>JARQOD010000001.1:862267666-862292532 GCA_033576555.1 Oophaga sylvatica | reverse complement strand
ATCAGTCAAGGCTGGAAAAGCACTGCGCATTGCCTCGCCAAGCGGAAACAGGCTGTGCTAAAAATAATATCTTAGGTGAAAACGCCCAATGGAAAGAGTTGTGGACAGCTCGAAAGAGCAGCGATTGTGGTGACACCGCTAAACCTACACCCGGCATGGTCGTGTGGGGCAATGGCGGAACCTGGTGCCGCTCTGGGGGGTGGGGAGTCACAAAATCCATGAAGGCCCAGTGAAAACCTCGTTGTTAAAATGGTTTTTAAAAAAGTTTCCCGGAGCTGGGATCTGCTTGTGAAATTTATCCCGCCTGTGTCCCCTTTTAGAAAGTGTCAGTTCTCCCGCCCTTGCCATGCTTAGCAGATTTGCGTTCCGGCTCACCGACTGGGTATGATTTCCCACGGTTGGAACTCTACACTGATATTTTGGAAAGGTTTGTGGCAAAAGAGGGCAGTTGTTGATACAGAATCAAAAGGCCCGTGGCCTAATTAGCTCACCCCCCGCTTCTTGTATTCTGAAAGCTCTTGCCCCAAAATGAAAGAGGATGCATTGCAGGCGGAGCACGCTGAGAGGAGCAAGGAACCATACAGGGTGATTACACACAGCCCAGTCTCATGTCATCCCAACGTGGATTGGTTGACAATGAGGAAGAGGAGGAGGAAGAACAGGAGCTAGTTTCATGTGCTATAGATGGTACTACAAGCACAACTGTCATACCGTCTGTTCAGCATGAATGGCCTGAGGACAGGGAGGAGGAGGAAGGACAGCATGGTCAGTCGTCCTCTTGGTGAGGACACGGAAGTCTTGCCTGTTACCAGTCTGCCACGCATGGCTGCCTTTATGTTGTGCTGCCTTTCCTGTGACCCTCGCATTCTCAAAATTTTGGGTGACACTCATTACTGGTTGGTGACACTTCTAGACCCATGCTACAAGGAGAACTTTCAATCTCTTCTTCCAGAGGCAGACAGGTGTACTAAAATGGTGCATACCAGATGGCCCTTGTTGCAGAATTATTAAAAAAAATCCCACCTGAAAATGCTGGTGGCAGAGTTCACAGTTCGTTGGACCACCTAGGAGTACAGGCGAGAGAGACACATCTTCAATCTAGCAGAGGCAGGGGAACACTGGCAAAGTTCTGGGAGAGTTTTTCTCAGACCGTCCCTCACTTGGCCCTGAGGCGTGAGGGTACTCTAACAAGGAGTGAAAAGTTTTGGAAGATGCTGAGTGAGTACCTTGCTGACCATACAACGTCCTCCTTGCTGACCATACCAGCGTCCTCCGTGATTCCTCTGTGCCTTTTAATTATTGGGTATCCAAGCTGGACACGTGGCATGAACTGGCTCTCTACCCCTTGGAGGTCCTGGCCTGCTCTGCCGCTAGCGTTTTAACAGAGCTAGTTTTTAGTGCCGCTGGTGGAATTATAACTGATAAGCCCATCCGCCTGTCAACTGAAAATGCTGACAGACTGACTCATCAAAATGAACAAGGGCTGGATTGGGCCATACTTCTCTACACCACGAATGATAACAGCAAAACATAACCTCAAATACAGTGTCTTTTTTTGGGAGGTGTATTCCTATGCACCTCTTCACCCCCACACATGAGTATACACTTTCCGATTTTGGCTATTTGGTGTTATCCTCTTCCTTCTCCTCATCATCATCATCCATCCACTAGATCACCATGGTAACCGTGATACGTGATGCAACAGCCACGTCATTGTGTTAAAGGGTGTTTATGATGCCCGTAAAAAAATGTTTAGACACTATGTTGATGTGTATCCCCAGGGGGAAATGTTTGTCAGCCCATACACTTAGTATATGGGCATTACAAGTATAGGAGACCCGCTCCTTTAAATTGGGAAAAGATATATAGGAGGACATCCTCCACGTCTCTTCAGACACCACCACTAGAACACTAGGGTGAACATGTTCCATGATGCAACAGCCACGTTAGTGTTTTCAAGGGTGTTTATGATACCCGTAAAAAAAATGTTTACACAGTATGTTGATATGTACCCCCCAGGGGGAAATGTTTGTCAGCCCATTCACTTAGTGTATGGGCATTACAAGTATAGGAGACCCACTCCTTTCTAAAGGGAAAAAATTTTTATGAGGCCCTTCTCCACGTTTTTGCCAAGGGGGATTGGTGTGCGTGCAAATTTGGGGCAGGCCTTGCATTAAACGCATAGCTGCAAACAGTATGAGAGTACCAAATTTCTAATAATGGGAACTTTGGTTTCATGTAGCCATCCAGGACGTCTGTTTTTTGGGTCATTGGGGGGCATCCAAATTTGGGGCAGGACTTGCGTTTACTTCATGGGCAAACTTTATGGGAGTACAAAATTCATAATAATGGGAACTTTGGTTTCATGTGGCCATCCAGGATGTCTGTTCCAAGTGTTATTGGGATGCGTGTAACTTAGTGGCAGGGCAGGCCTTGCATTAAATGCATAGGCAAACAGTATGGCAGTAACAAATGAATACTAATGGAAACTTTGGTTTCATATGGCCATCCAGTACATCAGTTCAAAGTGTTATTGGTGTGCGTGTAACTTTGGGGCAGGGCAGGCCTTGCATTTACTGCATAGTCAAACAGTATGGGAGTACCAGATTACTAATAATGGGAACAATGCTTTTAGGTGGCTATCCAGGACATCTGTTCAACGGGTTATTGGGGTGCGTCCAAATTTGGGGCAGGTCTTGCATTTAATGCATAGGCAATAACAGTATAGGAGACCCACTGTTTAATAATGGGAACAACAAAGCATAGCCAGCTGATGGCTCTATAAGAATAGTGAGGACCAACTGCTGTTCCTTTAAGAATATTAAAGTCCGGCTGATGGCCCTCCTCCTTTAACAGTCCGTCATTCATGGATAAAACAGGATGTGTCTGATGATGTGTCACACACCACATGGCCAGCTAAGGTTGTAAAATGTTAAAATGACATTTCCCTGTGAATGCATTTGTCTTGATTGAAAGCAAAGCTAAAGTTGAAAAATGCATCAAAATCGCTACGTGTGAACATAGCCCAAGTGGTGGAGGAACATTTCTTTTTGGTTATTTATTTTGCCTTACATACAAATCATTACCCTGGAAAGGATGTTCCTTGACATATTTCCAGGAAAATACATTTTGTTTTTGTTTTTGAATGTTTTATTGTGCGCCAGGAAAAGTGGCGTAAGACTCTGACAACATTGTTCACAGCAGTGACCTGGGAGTCAGAAATGCATCCAAGTTGTCTTCCCAATGATGTTCCCATGTCATTTGAGCACTGTTCCCATAGATTTCCGACGTTTTGATACTCTAAAAAGACCTCCGAGGGAGGTCGCGGCAAAAAAGCTAGGATTTCCCATAGACTTACATTGGTCTCGTTGCTCGGGTTGAGCACCAGAGCATTCCAATTTGCTCGAACCGAGCAATGGACACCTGAACATTTTAGTGCTCGCTCATCACTAATGCCTCCTCATCCATAAAGACATAGCCCGGGACATGGAAAACAATCATCATATATTAGAAAGAGATACCCTCCATAAACAGGAAACACATCAAAGAGAGAACAGACAGTTCTGAGGGCTCACATCTCAAATGTATAGAGGTAATGAATCATATCCCAAATATTATATATATATTTAAATTCATTTTATTGAATAATTTTGTACAAAATATGAGACATGAAAACATCAAAACATTTAAAAAATGTGCAGCAGAAAAATGGTAATATACCCACACTAGGTGGCCGAGGACACAAAAATATGACTATAGTAGTCCATGGCAATGATAAGACAAATTAACCCGCAAGTGCGGGGAAAAATAACAGGATAGAACCCAAACACACAGCAAATAGAAGCAAAGACATGCATGAATAGCATTAAGTTGCTGCGGCCATGTAAAAGGCTCATAGGCTGGTGTATGGAAAAAATCACTGAAGCATTAAGACATATAGCCCTGCAAATTACCTTGCCAATGGTATAGCTGTGTCCTTGCGACCACCCGTGGGACCCCGACGCGCGTTTCGCACCTCGCTTCTTCGGGGGGCGATGTGTGCATTCCCTGACTAGCGTTTAAATAGCCCGCCATGCCAATCAGACGCAGTGATGTATGAGGCGCGCGCAAAGGCGGGGCATCTGACGCCTCCACGTCATATCCGGCGTCGCAGATGCGATGCGTTCCAGGAGCAATCGCTCCAGAGGCGCCAAATGGAATGCAACGCACCCGAGTGACGCCCTCAAACAACGTGGGCAGAACAGACACCCCGACGATGCGTGCGACATCACACAGCAATCACATAAGTAGCACATAATGTAAACAATGCCAAAAATATTCCATGTATTAATTATAACCATGAAACATGACATATCAGTCAATGCAGAGGCGGTATATTAAAAATAAATGCATTAAATATATTTTAATAATGTACCATATCATTCAAACACAGTGATGTATAAAGTGCACAAGAAGGTGGGGCATCCGACGCCACATCGCCACGTCCGGCGTCGCAGATGCGATGCGCTCCAGGAGCATGGTATGCATGGCCTCCTTATCCCTATCGTAGTATGCATGGCTCCCTCATCCATAGCCTAGTAGGCATAACCCCTCATCCCTATCCTGGTAGGCATGGTCACCCTCATCTCTATCTCTCTATCCTGGTATGCATGGCTCCCTCATCCCTATCCTGGTATGCAGGAACCTCATCTCCGTCCTGGCATGCATGGCCCCATCCTTATCCTGAAAACAACAGTAGGAGAATCAGCAGTCATTTAGTCAATTTAGAAATGTAAAATTATCTTTTTTAAATAACTACAGGTAAAAGAGCAGTGGGTAAAAAACATATACATATAAAGGCAGGTAACTAGAAGTGTGGGCAATCAACCTGGAAGATACCACATGCAAATAATAATGTTATATGAAATACTAAATAGTATGGATGACTACAGATGCAAATGTAGTGTAATAGCCATAATCATCACAGCCAGGTATCATAGGTAAATAAAGATTGATATAGATACCAGAAATAAACCACACTGACCACATGAGCAGCTCCTACCCACCCCAACGCGCGTTTCAGATGGTTCCTTCCTTCCTCAGGGGGCGACTATGAACAGTGAGCCAGGTTTAAGTAAGAATGAGGCCAGAAATTGCAAGACTCTGATTGTGACGACTGGACCTCCTCTACTCGGCAGGCGGCGCTGAAACACATGGGGCCCCATGAAATCCCACGCATCCTGCACAGCGATACCAGAAGCCGGAAGTCACGTGATCGGACATGCGCAAAATGCACATCGCAGCCATCTTGAAATAGGGCAATCAGACATTACCTTCAAAGCGATGGCAGGGACGAAGATAACACAGATGGGCATACACAGGAAGTAGACCGCGGCCATCTTAATTCAGGGCTTATTAGAGCTCATTGTAAAAAACAAAAAATTATAAAGAAAAAGAAAAAGCGTAAACTAGAAAAAACAAACAAATCAGCGCAACACACGACCTCATCGGTTGTGGACAAAGGTGATGTAGGACAATAGGAAATAATGATAAAAAGCGGCTTAAGCACCCAAAGTAGAACAATATGGTGTACATAGTAACCACATACATAAAAAGGCAAACATGTAATAAACCTTCATATATAAATAGTAACATGACACACATATATACACGGATGGAACAATCCATCCTAAAATGAACTGACTCATCCATGCATCCGGATCATGGGGTTTAAGTTGCTGGATGTTAAAGGCAGCAGTGTTCAGTGTCTGGAGAGGAACCACTACAGGGAAGTGTTTGTGCCTGTGTTAAAGGACCTAAACCGTGCATATTGCTTACACTGAGCGGGCTTATACCCGCTAGGAGAAGGATTATGTTTTGTTTTGCTGTTTTGTTTTCTTTTTTTCCAGCTTGGTTTAGGCTGCATTTAATAAACCAAGCACGTTCTTAAAGAGACATTGTTCCGTTTCTACTTCTGTGTCCAGCCGAGTGAACCGATCTACCACATAGATTAAATAAGGCTAAACACCCTTAGTGCCATGTGAAAGACACTGAAGGGTGCTAGTTTATTATATACAGGGGTCTTGTGACATTAAATATCTACAAGATATGTAGCTATTTTATCTATCATAGATCTATGTTTATATAAGATTGCTTTCTTATTTATGACCACAAGATTTCATTTACATATAGTATTATTCTTTTATATAAAACATGATGTTAAAATGTGGTATGGATGCTAGGTGAGGAAAAAAAAGCACACTCCATAACACTCGCATTACATACTGATGCTATGTGAGAAAAAAACGCACACTCACATGACATACACAATTACATAATCTTGACACTCGCCTGACACTTGTCAACTTTTCTGGCTGAGAATCTCAGCAATTTTATATACACACATGTAAGCGAACCCTAATAATGCAAAACAGTTTAATGATGCGCCACCAGAGAATCCTTTGAGCCACGCCCCCTTGGTAAAGACCATAACAATTAGCACCAAAATAAAATGGTCCAAATCTCCGGAACCATATGCAGAAATTTAAAATAAAAAATGGCATAATCAGGGGAGCAGCAGGATTTAAGTACAAGCAAAACCTGGCCACTTTTGACCTTGTGACAGGTCCTCTTTAATAATTTATCTATGCATGATATTTTAGTTGCATGCAGTCCGCTGTTTTTCTTTGCCAAATAAATAAGAAAAGGCTTTATGTTTGGTCAGATGGAACATGAGGAATAGGTTGTGACTGGCACATTTGATGAACCACTCAATGGTACACGCTGTTCTGTATTCTTATCTAAAAGGAACTTGTAATTTACAGCCCACGTACCATGGTGTTTCATCGTCAAATTAGTTATCCTACTATTCTGCATGAGAGAAAAACAGTTTCTATCAAGATCTGTAAAGTTCTTTGCATAATGTTTAATAACGGTTGTATAAACTGATACTGACACTATACTTAAGGTTTATAAGGAAATGAGTCTGATTGCTGAAGTCAAACTAAGTAGCTAAAAAATATGTGCATATCTATAGACAGCATCATTATTATGTATCACAACTTCATTACGTGCATACAGCTCCTATGAAGACTTATGTCAAAAGTTTTGCGACTAAGGCTGGTTTCACATTTGTGTCTGTACGCGCAGCGTTTGATCCACATAGATCCGCATGCGTCTTGTGTAGCTATCTTTAACATGGTGTACGCAGGGACATGCAAACGCATGCGTCATTTCTCAGTGTGCGGGGGGGTCCGGCGAACGCAACATTTAGCATTTTTTGAAGCGTTAAAAATACGTCAAATATGCGCAGTCATGCGCATGCGGATAAGTGCATAAAAAACGCATTACTGTCTAATAATCATTGATACGCAAAGACATGCGTTCGATGCGCATGCGGACTTCAGACTGTGCATGTCCAGGAACTGATTACAGCACCTGGAAATATCGAATGCATGCGCCTAAACAACGCAAATGCATGCAAAAACGCATACAAATGCGTCTTTTTTTGGCGTCATGTAAGATGATGCGGATAAAAAACACTGCGTAAACATGCATTTGCGTATGCAGGTGATACGCTGCTGACATATACGCAAATGTGAACCTAGCCTAACACAAATTTTGTTGTTTACAAAGTTTGGGGCTTCGGAGTTTTTAGATCTTTTAGTCAGATGTTTCCATGGTTATTGAAGTACACTGATCAGCATTTCTGACTGATGACAACCCATTCTTGTCTAATCAGTGCCTGAGTTTATCACAATTTCTACGTGTTTGTCTACCTGCTTTTTGAGGATTCTCCACAGGTTCTCAATGGGATTGAGGTTTGGGGAGTTTCCTGGACATGGACCTAAAATGTCAATGTTTTGTTCACTGAGCCTCTTAGTTATCAATTTTGCACTGAGACGTAGTTTCCTCATCCTGGAAAAAAGCATTGATCATCATCAAATTGCTCCTGGACTGGAGAAGTTGTTCTTGGAGGGTACTTAGATAACATGCTTTATTCATGGCAATATTATTAGGCAAAACTGTGAATGAGCCCACTCCATGGATGAAGAGTAGCCTCACACTTAAATGGTCTCAGGATGCTTTACTGTTGGCATGACACAGGACTCATGATACAGCTCACTTTTTGTTCTCTGGACAATCATTCCTCCAGATGTATCAGTCTGAAGTGGGTTTCATTAGAGAAAATAACTTCAAGAAGTAGAAAGATTGGACTGCAGAGGACTGGGGTAAAGTTATTTTCTCTTAAGAAGTTCACTTCAGACTGTTTGGGACATGTCAAAGAATAATTGTTCAGAGAAGGAAAAATGAGCACTACCATGAGTCCCGTGGAATGCCAAAAGTAAAGCCTCCAGAGATCATTTATATTTGGGATTGCTCACTCACAACTCATAATCCTCCAAGAGAAACTTCTCCCAATAATCAATTACCAATTTGGTGACAAACAACACTTTTTCCACCATGATGGAGACTATGTCACAAGACAAAAGTGATATTTAAGTGGATAAAGGAACAAAACATTGAAATTTTAGGTACATAGCCAAGAAACTCCCCAAATTTCAATTCTATTGAAAAACTATAATCAATTCCTAAAAAACGAGGACAAACAAAACAAAGAAATTATGGTAAACACCAAGCACTGATTAGGCAAGAATTTGTTGTCATCAGTTACAATTTGGCTCAGAAGCTGATATCCAGCATCCCAGGGAGAATTACATAAGTAATTACTGTAATTATTGAGTCTTTGCATGAACTTGATGTATTTGTCACTAAAAGTTTACAAACTTATGAAATGCTGATAATTGTTTATCAGTAACTATAAAACATCTAAGAACAAAGAAGCTCCAAAATTTGTGAAAAATTTATTTTGTGTCACTCTCAAAACTTTTGGCTCCAACTGTATTTCCATGGTTACAGACTATAAACAAAGTGTAGTCGAAATGCTCAGTCATATGTTATTCCTCTCCCTTTGTCCTCTTTTCGTGGTAATCTAGAGACAGAAGGAAAGGGAGTCAAAGTGACATGAGTAATTTATGATTTATCACAATAGTTATACTCAACTGTCTTAGTTATTATATAGAAAAGTTGGTGTGTGCCAACCAATTATTGGCATATATTGCTGCATACTGACTGTTATGACATTCACACTACGACACATTAACTGTCTACTCTAGAAAATACAGCAAAACTATGTTTACTGAGTTTTATGCATAAAGGAATTTGCAGTACAATGGAGGAAGTTTACGAATTCTATCAGAGGTTTAGGCTAGTAAAAAATAATGCTGAGACCTTCATAGAACAGTGTGTATGAATACCAGCACCAGCCGCAACATAAAATAGATAGCAAACACCAAATGCCAGCAGCCAATTATTCTGTACTGATATTTCATATAGATATGAGCAACCTTGACGTGTTGTCTGGGATTTAAAAAATGCCCTGGAAGTGTGTATAAATAATAGAATAACAATTACCTGTTGTGACGACACAGCATTTTACCTAATTAACCAGACGACTATTTTCAGTAAGCCAGGAGTCATTGACTGTTATCGATATGTTGACTTTTGAATTTATGTGTTTCTTTCTGGTTGGTCAAGAAAACACATATTTTCATTCGTATAAACCTGTAACATTGACTGGTAAGTTGACATTTGATGTAACATACTGTGCTGTTTACCTGGATAACTAGAGACGCAGGATAATTGAACCATGATGTTTGCTGATATGTTGATCACACATTGTCCAGACCAGCTAGCTTGTTGACTTGCAAAACAGAGGAGGAAAAACTATGCAAATAGATTAAACAATTAAACAATGTGAATTGATCACCTCACCATTCTTCCCTTTATCTCTAGATGCTGGCTTGAAGGACAGTTGTTAACTTTAAAAAGAGGACTGTTATGATTTGGTAGCTGAGGAGAGCAGGCAAAAACGGCAATACACCAGAGAGGTTGGAATCTACTGGATTGCAGTACCCTGACTAACCACCACAACTAAAGGCAGCCGTGGAGCGTTCCTAAGTTGGTCCTAGACGCCTCGTCACAGCCTGAGAGGTTAACTACACCTAAAGATAGAAAGAGGAAAGCTATCTGCCCCGGAGCAGATCCCCAAAGAACATAGGAAGCCCCCAAACATGTAATGGCGGTTAGACAAGAGGAAATACAGACACAGACAGAAAATAGTAAGAGCAAACGTTGGGGCCCAATCTGCCTAGAAAGAAAAAGGATATGAAGGACACTTACTGCAATCCAAAAAACCCTAAAAAATACCAACTCTACTAATTGCAAAAACACCTGAGATCACACGACCGCTACCACCTAAATTAGTTCTCTGGTGTAACAAAACTAAGCCGCAGCCACTGAAAAACTGGAAAAGGCAAATGAACAAATAACAGTGGCTCAGATAAACTGAGAGGAGCACAAGCCCCGAAGGGGACCTGGCTGACCTCCACAGAAGTGCAGGGAACAATGCAAAAAGCAAGCACAAAAATAAAAACAGAAAATATCTTATCTGAGAGCAGGAGAAGAGGCAAGACTCAGCAAGCTTCCAAGTGAACCAGGAACCACAGTTGAGACAAGAACAATTGATCACCGGCAACCATGATGGGAGGGAACCTCCCTTATATAAGACCAGTCTGTAACTCCTGATTGCCAATCCTCATTGAATGGTTCAGTACTGTTTGTAACCACCAGAGGGAGCTTCTGCTCAGAATTCATTTCTAACACATTCACAACAGTGGACATATGCCCCTCTGTAACAGATACCTCCATATACATATATCCAGATATGAAAACACAGAAAAACATAGTTTAACCAACGTATAAAAATACTCTGTTGTAAAAAAAAATAACAGCAAACAGCAAGTGCTAATAAAAAGATGAAAAAACACATGGTATTTGGTTAATACGTTTTTGCAAAAAATGTATATTAATCCACTCTACAAAACGTCAAGGTATACCCGTATCAGAGCAGTCCCTGACTAATGTATTTAATCCCTATCTGATATATTTAAAAACCTGTTCATGTGTATATGTGTATTATACCTGTATGAGCAGGATTCAGAAAGGTAATGTCCAATGTGGACACGCCGCATAGAACGGCTTATATGTGCACGGCTCACAAGGAGGGGTGGAGACTTCCCTAGTCTTGCAGAAACAAGAACACAAATGATTGCAAACAGAAACACATGAACAATGCACACAGTGAACAAGCCTGTAGGGACATTGTTCACATCACCAGAAGACTGAAAATACAGAAAAACATAGTAAAACCAATGTATAAAAATACTCTGTTGTAAAAAAATAACAGTAAACAGCAAGTGCTAATAAAAGATGAACAAACACAGGGTATTTGGTTAATACATTTTTTTGCAAAAAATGTATATTAAGCCGCTCTGCCAAACGTCAAGGTATATCCAGATATGCAGACATCCAAGTCAGCCAAGAGATCCAAAGACCAGAGACTCTTGACAAACCCACATCCTGGAACACTCTACAGGAGGAGTAACCAGATCATCGCTACATCACGAGGGACACAGATTTGACAGTCTACAGGATGTCAGCTTAGGGGACCACAGTCCCCATGCTGAAAAAATATAGATCTGCTGCATTGACCATCACTAACCCATAGATATGTTTGTGGTAGTCAGGATTTGGATTCACCGGTCACCTGAGCCAAATGGATATGTTTGAGAAAGGCAGGAATTGGACCCACCGGTCACTTGGCTCCATGGAGATGTTCGGAGAAGCCGAGTTGTGGCACTCCGGTCAACTGGCCTTGTACCTCAATGGACTGTCATCTTCCTAAGCTTGTCACAGTTGTGATAGTCAGCCCTGGAAGCTCTGAAGTCAAGCTGCTTTTATCCCGGCGAGTCAGCAGAAGGATGACACTCTAATTTTTCACCATCTTGGGTATTTTGTTGGGGCTGTTCTATGTGTTATTTGCCTGTTTTGTGGTTCAATAAAGTATTGTCACACTGTTTTACCCTCACTCTGTGTTGTCATGACTAGTATTACACCCATGGTAAAATTTAGAGTGGGCGTTCGGCAGGATGTGCCCTGGTCCATACGGTTTTGGCTAGCGGACCAGAGCACCCACTAACCCCCTGTGTCTCCACACCTGTCCAATCCTCCCTTACGTTTGTGGTCCCTACAAGTCTTGCAGTGATGATATCCATTATCATCAAATGGAAAGAACATGGTACCACAACAAACCTGCAAAGAGAGGGAACCCACCTAAACTCTCAGCCCGGGCAAGGAGGGCATCAATCAGATAGAGAGCACAGAAACCAAAGATAACCCTGAAGGAGCTGTAGAGTTCCCAAGCAGAGACTGGAGTATCTGTACATACGACCACAATAAGCCATACACTCCATAGAGGTGGCCTTAATGGAAGAGTGAGCAGAAAAAATCCTTTCCTTATATACAAAAATTATAAGGCTCATTTTGAGTTTACCAAAAGACATGTGGGAGACTTCCAAAATGTATGGAGGAAGGTGCTGTGGTCAGATGAGACCAAAATTCAACTGTTTGGCCACCAAGGTAAACGCTTGTCTGGCACTAAACAAACACAGCTCATTACCCCAAGAGCACCATCCCCACAGTGAAACATGGTGGTGACAACACCATGCTGTGGGAATGTTTTTCAGCAGGAGGGACAGGAAAAATGATCCGAGTCAAGAGGAAGATCAATGGTGCGAAATACAGGGATTTTCTTGAGCAAAATCTATTTCAGCATGTCAGTGATTTGAGACTGGGACAGAGGTTCACCTTCCAACAAGACAATGACCCAAAGCATACTGCTAAAGCAACACTCGAGTGGTTTAAGTGGAGACGTGTAAATAATAGATGAGAGCCGCAGGAGTTTTAATGGTTAAGTAAAGGTTATTTTAGTATATAACAAATTTTCGGTTCTAAAAGATCTCAGTCAATAAGGATTAATTTATCTATTGCAGAGTAATATGCTTTATTTAAGACATCTGACTATCCTCGCTGGCTACATACAGAATATAAATGATTTTGTGTCCTAATGGTTCAAGCACATGGCAATGCCATATGCATGAATCATGTAAAGCAACACACAGAGTCCCTTCAAGTCTGTACTACAAAATGCAAGACATTGAATGTGACTCCATATGGTACCTCTTTGAGATATGGCATTCTCACATGGAAGAGAAGCTTTATCAATTGAAGATACCATTATTGTTTTTCTCATGCTCCATGCAGAATATAAAAAAACCTTTATCTACCTTTAAATAAAATGTTAGTTACATTATTAATATGGATAACACAAATATGGTATAGATGTGCATCAGAAGAGTAGTAGGGGATGAGCTCAGGGAGCCGAGTCATCTGAATGGGAACCTATCTAGGTAACAGTGTGTATAACTACGGTGGCGCAGCCTAATCATAGGTATAGGGGAACCTCAGCAGGCCACTATGCTGTTACTGATAATCTCCATACAAAGATTAATACTGATATTACCACCATATAGTGACCATATAGTGGTAGATACCAGTGCTGTAGAATATATGAGATTACAGTGCAGTTATTGATGATGACTTACAGCTGTCTTCTCCAACTGGTCCAGGCCGATATCACAACTTCTGCATCCACGACTCGTCTACGAGATTACAACAAAGATACATTTGACTTCTCACATTTCCAGCCCCGTCCCCATCTATTCCAACCACACAAACTCCTCATCCTGCTGTCTCCCCAATACTGAACTGCTGCTGTCGTGCCTCTATTACTAATCCTTTTAGTACCCCACATAATAATGCCACCACTGTGCCTCGGACAAAATAAAAAGCCTCTTTTGTGCCCTTAGATTGTAAAATTGTGCTCGAGAAAATATTAATGCCCTGTGTAGGTGCCCTAGAAAACAGTGGCCACAGAAAGTAATAATCAAAGAAGAAGGAGGTCCTCAGGCGGCAAATCATCTTTTATTATCTCAAAATAGGAAATATAAAAACTGGCCACCTAAGAAGATGGCATGTACAGAAACCGACGTGTTTCAGCGAAGTGCCTTTATCACGGTGTGCATGTTCTGGATGTGGTGAGCTGACTTCCATTCCCTTTCCCTTCTCTGCATTAGAAAGTAATAATGCCTCCAGTGTGCCCATCTACACTCACAATACTCTGATTGACCCTGTAGCAATTATGCTTCTTAAGTGCCCAATTAACATTTAATAATGTCTTGAGTCCCTTGTATGTAGCACCCCTCTACACAGCATGATGCACCCCACAACTCCTACATACACAGCATGTTGGGATGTTGGGCCTCACAGTAGCCCCCTCCCATTGTATAACAGGCCCTAATAGCCCTCCCCTTCTGTAAGACAGCAATCAGTGGCCCCCCACTGTATGATGGCCTCCTATAGTCCCCCACACCGTATGATGGCCCTCAGTATTACACCCACAGTGTATGATGGCCCCCAGAATTCCCCCCGCACTGTATGATGGCCCCCAGTATTACACCCACACTGTATGAGGGCCCCAATTAACCCCCACTATGCATGGATGGCATCCAGTATTACACTGACAATGCATGGATGGCTCCCAATAGTCCACCCACACTGCATGTATAGTACTGGTATAAACACGTCACTCCTTGTTGATTATAACCGTAGTGGTGCCATGATTAGGGATGCTAATCCCATATTAACATATCATAAGAGTAAATCCGGCACTCGAATTTGTGATGAAGAAAAAATATTTTATTTCAGAAATGCAATCCACAACATATGATGTTTCGGTCAAACATCAGACCTTCTTCAGACTATGGAAAATGACACGAAAATAACAAACAAATCAGTTAATCCATATGAGTCAATGCATGTTCTAATGTTACACACAAAATAATAAGAAATTCAAGAAAAAATAAAATAAATTTTTTTTGTATATATTTACATACGTAAACACACATATCAGTGCATATAGAGAATGATAGGCGCGCTAAATGGCAGTATTTCATATTGTGCTCAAGATAGTGTATAAAATGGCCAGTCAATTTATACAGGTTCATACTTAACCCCTTAACGACCAAGCCATTTTGTAGGTTAAAGACCAGGGCCAATTTTTACAATTCTGACCACTGTCTCTTTATGAGGTTATAACTCTGGAACGCTTCAACGGATCTTGGCGATTCTGAGATTGTTTTCTCGAGACATATTGTACTTCATGATAGTGGTAAAATTTATTCAATATAACTTGCGTTTATTTATGAAAAAAATGGAAATATGGCAAAAATTTTGAAAATTTTGCAATTTTCAAACTTTTAATTTTTATGCCATTAAATCAGAGAGATATGTCACAAAAATTAGTTAATAAATAACATTTCCCACATGTCTACTTTACATCAGCACAATTTTGGAACCAAAATTTTTTTTTTGTTAGGAAGTTATAAGTGTTAAAAGTTGACCAGCAATTTCTCATTTTTCCAACAAAATTTACAAAATCATTTTTTTTAGGGGCCACCTCACATTTGAAGTGAATTTGAGGGGTCAATATGACAGAAAATACCCAAAAGTGACACCATTCTAAAAACTGCACCCCTCAACGTGTTCAAAGCCACATTCAAGAAGTTTATTAACCCTTTAGGTACTTCACAAGAATTGAAGCAATGTGGAAGGAAAAAATTAGCATTTAACTTTTTTTCCCAAAATTTTTCTTTCGACACAATTTTTTAAAATTTTGTCAAGGGTATCAGTAGAAAATGAACCACAATATTTGTTGTACAATTTCTCCTGAGTACAGCAATACCCCATGTGTGGGGGTAAACCACTATTTGGGCGCATGGCAGAGCTCGGAAGGGAAGCAGCGCCATTTGACTTTTTTGGCTGGAATTGAGATTGGAAGCCATGTCGCATTTGGAGAGTCCCTGTGTGCCTAAACAGTGGAAACCCCCACAAGTGACCCCATTTTGGAAACTAGACCCCCAAGTAACTTATCTAAATGTGTAGTGAGAGCTTTGAACCCCCAAGGGCTTCACAGAAGGTTATAACGTAGAGCCGTAAAATTAAAAAATCATATTTTTTCCACAAAAATTATCTTTTCATCCCAATTTTTATTTTCCAAAGGATAAAAGGACCCCAAAAGTTATTGTGCAATTAGTCCTGAGTACGCTGATACCCCATATGGTGGGGTAAACCACTATTTGGGTGCATGGCAGAGCTCGGAAGGGAAGCAGCGCCATTTGACTTTTTTGGCTGGAATTGAGATTGGACGCCATGTCGTATTTGGAGAGCCCCTGTGTGCCTAAACAGTGGAAACCCCCCACAAGTAACCCCATTTTGGAAACTAGACCCCCCAAGGAACTTATCTAGATGTGTGGTGAGAGCTTTGAACCCCAAGGGCTTCACAGAAGGTTATAACGTAGAGCTGTAAAATTAAAAAATCATATCTTTTCCACTAAAATGATCTTTCCACCCCCAATTTTTATTTTCCAAAGGGTAAAATGACCCCAAAAGTTATTGTGCAATTTGTCCTGAGTACGCTTATACCGCATATGTGGGGGTAAACCACTATTTGGGCGCATGGCAGAGCTTGGAAGGGAAGCAGCGCCATTTGACTTTTTTGGCTGGAATTGAGATTGGACGCCATGTCGCATTTGGAGAGTCCCTGTGTGCCTAAACAGTGGAAACCCCCCACAAGTAACCCCATTTTGGAAACTAGACCCCCCAAGGAACTTATCTAGATGTGTGGTGAAAGCTTTGAACCCCCAAGGGCTTCACAGAAGGTTATAACGTAGAGCAGTAAAATTAAAAAATCATATCTTTTCCACAAAAATGATCTTTCCACCCCCAATTTTATTTTCCAAAGGGTAACAGGACCCCAAAAGTTATTGTGCAATTTGTCCTGAGTACGCTGATACCCCATATGTGGGGGTAAACCACTATTTTGACGCATGGCAGAGCTGGAAAGGGAAGGAGCGCCTTTTTCAAATGCAGATTTTGATGGAATGGTCTGCGGGTGTCATGTCACGTTTGGAAAGCCCCTGATGTGCCTAAACAGTAGAAACCCCCCACAAGTGACTCCATTTTGGAAACTAGACCCCCAAGGAACTTATCTAGATGTGTGGTGAGCACTTTGAACCCCCAAGTGCTTCACAGAAGTTTAGAACGTAGAGCCGTGAAAATAAAAATATCATATTTTTTTCCACAAAAATAATCTTTTTGCCCCCAAATTTTATTTTTATAAGGGTAACAGGAGAAATAGGACCCCAAAAGCTATTGTGCAATTTGTCCTGAGTACGCTGATATCCCATATGTGGGGGGGAACCACTATTTTGACGCATGGCAGAGCTCGGAAGGGAAGGAGCACCGTTTTTAAATGCAGATTTTGATGAATGGTCTGCGGGTGTCATGTCACGTTTGGAAAGCCCCTGATGTGCCTAAACAGTAGAAACCCCCCACAAGTGACTCTATTTTGGAAACTAGACCCCCCAAGGAACTTATCTAGATGTGTGGTGAGCACTTTGAACCCCCAAGTGCTTCACAGAAGTTTAGAACGTAGAGCCGTGAAAATAAAAATATCATATTTTTTTCCACAAAAATAATCTTTTTGCCCCAAATTTTTATTTTTATAAGGGTAACATGAGAAATAGGACCCCAAAAGCTATTGTGCAATTTGTCCTGAGTACGCTGATATCCCATATGTGGGGGGGAACCACTATTTTGACGCATGGCAGAGCTCGGAAGGGAAGGAGCACCGTTTTTAAATGCAGATTTTGATGGAATGGTCTGCGGGTGTCATGTCACGTTTGGAAAGCCCCTGATGTGCCTAAACAGTAGAAACCCCCCACAAGTGACTCCATTTTGGAAACTAGACCCCCCCAAGGAACTTATCTAGATGTGTGGTGAGCACTTTGAACCCCCAAGGGCTTCACAGAAGTTTATAACGTAGAGCCGTGAAAATAAAAATATCATATTTTTTTCCACAAAAATAATCTTTTTGCCCCAATTTTTATTTTTCTAAGGGTAACAGGAGAAATAGGACCCCAAAAGCTATTGTGCATTTTGTCCTGAGTACGCTGATACCCCATATGTGGGGGGGAACCACTGTGATCGCCTTACTGCGATCTTTGGGAGGCACAATGAACAATTCCACAAAAGGTGAAGAATTGGTTTTATTTTTTGCGCCGTTCCTTGTGCGGTATTAGTGATTAGGCGACTTTATTCCTCGGATCGGTGCGATTACAGCGATACCAGATTTATACTCTTTTTTCATGTTTAGCTTCTGTCACACACTAAAAGATGCTTTTTTTTGGAATAATTTTTTGTAAGAAATTTTTGCATCGCCGTATTTTGAGAGCTATAATTTTTCCATATTTCGGCCGACAGAGTTATCTATGGGCTTATTTTTTGCGGGACGAGCTGACGTTTTTATTGGTACCATATTCAGGCACATAACGTTTTTTGATCGTTTCCTATTCCGATTTTTGTGGAATCAGAATGAACAAAAACCAGCAATTCAGGAATTGTTTTTTTTTTTTTTTTTCCTCCGTTCCGTGTGTGGTAAAATTGATAAAGCAGCTTTATTCTTTGGGTCACTACGGTTACGGCGATTCCTCATTTATATATTTTTTTTTATGTTTTGGCGTTTTTTACACAATAAAAAATTTTATAGAAAAAATAATTATTTTTGCATCAGTTTATTCCGCGAGCTATAACTTTTTTATTTTTTCGCTGATGATGCTGTATAGCGGCTTGTTTTTTGCGGGACAAGATGACGTTTTCAGCGGTACCATGATTATTTATATCTGACTTTTTGATCGCGTGTTATTGCACTTTTTCCAAGCGGTATAATGATACCGCTTGGAAAAAGTATAATTTACTACTTTTTTGTGTTTTTTTTTTACGGCTTTCACTGAAGGGGTTAACTAGGGTTACGCTTTTATAGATGGGATTTTTACGGACGTGGCGATACCTAACATGTGTATGTTTTTTGTTTTTTATTTTTTTTATTACATAAAAATGTGTATTTTTTAGGGGATTTTTTTATAATATTTTTTTTACAATTTTTTTAAAAAAATGATTTTTTTTAACTTGTCCCTTTATGGGACTTTCACTTTTTTTTACTTTTTATTGCAGTTACAATGCATTGCAATGCTCTGGCATTGCAATGCATTGTACCTATGGGGAAAGCTGCTGTGACATGATCACAGCAGCTTCCCGTAGCTAGATGACCCGGAGGTTGTCATGACAACCCCCGGGTCATCAAGGCAGAGATCAGGCCCTGCAAATACATTGCGGTGGCGCTGATCTGAGGCAGAGGGAGCTCCCGACCCTCTGCCTCCCCCCCTGAGCTCTGCGATTGAGCTCGATCGCAGCAGTCAGGGGGTTAACAGCCAGGGGCGGTGGGGGCTCCACTCCTGGCTGTCAGTGCAGGAAGCCTGGCCACTGCAGCGCCGGCTCCTGCACTGATCGCGCTGGGGAAGCTGAAATTTCAGCTTCTCCTGCACGATCGCTGCTGTGTTTGGTCAGTCAGATTGACTGACCAATCACAGCGCTGTGGGTGCGGGGACCGACGGCAAAGGTCCCCGCACCGCTTGCCGTGCCTGTCAGCTGTCTATGACAGCTGTCGGCACTGATCTACCACTGCGTGTTTACACGCAGTGGTAGATCAAAGGCATGACGTGCAGAGTCCGTCCTGGTGCCGGAGCTGGCACCTTGCCATGACGGACTCTGCACGTCAGTGGACATTAAGGGGTTATACCAGGTTCCTACAGAATCGTTGTTGTCACAAAAGAAAAAAGTTCAACCTTTAGTTAAAAATTAAAGGCACAAATGAGCAAATCGCAATGGTAAGTGAGAGTGCAAGTACTATAGGAGTCTCTGACTAGTGCGAGGAATAAAGAATGATCTTCCCAGATTGCAAAGGAGACTGTTTAGAAAGGCAGTATGGTGGATACTGTGAAAGAAAATATGCATAGATTGCTATCATGCACAGATCGCTATAAATAATACGCTGAACTCCATACGGAGTTAAAATGTGCAGGGCAGGTGGTACAAAGTGAAGTCTTACCATGTCTAGTCCATATAGTTTTTCTCAGTGAAAAAGCGCTGTATAGGTAAAGCAGTGTGGTAGTTCTGCTGTGAGGTAAGGCTCTCGGTAAGGACTGTGCACATGTGAGCTATAAGCCTCTGGCGTTACCACGTGACCGGAAGTGATGAAAGATTCATGAGACTGCCTGCTGGAGCGCAAGTGGAGCGCATACAGAGCATCTAAACCGGAAATAGGTCATCATCAGTGTCCTCAGAGCGGTGTAACATTGTGGAACGCACGGTGGAACGCAAGCTAGCCGTGCTCTGTGATAAGAAGTTTGAATAACGCTGGAGCGATGTGCAGGTAAGTATCAGTGACAAGCAAATTATTGATTTGCCTATAAAAATAAGAGAAAACATCATTATAAAAGCTTATATAGAATATAATAAACTTTTTAAATACATAGCACTTTCAAAATTATCTGATGTCCATTATAGGGTACATATTAGGAAGTATACAATTATGTATAGTGAGAACATATATAAGAGGATCAAATAGAGATTATATAATCCATAAATACACAGAGAGAGGTGGAAAAAGAAAATAATGATTAATGATTAATGAGGCTGTATCTTCTCAATTATGTCAAATCGACAAAACTTAGTATAAACCAATCATATCGTATTCTCTGTTCAGACCCTTAGGTTCCAGGGTCTGTAGCAGATGTATCCAAAAAGCCTCTCTATAGCGTAGTTTTTGGATTAAATTTCCACCTCTTCTGTTTAATTGTACATGCTCCAACACCAAGAAACGCAGTTGCGCTATCGTATGTCCTGCTGTATTAAAATGATATGGAACTGGTAAGTGATTATTCTTACACCGTATTTCTGATTTGTGGCGGGATATTCTGTCCTTTATGGCTTGTGTGGTCTCGCCCACATACACTTTGCCACATGGGCACTTGATGGCATAAATCACTGATGTTGAATTGCAAGTAAAGAAACCTTTAATTTGAATGTCTATACCCGTGCAGGGGTGTGTGAAATTAGGACCCTTAAGGACATTGGAGCATTGTGCGCAATGTAGGCAAGGGAACGTCCCTTTCTTTTGGGTACGAAGAAAGGTTTGTCTAGGTATGGTCTGAGTTGAGCCAATATCGGCTCTGACGAGTTTATTCCTAAGGTTAGTTGGCCTTC
Organism: Oophaga sylvatica; assembly: GCA_033576555.1. Taxonomy (NCBI): domain Eukaryota; kingdom Metazoa; phylum Chordata; class Amphibia; order Anura; family Dendrobatidae; genus Oophaga; species Oophaga sylvatica. The sequence goes on along the minus strand of JARQOD010000001.1, from coordinate 862,271,370 downwards.
TAAAACATGGCAGAAACGGAACCTGAAATTCAGGAACGCCCACTCTAAATTTTACCATGGGTGTAATACTAGTCATGACAACACAGAGTGAGGGTAAAACAGTGTGACAATCTTTATTGAACCACAAAACAGGCAAATAACGCATAGAACAACCCCAACAAAATACCCAAGATGGTGAAAAATTCGAGTGTCATACTTCTGCTGACTCGCCAGGATAAAAGCAGCTGACTTCAGAGCTTCCAGGGCTGACTATCACAACTGTGACATGCACAGAGAGGAGTTAATGACAAGCTTAGGAAGATGACAGTCCATTGAGGTACAAGGCCAGTTGACCGGAGTGCCACAACTCGGCTTCTCCGAACATCTCCATGGAGCCAAGTGACCGGTGGGTCCAATTCCTGCCTTTCTCAAACATATCCATTTGGCTCAGGTGACCGGTGAATCCAAATCCTGACTACCACAAACATATCTATGGGTTAGTGATGGTCAATGCAGCAGATCTATATTTTTTCAGCATGGGGGCTGTGGTCCCCTAAGCTGACATCCTGTAGACTGTCAAATCTGTGTCCCTCGTGATGTAGCGATGATCTGGTTACTCCTCCTGTAGAGTGTTCCAGGATGTGGGTTTGTCAAGAGTCTCTGGTTCTTTGGATCTCTTGGCTGACTTGGATGTCTGCATATCTGGATATACCTTGACGTTTGGTAGAGCGGCTTAATATACATTTTTTGCAAAAAAACGTATTAACCAAATACCCTGTGTTTGTTCATCTTTTTATTAGCACTTGCTGTTTACTGTTATTTTTTTACAACAGAGTATTTTTATACATTGGTTTTACTATGTTTTTCTGTATTTTCAGTCTTCTGGTGACTCCTATAGTACTTGCACTCTCACTTACCATTGCGATTTGCTCATTTGTGCCTTTAATTTTTAACTAAAGGTTGAACTTTTTTCTTTTGTGACAACAACGATTCTGTAGGAACCTGGTTTAAGTATGAACCTGTATAAATTGACTGGCCATTTATACACTATCTTGAGCACAATATGAAATACTGCCATTTAGCGCGCCTATCATTCTCTATATGCACTGATATGTGTGTTTACGTATGTATATATATATATATATATACAAAATTTTTTCTTTTATTTTTTCTTGAATTTCTTATTATTTTGTGTGTAACATTAGAAAATGCATTGACTCATATGGATTAACTGATTTGTTTGTTATTTTCGTGTCATTTTCCATAATCTGAAGAAGGTCTGATGTTTGACCGAAACGTCATATGTTGTGGATTGCATTTCTGAAATAAAATTTTTTCTTCATCACAAATTCGAGTGCTGGATTTACTCTTATGACACACTGCATGTATGGCCTCCATAGTTCCCCCAAACTGTATGGATGACCATCAGTAGTCCATTAGTCCCCCCACAGTATATGGATGGCCCCCAGTAGTCCCCACACACTGTATGGATGGCCACCAGTAGTCCCTTCACACTGTATGGATAGCTCCAAGTGGTACTCCCAAACTGTATGGATAGCACCCAGTATTCCACCCTAACTGTATTATGACCCCCAGTATTCCTTCATGCTGTACGATGGCCCCCAGTATGCCCCCCACACTGCATGGTAGCCCCTAGTACTCCCACCACACTGTATGGATGGCCCTCAGTAGTCCCCCCCACACTGTATGGATGGCCCTCAGTAGTCCCCCCACACTGTATGGATGGCCCTCAGTAGTCCCCCCACACTGTATGAATGGTCCCCAGTAGTCCCCTTACACTGTATGTATGTCCCTTAGTCTACAGAACTTGGATTGGAAGTGCAGGGAGACCATGTCTCCCTGCTCCACTGCAGAGTTTGAACTGTATTGGCATGCTGCACATGCCGATAAAGTTTAAAGTGGCGGTAACTTCTGGGGCGCCCCCCTGAGCGAGGGGCCCAAAATGATGGCACCCTCTGCCCCCTGGTAGCTTCGCTACTGTTCTGCATATTACATCTATGTTACTTGTTAATAGTAATAGGAGGATCCAATAAATGCAACTTATTAATGTTTCTGCCCACTCCCGTCCTCACTCCCCCGGCCAACATCCTTTTTTATTGCAAATAAAGAGTGGAATTTCTTCAAAAGACCGGTGAGTGCTATCTGTTATTCTTTGGTAGATTTATTAATGTTTTAAAAAGTTTCTAAAGTGACTCTTCAATATAGGGCTGAATAAAGGATGGTTCTCCTGGAAATAAAATTTTATGTGGAAGCTGTTCCCCAATATCAGTGTGATATTACCACAGTAACTATATTGTTTTTCAAAAATTTAATTAGTTACAGTGTAAAGGGCAATTGTGGATAATGCTGGAGTACCCTTTTAAATACATTTTGGATACATTGGCCTTTGGTAATATAGTGATTCTCCGTTCACGTATCGTGTAAGAATCCTGGTAAGAGGGAAGTGTGGATGAAGGGCTTTACTAATGGTAGAGCAACATGTTTGATGGTTATGCATTCTTACAAGAGGCAACAGTCTTGGTGGTTGCAAGGAGATAACATTTGTCATGACTCACTGATACTGCCTTTTTTTGTGGACACTTGTGACAACTTTCTTGCACAACCTCAACAGCCTGTCTGTGACTGTTATACAGTTTTTGAATCACTAATCCACAGTTTTGCACTCTCAGTATCATGTCCTCTGTGACGGGTCAACTCTTTCCTTGTATCGATTCTCTAGCTTTGATTGGGCCAGTTGCTCATGCTTGCGGCCTACTCAGTTACCACCACACAGTTCCTCACAAACATGTATCAAAATCCTTTGCAATTTCTGGTGTGGCTACCGCCGCCTCACCTTACTTGCGACTGCACTTCTTTGATGTGGCTATCTCCTCACCCTCCTCCTTACAGGACTAAGCCTTTTCTGCTACCCTCTGTTCCTCCTAGAACCTAAACTACAAGGTGGGCCATTTATATGGATACACCTAAATAAAATGGGAATGGTTGGTGATATCAACTTCCTGTTTGTGGCACATTAGTATATGGGAGGGGGGAAACTTTTCAAGATGGGTGGTCACCATGGTGGCCATTTTGAAGTCGGCCATTTTGGATCCAACTTTATTTTTTTCAATGGGAAAAGGATCATGTGACACATCAAACTTATTGAGAATTTCACAAGAAAAGCAATGGTGTGCTGGTTTTAATGTAACTTTATTATTTCATGAGTTATTTACAAGTTTATGACCACTTATAGAATGTGTTCAAAGTGCTGCCCATTGTGTGGTATTGTCAATGCAACCCTCTTCTCCCACTCTTGACACACTGATAGCAACACCGCAGAAGAAATGCTAGCACAGGCTTCCAGTATCTGTTTTTTCAGATGCTGCACATCTCGTATCTTCACAGCATAGATAATTGCCTTCAGATAACCCCAAAGATAAAAGTCTAATGGGGTCAGATCGGGAGACCTTGGTGGCCATTCAACTGGCCACGATGAACAATCCACTTTCTAGGAAACTGTTCATGTAGGAATGCTCGGACCTGACACCCATAATTGATGGTATGATGTGGTATATGGGGAACAAAGATAGTGGGGCCATTCTTCATCAATGGAAATCTCAATGCCACTGGATATCTGAAACTGCTACATGATAATGTGTTGCCCTTTTTATGCACTGAAGATGGCACGTTCCCGGAGTTTTTCCAGCAAGATGGTGCACCACCAC
>JARQOD010000001.1:862076578-862267566 GCA_033576555.1 Oophaga sylvatica | reverse complement strand
CACATGACCCTCTTCCCATTGGAAAAAATAAAGTTGGATCCAAAATGGCCAACTTCAAAATGGCTGCCATGGTCACCACCCATCTTGAAAAGTTTCCCCCTCCCTTATACTAATGTGCCACAAACAGGAAGTTGATATCACCAACCATTCCCATTTTATTTAGGTGTATCCATATAAATGGCCCACCCTGTACTATAAAGAGAATGCAAAGCAGAACATTTTCCAAATAAATCTCAACAAACTGGGTGCTCACAATAAAGTATCCCAGACACACCAATAAAAAAGAAGATCTGCAGCACTCCAACTTCATTCAAGATGTTTCTTCACTAGGCATGCAACGTTTAAACTTGTGTGGGGTTAACAGCGCTAAGGATGAAATGATGCGTGCTACTGCTTTGTGAAAAAACATCTTGAAAGAAGTTGGAGTGCTGCGTCTTTTTTATAGGCAAAACACAGGTAGTGGAAACAAATAACCAATGTATGCCACTAAATGGTACAAATGAACAACATTTTTATTGGTACAAAAATATACAATACTAAATCAGCAAAAGGTTTGCTGAAGGCACCTGATACACATGAATTAAAATTTGCAACAAGCAAATGAATTAAAAAGAGAGGGACTAACTACCATAGGAGTATCTCTCAATCAGCAGTGATGTCCGATAACATATCTGAATGCAAGACATGTAGGTATGCCAGCCATATAGTGATGTGACGCATAGACCGCCACTCTTAACAATACTGGCAACCCTGTCAGGCTTAATCAGTGTAGGGATATAACAGGTTGAAAAAACACATACCTAGAAGACTGCTGATGTGAACTCCACGGACGTCCCTCTGCAGAGGGACGTCCGTGGAGTTCACATCAGCAGTCTTCTAGGTATGTGTTTTTTCAACCTGTTATATCCCTACACTGATTAAGCCTGACAGGGTTGCCAGTATTGTTAAGAGTGGCGGTCTATGCGTCACATCACTATATGGCTGGCATACCTACATGTCTTGCATTCAGATATGTTATCGGACATCACTGCTGATTGAGAGATACTCCTATGGTAGTTAGTCCCTCTCTTTTTAATTCATTTGCTTGTTGCAAATTTTAATTCATGTGTATCAGGTGCCTTCAGCAAACCTTTTGCTGATTTAGTATTGTATATTTTTGTACCAATAAAAATGTTGTTCATTTGTACCATTTAGTGGCATACATTGGTTATTTGTTTCCACTACCTGTGTTTTGCATCTTGACTGTGGTATATGGCCCTTTATGGGCTCTAATTTTCAGTGGGTATTTCATGTGATTTATTACTGTCTTTTTTATAGGACCTAAACTACACTGCTCAAAAAAATAAAGGGAACACTCAAATAACACATCCAAGATCTGAATGAATGAAATATTCTCATTGAATACTTTGTTCTGTACAAAGTTGAATGTGCTGACAACAAAAACACACAAAAATCATCAATGGAAATCAAATTTATTAACTAATGGAGGCCTGGATTTGGAGTCACACACAAAATTATAGTGGAATGTAATGTCCTTAAAACAAGTCAAAATGATGCTCAGTAGTGTGTGTGTCCTCCACGTGCCTGTTTGACCTCCCTGTGCCTGTATGACCTCCCTACAACGCCTGGGCATGCTCCTGATGAGGCGGCGGATGGTCTCCTGAGGGATCTCTTCCCAGATCTGGACTAAAGCATCCGCCAACTCCTGGACAGTCTGTGGTGCAACGTGACATTGATGGATGGAGCGAGACATGATGTCCCAGATGTGCTCAATCGGATTCAGGTCTGGGGAACGGGCGGGCCAGTCCATAGCTTTAATGCCTTCATCTTGCAGGAACTGCTGACACACTCCAGTCACATGAGGTCTGGCATTGTCCTGCATTAGGAGGAACCCAGGGCCAACCGCACCAGCATATGGTTTCACAAGGGGTCTGAGGATCTCATCTCGGTACCTAATGGCAGTCAGGCTACCTCTGGCGAGCACATGAGGGCTATGCGGCCCTCCAAAGAAATGCCACCCCACACCATTACTGATCCACTGCCAAACCGCTCATGCTGAAGGATGCTGCAGGCAGCAGATCGCTCTCCACGGCGTCTCCAGACTCTGTCATGTCTTTCTCATGTGCTCAGTGTGAACCTGCTTTCATCTGTGAAGAGCACAGGGCGCCAGTGGCCAGTTTGCCAATCCTGGTGTTCTGTGGCAAATGCCAAGCGTCTTGCACGGTGTTGAGCTGCGAGCACAACCCCCATCTGTGGAGTCGGGCACTCAGACCATCATCATGGAGTCGGTTTCTAACCGTTTGTGCAGACACACGCACATTTGTGGCCTTCTGGAGGTCATTATGCAGGGCTCTGGCAGTGCTGCTCCTGTTCCTCCTTGCACAAACGCAGAGGTAGCGGTCCTGCTGCTGGGTTGTTGCCCTCCTACGGCCCCCTCCACGTCTCCTGGTGTGCTAGCCTGTCTCCTGGTAGCTCCTCCAGCCTCTGGACACTGCGCTGACAGACACAGCAAACCTTCTTGCCACAGCTCGCATTGATGTGCCATCCTGGATGAGCTGCACTACCTGAGCCACTTGTGTGGGTTGTAGTCAGTCTCATGCTACCACGAGTGTGAAAGCACAACCAACTTTCAAAAGTGACCAAAACATCAGCCAGAAAGCATTGGTACTGAGATGTGGTCTGTGGTCCCACCTGCAGAACCACTGCTTTATTGAGTGTGTCTTGATAATTGCCAATAATTTCCATCTGTTGTCTATTCCATTTGCACAACAGCATGTGAAATTGATTGTCAATCAGTGTTGCTTCCTAAGTGGACAGTTTGATTTCACAGAAGTTTGATTTACTTGGAGTTATATTCTGTTGTTTAAGTGTGCCCTTTATTTTTTTTGAGCAGTGTACATCAGCTTGCTGCCCAGATTGGAGCTTCTAATGCTTCTCTATTACCCTGTTCTAAACCCTGGGGTGGATATATCAATTGGCAAGTGCCATTCACTCCCACTGCTAGTCACTTAAATGGCACAAGCTATCAGGCTGATATGCCTCTTTGTGTCATCTACCCCTGTGAGGACAAAAAAACAAGGCTGTGTGCATGAGATTTCTGAAATCTCATAAGCTTTGCTGGTATTGTAAACGCAGCTGAAAATCTGCATTGAAAATTGCAGCAAAAACTCCATATGTGAACATATCCTAACAGTGACAATTACAAATCATTTTAGGCTAATTTGAGTATAACTGAAGTAACCAGGTGTAGTTTCCATTACAAGATGGCAATGATATCCCATAGCAGCCGAAAAGATATGAAAGTCTTGGACGGTCTTGAATATGTCGATGAAGTCCATATTGTATTAATCCTAAAGCTGTGACGGACTATCAATGTCATCTTGCCACAAGGATTCCCTCTTCCCTTGTCTTTTTACTATTTACCGTACCTTAATTTTGGAAGTTTCCCCCTAATAACCGATTCAGTATGTTTAGTGACCAGTTTGTGATCATCATTCATGATTAATAAATTGAAACCTCTTTTCCCCCTCACTACTATTTGTCCATAGTGGATGTGCTGATCTAGTCCACAGAACCTGATCTATCAGCCACTCACAAGCGAATTCAATGACATTCATGGGACATATGACATATTTATAAACTTGAATGCTGAATTCCTTCTACATATCTGTGTATGCAAATGGGACATCTGACTTCTAAATCTGTAATAAATATTAGAAAAAGCCAATGTCTTGACTGGGAATAGCTGGTGGGAACTGGAAAATGGGAGTTCCTTGGTGGTGCAAGCCTTGTGAGATTTGCACCCTTGCCTGCTTAATATATTCCTGCATGTATAGATTTTTTCACGAATGTAATTATCTATCAATAGCTGGTGCACTATAGATATAAATAATATATGGCAATCAAACGTTATGTAGATAGCAAAATATTTCGGAACGTTTTCCTTAACACATTCCTAAACAAGATTGCAATTACTAAAGAGTTTAGACGAGGAGTGCACAAATGTTACGAAAAAGGACAATCAATCTGAAACTTAGGCCAGTTGTATCTAGAGACAGATATAACATGGGTATAACCTTTGTAGCCACACAGTGGTCCAAAGCGGAAAGAGAACACACTTCCACCTACAAAGCAATAAGTAGCTTCTGGAATATACATAAAGGGGTGCATCATAATAAACTAAAAGACTGCAAAGGGGCCCTCTTCTGTCTGTGTCTGCCCCTGAATTTATAGATAGGGCAAATACTTACTTTTTGGCAGCAGTCACTTTCCAAAAAACTCAAATGTAAGTATTTAATTTTGTAATAAGTATAATACACAGATAATCAGATTATTCATGGTTGGACTAGCCCAGTAGGCCCTGTGTTCTCAGTGGACCCTGAGAAGGCCACAGGAGGGGCCTGCCGGTAACACTGCTGGTTTACACTGAAAACACTTGGACACACATTCAGTTAAAATGTATTTCGATGCACAAAGCCACTGGCTTCCTACATAGCAATATTAAAATGGCTTCGGCCTATCATCTGACATTGGTACACCCATCGTGGATGGCATATCCACACTGCATATGGAGCAGCAAGAGGATGCCGAGCGAGCATGGCTAGGTAAGAATAATTTTTTTTCTGTGTTTCAAAAGAGAAGCAAAATGGGGGACATAGGGGCCAGGATGAAGAACATTATTACCTAAAGCAGCCAGGATCAGGGACGTTAATATATAAAGAGGCCGAGGACACTATCAAATAAATGGGCTCAAGATGGGGGACAATACAGGACGGGGCCAGGATGGGGGACATTATTAAAAAAAAGGGGGTCCAGTATTGCGGACATTATTACAGAAAGGGCCCAGGATGGGGTCAATGTTAAATAAAGGGGCCAGGATGAGGGACATTATTACAGGGAGTGGCCAGGATAGGGGACATTATTAAAAAAGGGGCCCAGGATGGCAGACATTATTACAGAAAGGGCCCAGGATGAGGGACATTATTTAAAAAAGGGGGCTCCTGATGGCAGACATTATTACAGAAACGGCCCAGGTTGGGAGACAATATTAAATATAGGGGCCCATGACAGAGGACTTTTGTGTCTGTCAGAAGCTGCAGGCTTAAAATGGCTACATCATACAGACTTGAAGCAAGTCACTCCGTTCAGCAGATTCCAGAGAAGTCCCGATACGTTTTAACCCCTATACAGGTATCTGGTTTTACAATGGGATCCACTGGAGTGCTACCACGGAAGGGCTGCCATCCAGAGTCAGGATAGATTGCCAAGCAGGGTCAAAGCCGAGAAGTTGCGTCAATGACAAAGCCAGGATGCAAGCGGGTAGTCAGAATCAGGAGGTTGGTGCAGGAAAATTTTTTTAAAAACTAAGAATAGTCAAAAAGAAAACTGAGGTCAAAAGTCAGGACTGTCCACTGGAAAATAGCAAGGCAAGTTACACAGAAGCAAGTCAGAATATAACTAGCAGTGGCAGCAGGATTTTAAGATCTTAAATAGCTTGCAGCCTCACCCAAACCACACAGCAGTTAAATGTATGTCTCCCAGTCTGGATGGGACGACAAGTCACTGAGAACACAAAACTAGAACTGTCGCCCCACATCACTCACAACGAGAACGCGGCTCCATCAGGCAACAAAAGCCAGAGGCAGGAAGGGCAGACACTGATACAGATGTCACAATGACATTATTAAATAAAGTGGCCCAGAGTGGAGGACATTATTAAACAAAGGATAAAGGACATCACAGGAAGGGCCCATGATGGGGGACATTATCAAATAAAGGGGCCAAGGAATGGGGACAATACAGAAGGACCAATGATGGAAGACATTATTACAGAAAGGAGTCCAGGATGGGGGACATTATTAAAGGAAGGGCCCAGGAATATTATAATTGTGTTTTTTATTAATGATCAGTATTGCAGTATTTGGTCGCTCTGGGGAGCTAATGTGTGGTGGTATTTCTCCCTTGTATGAGGTATTATTCAGTTACTATGTAGTGGTAATACGTGATCTGGTCATGGTGTGGCTGTATTTTTTCCTTGTATGTGGTATTGTTCTGTCATTATGTGGTGGTAATATAACATACTGTAGTATCTGGTCATACTGTGGTGGTATTTTTCCCTTTTGTGTGGTACTATTTGGTCACTTCGTGGTGGTAATTTGTGGTCTGGTCATGGTATGGCAGTGTTTTTTCCCTGTATGTAGTATTTTTCAGTCACTATGTGATGGTAATATGTGGTCTGGTCATATTGTGGTGGTATTTTTCCTTTGTATGTGGAATTAATCGGTCACTTTATGGTAGTGATATGTGGTCTAATCATAGTGTGGCGGTATTTGTCCATTGTATGTGGTATTATTCGGTCACTATGTGGTGGTGGTAATATGTGGTCTAGTGATATTGTGGCAGTATTTGTCTCTTGTATGTGGTATCTAATATATACTTACCTTGTAATGTCTTCACATCCTGTTCCGTCCAGATGTGTCCGGATCCCAGAATTCCAAGCGGTGGAAGTTCACCGACCGCCATATTGGGACACCCAAGTGTTGGGTGTCTCAATATGGAAACTGCTGGTGGTACCCCAGCCTCTTGCACGGTACCACCACTGGAACACCGTTGCACCACACACACACTCACACTGTATACGCAGTACGCACCACACACACACTGTATATGCTGTACGCACCACACACATACTGTATACGCCATACGCACACACACACACACACACAGTATACGCTGTATGCACCACACACACACACTGTATATGCCGTATGCACACACACACACCACACTGTATACGCCATACACACACACACTGTATACGCCGTATGCACCACACACACACTAGCAGAAAAGGGGGATAGCACATGGGGTAGACAGGTCAAAGAAGAGAGCACAGATGGGAGAAGTCAGCACATGGGAAAAGAGAGAGTGGATAGGTGGGTGAGCACATGGGAAGAGATTCTCAACGCTGCAAAGCCTGCCCCCATCGTGACATTACCGCCCATCGGGCTTCCATCTACGGTAGTTATTGTTATATTGGTCTTGGTACAGTGGATAGTGTAGTATGTGGAGGTCACTTGTTCTTTCTGATATAAATAAGGAGAAAATTCTTTATTTCCATTAGAAATTAAATTCTTCAAAGTTTAAACCCTCCCTGTTCTGTGACTGCTAAACAGTGGCAAAGATGTACTTACAGAGGTTCTCCGATGAAAACAAGTAATCACCTATCCACAGGATAAGTGATAACTTATTGATTGGTGGGGGGCCGACTGCTGGGACCAGCACTGATAGACAGAATGTGTAACTTTTATCCCCATTAGACAAGAGTGGCATGTTCAACTCGAGCACTGATCCATTCATTCCTTAATTGGCTGCCGAGCACTGCGCTTGATTTTTCGCTAGCCCCAAAGAGGATGAATGAAGCCGCTCCATTTTAAAATGGTGATAAAACTTCCCTATTCTTACAATTGGTGCAGTTCCCAAAGGTCAATTTCCACCAATCAAAAGGTTATCATCTATCCTGTAGATCCCTTTGGATTGGTTATAACTTGTTTTCACCAAAGAACCTCTTTAATGCAAACTACCCTAATTGTACATCACAGTTATGGTGTGCGCACAGTAGATGTGCAGGAGCCACCTGTATTTTACAGTCGACGCTCCACTATAACAGGCATAATGGCTAACAGGTATTTGCATATAGAGGTAGTATGGGACCCTAAAGTTAACTTCTCTTGTGGGCCCAAGACACCCCAGTCTAACCCTGGATATATTGTAGAATTGCTCACAAACCTGATATACAGCTACATTATGTATGTATATGGTTCTCCCTTTTATACAATTAGTTCTGACTTATTATTATGTTACATGTATCTGCAGAATGTAGAGTTATGACAGCAAAGCCTCCTCCATACCGATGTAATGTACAGTACTAAAGGAAAAACAAGCAGAAAGATAATATAATGATCTATTGAAGATTGCACTAGTACATCAGACGCTGGCCATCTACTCTCTTCATATGGAGTATGAATACCTTAATACTATCCTTAATCTTCACATTACAAAAGTGTAACCAGCAAGAAGCAGATCCCACCACAGCTGTTCATCACTGTTAAGATGGATTTATAAGCGGCTATTATCAGATTTGACGAAGAGAAAAATGGATTATTGCCATAAACTAATCCAAAAGCTACTTAGATTGGAGACATAATCTAATCTTTCAGTAATATGTAGGATTCATTTAAGTTTCATGGCTTAGAGTCTAAAAAAAACACCTCTGCACAATATACCATGAATGTGTTGCTAAACAGAAGGTGCCATCACACTCAATACTAGGTCCTTCTGTCTGATTTTGATTACTGTTTTTATTTCAGATGTAGCCATAGACCCACCAATTACATTATTCGCACCACTTATTCATTCATCGCAGTGTGCTGGCGCATCATGTACAGTTAGGTCCATAAATATTTGGACAGAGACAACATTTATCTAATTTTGGTTTAGACATTACCACAATGAATTTGAAACAAAACAAATCAGATGCAGTTGAAGTTCAGACTTTCAGCTTTCATTTGAGGGTATCCACATTAAAATTGGATGAAGGGTTTAGGAGTTTCAGCTCCTTAACATGTGCCACCCTGTTTTTAAAGGGACCAAAAGTAATTGGACAATTGACTCCAAGGCTATTTCATGGACAGGTGTGGGCAATCCCTTCATTATATCATTCTCAATTAAGCAGATAAAAGGGCTGGTGTTGATTTGAGGTGTGGTGTTTGCATTTGGAAGGTTTAGCTGTGAAGGAAACATGCGGTCAAAGGAGCTCTCCATGCAGGTGAAACAAGCTATCCTTAAGCTGCAAAAAAACAGAAAAAACCCATCCGAGAAATTGCTACAACTTTAGGAGTGGCAAAATCTACAGTTTGGTACATTCTGAGAAAGAAAGAAAGCACTGGTGAACTCATCAATGCAAAAAGACCTGGGCGCCCACGGAAGACAACAGTGGTGGATGATCGCAGAATACTCTCCATGGTGAAGAGAAACCCCTTCACAACAGCCAACCAAGTGAACAACACTCTCCAGGAGGTAGGCGTATCAATATCCAAATCTACCATAAAGAGAAGACTGCATGAAATTAAATACAGAGGGTTCACTGCACGGTGCAAGCCACTCATAAGAATCAAGAATAAAAAGGCTAGGCTGGACTTTGCTAAAAAACATCTAAAAAAGCCAGCACAGTTCTGGAAGAACATTCTTTGGACAGATGAAACCAAGATCAACCTCTACTAGAATGATGGAAAGAGAAAAGTATGGCAAAGGCGTGGTACAGCTCATGATCCAAAGCATACCACATCATCTGTAAAACATGGTGGAAGCAGTGTGATGGCTTGGGCATGCATGGCTGCCAGTGGCACTGGGTCACTAGTGTTTATTGATGATGTGACACAGGACAGAAACAGCCGAATGAATTCTGAGGTATTCAGAGCCATACTGTGTGCTCAGATCCAGCCAAATGCAGCCAAACTGATTGGTCGTCGTTTCATACTACAGATGGACAATGACCCAAAACATAAAGCCAAAGCAACCCAGGAGTTTATTAAAGCAAAGAAGTGGAATATTCTTGAATGGCCAAGTCAGTCACCTGATCTCAACCCAATTGAACATGCATTTCACTTGTTAAAGACTAAACTTCAGACAGAAAGGCCCACAAACAAACAACAACTGAAAACCACCACGGTGAAGGCCTGGCAGAGCATCAAAAAGAAGGAAACACAGTGTCTGGTGATGTCCATGAGTTCAAGACTTCAGGCAGTCAGTGCTAACAAACGGTTTTCAACCAAGTACTAGAAATGAACATTTTATTTACAATTATTTAATCTGTCCAATTACTTTTGGTCCCTTTAAAAACAGGGTGGCACATGTTAAGGAGGTGAAACTCCTAAACCCTTCATCCAATTTTAATGTGGATACCCTCAAATGAAAGCTGAAAGTCTGAACTTCAACTGCATCTGATTTGTTTTGTTTCAAATTCATTGTGGTAATGTCTAGAACCAAAATTAGATAAATGTTGTCTCTGTCCAATAATTTATGGACCTAACTGTATTTATATGTTTGTGCATATTGGCCCCACAGCGTATCTGTGCACCTGTGCATTAATTTAATACTAAAGGTGTGCAGACCCTATTTTTTATTTTTTCGTGTACCACCAATTACAACCATCCCTGACAATCATTATATCATCTGTTAAAATATTTACTCACTTTACGTATATTGACCTATTAGGAAGAGGTAATTTCTGCATGTTGACATACACGCACAGATATTTAATTAAATCTATGCCTGTGGATCGCTAATGGAAGGCCGCTGTGATTGACAGAAACCTCCTGTATAAACGTCTGGGATCGGAGAAAGGGAACATGGTACGTCGTATGTGTACTCCTATACAGTCATGACCAAAAGTGTTGGCACCCTAGAAATTGTTCCAGAAAATGAAGTATTTCTCCAGAAAATTATTGCAATTACACATGTTTTGCCATACACATGTTTATTTCCTTTGTGTGTATTAGAACAACACAAAAAAAACCAGAGAAAACAAAGGCAAATTGGACATAATTTCACAGAAAACCCCCAAAATAAGCCAGACAAAATAGTTGGCACCTTTCCAAGATTGAGGGTAAACAACTTTGTTTCAAGCATGTGATGTTTGTCCAAATTAATATGTGGCAAGTAACAGGTGTGGCAATATGAAAATCACACCTTAAACCAGATAAAAGGAAGGAAGTTGACTCAATCTTTGCATTGTGTGTCTGTGTGTGCCACACTAAGGATGGAGAACAGAGAGAGGAGAAGAGAACTGTCTGAGGACTTGAGAACCAAAACTGTTGAACAATATCAGCAATCTCAAGCTTAGAAGTCCATCTACAGAGATCTTGATGTTCCTTTGTTCACGGTGCGCAACATAATCAAGAAGTTTACAAGCCATGGCACTGTAGCTAATCTCTCTGGACATGGACAGCAGAGAAAATTGATGATCAGTTGCAACGCAGGATAGTCAGGATGGTGGATAATCAGTTGCAATCAAGTTCCAAAGAAATTCAAGCTGTCCTGCAGGCTCAGGGTGCACCAGTGTCAGCATGAACTATCCATCGATATTTGAATGAAATGCTGACACAGAGACATAAAAAAATCTAGTTGGCCAAAATGTACAGTGGCTTGCAAGAGTATTCACTCCCTTGGCGTTTTTCATGTTTTGCTACTTTACAACCTGAAATTTCTCATTTTTGTTTTTGAAGGTTTGCATCAGTTCATGTGAAAAACATGTCTACAACTGTGAACTTTTGGTCAAAATAACTGAAAACTTCAGTGTGGAAAACTATTCATCCTCCTAAAGTCAGTACTTTGTAGAGCTTCCTTTTGCAGCATTTACAGCTGGAAGCTGCTTTGTATAAGTCTCTATGAGCTTTCTAAATCATGCCCATTCCTCAAGGGAAAACTACTCCAGCTTCTTTAAGTTAGATGGCTTCCTCCGGTGAACAGCAATCTTCAACTCTTACTATAGATTCTCAATTGGATTAAGGTCTGGGCTTTCACTAGACCACTCCAAAACATTTCCACATTTCCCCTTAAACCACTCGAGTGTTGCTTTAGCAGTATGCTTTGGGTCATTGTCTTGTTGGAAGCTAAACCTCTGTCCCAGTCTCAAATCACTGACAGCCTGAAACAGGTTTTGCTCAAGAATATCACTATATTTTGCACCATCCATCTTCCCCTCAACTCAGACCATTTTCACTGTCCCTGCTGCCGAAAAACATCCCCAGAGCATAATGTTGCGACCATGCTTAACTGTGGGAATGGTGTCCTTGGGGTGATTAACTGTGTTGATTTGGCACCAAACATGGCATTTACTTTGGTGTCCAAAAAATTCAATTTTGGTCTCATCTGACCAAAGCACCTTCCTTCATACATTTTCATGAGTATCCCACATGTCTTTTGGCAAGCTCAATGTGAGCCTTACAATTTTTGTGCGTAAGCAAAGGGTTTTTTCTGTCCACTCTTCCTTAGAGGCCACCTCTATGGGGTGTACGGCTTATTGTGGTTGTATTGACAGACACTCCAGTCTCTGCTTGGGAACTCTGCAATTCTTGCAGGGTTACCTTTGGTCTCTGTGCTGCTTTTCTGATTTGTACCCTTCTGAGAGATTTGGTGGGCAGCCCTCTCTTGGCTGGTATATTGTGGTACCATGATCTTTCCATTTGATGATAATGGATTTGATGGTGCTCTGAAATTTCATCAGAGTTTGGGATATTTTTTTAAAACTCAACCCTGAATTGTACTTATCAACAACTTTACCCCTGACTTGTCTGGAGATTTCCTTGGTCTTTGTGGTGTTTTTTGGTTAGTGGTATCTCTTGCTTACTGTTGTGGCAGCCTTTGTTGCCTTTCAGAAAAGGTGTGTATATACTGACAGACCATGTGACACTTAGATTGCACACAGGTCGACTTTCTTTTATTAAGCAGGTGACTTATGAAGGGAACTGCTTATGTCAGAAATTTTTAAGGGCTTCATCGCAAAAGGGGTGAATACATATGCACATGCCAATTTTTAGTTATTCGATCACATAAATTTAATGTATGACTATATTTTTCTCACTTCACCAACTTAGACTATTTAGTTCTGATGCATCACACACAAATCGGATTACAAAAATATTCAAACACAGGTTGTAATGTAACAAAATAGGTAAAAAGTCAAGCAGGTGAATACTTTCACAAGCCATTGTATGTGAGTAAGCCAAAATCCTTCTGCCAAAGTGTCTTGTGGACAGATGAGACCAAGATAGAGCTTTTTGGTAAACCACATCATTCTGTTTACCGAAAACGGAATGAGGCATACAAAAAAAAACACAGTACCTACAGTAAAATATGGTGGAAATTCAAAGATGTTTTGGGGTTGTCTTACTGTGTCTAGCACTGGGTGCCTTTACTGTGTGAAAGGCATCATGCAATGTGAAGATTACCAAAGGATTTTGGGTTGCAATTTAGTGCCCAGCGTCAGAAAGCTGGGTTTGTGTCCTAGGTCATGGGTCTTCCAGCAGGATAATTACTTCAAACACACTTCAAAAAGCACCCAGAAGCGGATGGAAACAAAGCGCTGGAGAGTTCTGAAGTGACCAAAAATGAGTCCACATCTACATCCCATTGAACACCTGTGGAAAGATGTTAAAATTGCTGTTGGGAAAAGGCGCCCTTCAAATATGACAGACCTGGATCAGTTTGCAAAGAAGAGTGGTCCAAAATTCCAGTTGAGAGGTGTGAGAAGCTTGTTGAGGGTTAAAGGAAGTGATTGATTGCAGTTATTTATCCCAAAGGGTGTGTAACCAAATATTAAGCTGAGTGTGCCAACAATTTTGCCTGACTCATTTTTATGGTTTTGTGTGAAATTATATCCAATTTGACTTTTTTTCTGTTCTTTTGTGTTGTTCCAATACACACAAAGGAAATAAATATGTTTATAACAAAACATGTGTAATTGCAATAATTTTCTAGGAGAAATATTTCATTTTGTGGAACAATTTCAAGTGTGCCAACACTTTCAACCATGACTGTATGTGGGTAGTAGGTTATAAAACAGGAAGGGATGAGAATATTTACTGTATATTGCTGTTGGAAAGGATTCAGTATTTTATTTGCTCAAATTTCTACTCTTTCTATGGTTCGGAGTCCAGTGGGCAGCCCTACTTAGTGAGTGACAGCTATCTCTGCCATACAGGGAAGGCTGTTAGTCCCTAAGCGGGAGCACTGAACTTCCAGAACATGTTCATCTTTAGCATTTTTTATGCACTGTGTGCGTGTGTGTGTGCATGTGCAGAAACAGTACCGCCAAATGATTGCAATTTCTAAAATCTCATTCACACAGTTCATTTTTTTCCCTTGCATTGTTTGACCTATGGTGAAAAATGCACCAAACACACATAATTTCTGCTAAGGTTTTCTAGCCATAGCTCGCATAGAGAAAAACATATCAAAAACACTATGTGTGAACACATCCTTAAGCTTTTTTCAGTGTATTGATGTCCATAAAATACAAGATAGGGCTTATTCAGACCCCAGTTTTTCACATATGAGTGCTATGCATTTTTTTTTTACAAATAGCACTCCTACTTATAAGAGTCTATGGGGCAGTTCACATGTCCATAATTTTTTGCAGACAGAGTTGACAGTGTAAAATCACAGAGATACTGTATGTCCGATATTGAAATGAGTGGGATCAAACTCAGCAACAAATGTCTGTGGGTCCGTGAAAAATTTGAACAGCACTCAGATGCCATCCATGTGCTGACCGTTTTTCACTTACTAATGGATAGTAGAAGGGGAAGAAAAGCTAATGAAACTCTGCTGACACTCATGGAAATCTGATGAAAGTCACTGATGAAACTCATTCAAACGGATGTCAGAATGAGGCCTAACAGGATTGCATGTACACGTTAGGTTCCTTTTGACCCTTAAAGTACAGCAATTCATATGGATTTTGGTGTAGACAATATGGTATTAATTTTTCATGTCCCTGTAAGACCTGAACTTAGTAAACTCCCACCTACACTTCAGGGTTGTCTAGTATATCTGCATGTTGGGAATATCATAAGATGACGATATATATTGGCCCTAGAAATTATGATTTTGTAGTGTTGACCACAACACGGCATTTCAGAGGCCATCATATCCTCACCCGTAACAACAATCACAATATTATATTTTATAGAGATGACTTGGTCATAACTATGCACACTGGTAGCCCACTGGAAGTCATTTTGTAGGGTTTCTGGCCATGCTGCTCCTCGCACAAAAGAGGAGATACTGATCATGCTGGGTTGATGCCCTTCTTTGGCTCTGTCCAGCTCTCCTTCCGTACCGGCCCACGTTTTGATATCTGCTCCACACTCCTGAGACTTTTGTGGGAAACACAGCAAACCTTCTTGCAAGAGCGCAAATGGATTTGCCACTGTGGAGGATCTGGACTTCAACTGAAATGAGGTGCAGCCTCATGCTACAAGTAGTGACATGGACAACAGCAAAAAGCAAAACTAGGAAACAGTCAGGAACGATAAGGAGAGTAGTGGCTGTCATGCTGTTGCTTCTGCAAATTACCTGTTGGAACTTTCATTTGCATTAAGGCAGGTAAAATTGATTTACGATCATGTGTACTTCCTAACAGGGCAGTTTGATATCCCTGAAATTCATGTGATTTTAGGTTACAGTGTAAGGAGGTGGTGGGGACTCTCGCGTGCCTCCTCTCTCCTGAATACCGAGTGCATATGACTTCCTAACGTTTTATGTGCGGTTTTCTAATGTATTGTGTAACATGCGGTATTATAATGTGATGTTCTCTTAATGTCTTATTACTGTAATGTAAATGTATTTGTACCTATGTGCTTTAGCTCAGGTACAGAATGAGGTACAAAAGGATAAAATAGATGGGAGGAGTTAGAGGGGGACGGTGCAA
Source organism: Oophaga sylvatica (assembly GCA_033576555.1). NCBI lineage: Eukaryota > Metazoa > Chordata > Amphibia > Anura > Dendrobatidae > Oophaga > Oophaga sylvatica. The sequence continues at coordinate 862,252,073 of JARQOD010000001.1, read as the reverse complement.
AGCCTCATGGATATAGGGAAAGGTTTTCCTGCCTTGAGAGCAGAGCCCGGGCAGGCTTGCCCAGGGCGAGACATGCACAATAGCGAGGATAGAGGATTCCCCGGTTGAGGGGATAAAAGCTGCCCTAGGCTGACGGGCAGCGTGGACGAACACTAGCTCTGCAGGATCGACCCCAGGAGAAATACAGGGTTCGGGACCATGACAGGAGCTGGTGACATGTAACAAACAGAGGCTGCAGGGAAAGTACGGCAAACATTGTCTTGTTTGCACCATGTTCAGTAAAGTTTTGCTGTTGGAACAGAACTGTGGCTTGTGATGTTTCCTGAGATCTGATCCCCTGGAACCGAAGTGAACGTGTGATGAAGGTAACTGATTGTACCACAGAACTGGGATTTCACTTGTCTTTCTATGTATAAGGTGCCGGGGTGCTCACTGACTGTGACTTAGTGAACTCACCCATGACTACCATCCTGTGTCACCTTGTTATGTTTGGAATAATTGGCAGGATCAAATCTAGAAGCCCTACAGCTGGTGAAAAGGATTCCCGGCACTTGTGGTCTAGTGACTGAGTTGTGGTCCAAGATGGCGCCTAACACTGACAAGAAGATGGCGGCCAGTGGTGTGAAAATTGAAAGCGGTGCCGCCCTTCGTGGGAGTCCTGGAAAGAAACTGGCTCCAAAAGGAAGGGGGCCGTGGCCTGAGTCGAGGCCACATCCCACTATGACTGATGCCCGCCTAAAATGGGTGTGGGCGAAGCAGAAGCTACAGTCAGTATGTGCTTTAGCTCAGGGACAGAATGGGGAACAAAAGGATTAAACAGTTTAGAGGGGGACGGTGCAAAGCCTCAGGGATATAGGGAAAGGTTTTCCTGCCTTGAGAGCAGAGCTTGGGCAGGCTTGCCCAGGGCGAGACATGCACCATAGCAAGGACAGAGGATTCCCTGGTCGAGGGGATAAAAGCTGCCCTAGGCCTACGTGCAGCGTGGACGAACACTGGCTCTGTGGGATCGACTCCAGGGGTTTGGGAAAGTACGGGAAACATTGTCTTATTTGCACCGTGTTCAGTAAAGTTTTATTGTTAGAACAGAACTGTGGCTTGTGGTGTTTCCTGAGATCTGATCCCCTGCAACCGAAGTGAACGTGTGATTAAGGTAACTGACTGTACCGCAGGACTGGGACTTCACTTGTCCTTCTATGTACAGGGGCCGGGGTGCTCACTGACTGTGACTTAGTGAACTCATCCACGACTACCATCCCGTGGCAGCTTGTTACAACAGTGTGATGCTTAAAGGGACAATAAGTGTTTAATAAATGTGTGTCCCAGCAATGGGACACTTATCTATCTAGAGAACATTGTTGCATACTTCCGTACATGGTCAGAATTCCTGTACAAATGAATGGGAGTTCCAACCACTTCTATACTGACCTCAGTGCACATCAGGACCCCATTCTCGAGATACAGTACATGCAGGACCCATACCTCCCAACCGTCCCGGATTGAGCGGGACAGTCCCGATTTTGACCCCCCGTCCCGCTGAGGACACTATGTGTCCCGCAGTGAGACGAGCCGCCACGCCCCCCATGCACTCCTCCCTGTCTCTACAGCTCAGCCAGCAGCTCACAGCTAGCAGTGACGCTGCTACACTTTCTCTTCTGTGCCCACAGGACCTGTGATGAGGTCACAGGAGGGGAGGAGTCAGGGGTCATATGATCAGTGTCCTCTTGTGTGCAGGTCTCTGCGCTTGTGTCGACCCACCACCACAATTGTGGGTTACCAGGGCAATGGGGTACTCAGAGCCGAGCCCATGGAAGTCTATGGGATTTGTCACAGGTAGCTGTGGCTCGGTCTGTGGCCCTGGCGGTCTGGCGTAGGTTGGGGATATATTTACAGGGGATAGGTTTATATACAGTTCGTGACGCCACCTGTAGTATTCTGGTAATTAGTACCAGCGCTGCTGTAGATCTCTGAGGGGATGGTGAGGCAGCTAGATGTCGGGTCCCCTACAGGTGGGACTGGTCCCTCAAAGTCTATGAAGTTGGTGAAGTCGGGTGCAGATAAAGAACACAGTCTCACACGGTCAGCGTCTTTCCATACCTTTACTTGTAAGATGTTCAGGCAGGTCCCAGGGAGGCTGATCCAAGGAGAGTGTATCTTGAGACAGCAGCTGGACAAGTTAGGGGCCTCCTTTACTTCCAATACAATGAGTACAACCAGCTTGAAGCGTAGTTCCCTCAATAACTCCAGCTAATCCATAGCTGTACTGCCCAGTCAGTTTTGTGTTAGGAGCCTTCCTGCGAGAGAGCTGAATTCTTATCTTGTCGTGCACTGACTCAAAGTCTTCACTCCCCCTGACCCCAGTTACGTACTGACTATATGGGGCTTGTTTGCCGCGACCTAAGGTCCGGTAAATTCCTGGTTTTCTTACCACTATGCTTGTAACAATAGTGATCCTTCGGTCCCCAGTGACCGGTTGCAATGTGCAGGACTTCTTCAATCCGTAAGCACTATTCCAATAAACCACTGTGCCTTTCGCCTTGTCCTCGCTGGTAACATAAGCACTCACACTAGCCAAGGGTCGAGCAGTCACTTCTTTCTTTTCCTTCACTTCAAAGTTAGTTACAGATGCTCAGTTATCAATAGGCAGGAGCACGTCTCTGAACCTTACACCGTCCTTTAGACAGGATACTGAAGACTTTCTGCACTAAACTTCTTCTTTCCTTCCAGTGTATTCTGATGAGGTACAGCTCTGACTAGGCTGAGGTGAATTAAACCACCTGTACTAGACTCCACTTTCCGAACTGATGATAGAGCAATCTGGACTGCCTCCTCCCTCCAGACGTCTTCTCTCTCTGAAGTCCAGACACAGACTTCATCACTCTAACACATACACCTTGACCACTCCCTCAAGAGTAAACTACACTACCCTAAGGGTGTGTCTAGTATATGTTGAGTGAATGGATATTTAGCATTAAACTGCTGTCTCGCCACACACTCTCCAGGGTACTGTGTGTGCCTAACACCAGGGCTACACATTCCCCCATGGTAAAAGACAGCACTCCCGGGCTGTAAAATACAAAAGAGACAGTTTTGTTTATGCATGAAAACATTAAACAATTAACATTGGTTCGTCCCATCCGGGAGGTGAGGATATCTTGAACGTTGCAAACATTATAGAAATACAAAAGTATTAAATAGCATTCAATAAATATACAATATTCTTGTGAAGGACCCGCACCAAACCTTCAACGTAGGTCCTGGGTGGGCTGCAGGACATCCAAATGCAGACCTCACTCAGTGCCACACCACACGGGTTTTTGTATTCAGAGGTAGTTGTGCTGGTTTATGTAAAACCAAGATAAGGCACCGAAGCGCAACTATGTACAAATAAGTTCTGGGTTAGCACAGTCCTCAACCTCCAAGTCCATTGTAAAACCAAAGACATAGATATAATATCACATTATTATACTAAAGTGCAAACTTTTTCTGGTTACCCAGCCGGGCATTCTACGGTTAGCAAAATATATATGCAAAACTTTATAAAACATTCTCAAACTTTTTACTTATGGTAGACCCGATATGGATCTCACCGATTCGTTTCTTTACTATTTATTCATTTTCTTCTAATACACTTTCCACCCCGGGGGCTGGAACAATGCAATGGGCCCTAGATCCCAGGACTAACAAATCATGCGCTGCGATTAGGGTCTGAGTCGCCACAGTTCTCGTGCGAACCTTTAGGGGCGCAACGGGTACATTCTCCTCACGTGACACCGATTGCGTTTCAATCACAGTTAACGATATGGACCGTGTCATGGATTGCGATTGAGACTGGGTCGCATGTTGCGATGTAGAGGTGGCTTTCCTTTGCGATGAAATCTGGGTCGCTAGTTGCGATGAATTTGCAGGGGGCGATGCTGGGGCACGGCCGGATACTTCTTGAGCTGGAGACGGGGACGCTGCGGTAGTGGTGACGTTACCTGCGTCGGGGACGGGGTCACGGACGATGGTGACGTTAAGGGCATACCATCCCTTCATTCCCCAATGCCGTGTGTACGTGACGAGGTCTCCATTTACTAAGTCCCTCCCGGGATGGCCTTGCGGCAGGCGGGATTCTACGTCACGCCTGCTGACAAAGACCCCGGGTAGAGGCCCGGTTCACGGATGAAGCCCCAGCCCTTCCGGAGCTGGAACTCAGTCACACACCCCTGCCGCCGCGGTTCCCTCAGGGTACCTTTCTCTCTCCGGACACTCTCTTTGTCCGCGATCAGCTCTGCATGTTGTCGCTGACGGTTCCGCTGAGCTTCCCGCTCTTCCTCCTGCTGGCGTTTCTGCTTCTCCTCACGACGCTGCCACTCATATTCCCACTGGGCGGTGTAGGCGACGTCATCCAGGCGCGCCATTTCGTCCCAGTCCACGTCTGGTAGTGACGGACAGGACCCCTCCGGTGTCCCTGCCGGGGACCGATCATCTGCTGCGGCCTCCTGGCCGGGCGGGCGTTCCGGAACTGGCGATACCTCCTCAACCTCCTTCGCCTCCACCGCTTCACCGGTGGGATCAGGATCGGTACTTTCGGGGGCAGCCTCCGGTTGCTCCTTCGCCTTGGGCAGCAGAATCTTCGGTAACTCGAATCGTGGGGGGTCGTTGAGGGGAGAGATCACCGTGTCCCACAGCCTCCGCTGCTCCAGGGTACGCCGGCGTCTCTCGATCTCTTCAAAGCCAGGTTGGTACTGGACCATCTTCTTCAGGCGTGCATTTTCTTCTTGAATCTCTAGCAACGCCTGCTGCAGGTGCAGGACCACGGATAACTCCGGTGCTGGTGGCAGCTTGGCTGGGGCACGGGGCCTGCCTTCCTCCGCTTCCCTGCTCGGCTGCACACGTCCTGCTTCCATGATGTTCCAGAAGATTCTTTCTTCTTCCTGCGGAGACATCCGGTCTCTTCCGTGGAGGTGGGGTTTGCGTCTCCTCCTCCTCGCAGGGAAGGTGAAGAGGAGGCGGACCTCCTTTGCTGTAGGGCAGGATCGCATGTTGTAATAGCACTTTGAGAGGGCAGGCATTTTCTTCGCGCCACAGGGGGGTAGACGCCCACGAAGGTACGCCCACCTTCTTCTCCAGCGCCTGAGGGCGCGAATATGGCGACAAAAATGGCGATTTTGGCGCCAAAAGTGCAAACAGTCCTTTTCACAAAAACAATTCCTTAGGCACACAGGGCTCGCAATTCTGCTAGTTTCGCATCCTGTTCGTGACGCCAAAGTTTTGTGTCGACCCGCCACCACAATTGTGGGTTACCAGGGCAATGGGGTACTCAGAGCCGAGCCCATGGAAGTCTATGGGATTTGTCACAGGTAGCTGTGGCTCGGTCTGTGGCCCTGGCGGTCTGGCGTAGGTTGGGGATATATTTACAGGGGATAGGTTTATATACAGTTCGTGACGCCACCTGTAGTATTCTGGTAATTAGTACCAGCGCTGCTGTAGATCTCTGAGGGGATGGTGAGGCAGCTAGATGTCGGGTCCCCTACAGGTGGGACTGGTCCCTCAAAGTCTATGAAGTTGGTGAAGTCGGGTGCAGATAAAGAACACAGTCTCACACGGTCAGCGTCTTTCCATACCTTTACTTGTAAGATGTTCAGGCAGGTCCCAGGGAGGCTGATCCAAGGAGAGTGTATCTTGAGACAGCAGCTGGACAAGTTAGGGGCCTCCTTTACTTCCAATACAATGAGTACAACCAGCTTGAAGCGTAGTTCCCTCAATAACTCCAGCTAATCCATAGCTGTACTGCCCAGTCAGTTTTGTGTTAGGAGCCTTCCTGCGAGAGCTGAATTCTTATCTTGTCGTGCACTGACTCAAAGTCTTCACTCCCCCTGACCCCAGTTACGTACTGACTATATGGGGCTTGTTTGCCGCGACCTAAGGTCCGGTAAATTCCTGGTTTTCTTACCACTATGCTTGTAACAATAGTGATCCTTCGGTCCCCAGTGACCGGTTGCAATGTGCAGGACTTCTTCAATCCGTAAGCACTATTCCAATAAACCACTGTGCCTTTCGCCTTGTCCTCGCTGGTAACATAAGCACTCACACTAGCCAAGGGTCGAGCAGTCACTTCTTTCTTTTCCTTCACTTCAAAGTTAGTTACAGATGCTCAGTTATCAATAGGCAGGAGCACGTCTCTGAACCTTACACCGTCCTTTAGACAGGATACTGAAGACTTTCTGCACTAAACTTCTTCTTTCCTTCCAGTGTATTCTGATGAGGTACAGCTCTGACTAGGCTGAGGTGAATTAAACCACCTGTACTAGACTCCACTTTCCGAACTGATGATAGAGCAATCTGGACTGCCTCCTCCCTCCAGACGTCTTCTCTCTCTGAAGTCCAGACACAGACTTCATCACTCTAACACATACACCTTGACCACTCCCTCAAGAGTAAACTACACTACCCTAAGGGTGTGTCTAGTATATGTTGAGTGAATGGATATTTAGCATTAAACTGCTGTCTCGCCACACACTCTCCAGGGTACTGTGTGTGCCTAACACCAGGGCTACACACGCTGTGATGGTTGTCATCATGGTGCTGGATGAGGGTAAGTTTGTGTGTGTGTGGGGTCGGGACTCGGGTTTTCAGAGTGGATGTAGCAGAGCTGTGTGTGTACGAGGAGTACGGAGCGGAGACTTGTGTGTATGAGGTGTACGGAGCCGTGTGTACGAGGTGTACAGAGCGGAGCCGTGTGTGTACGAGGTGTACGAAGCGGAGCCGTGTGTGTACGAGGTGTACGGAGCGGAGCCGTGTTTGTACGAGGTGTACGGAGCGGAGCCGTGTGTGTACGAGGTGTACGGAGCGGAGACGTGTGTGTACGAGGTGTACGGAGCGGAGCCGTGTGTGTACGAGGTGTACGGAGCGGAGCCGTGTGTGTACGAGGTGTACGGAGCGGAGCCGTGTGTGTACGAGGTGTACGGAGCGGAGCCGTGTGTGTATGAGGTGTACAGAGCGGAGCCGTGTGTACGAGGTGTACGGAGCAGAGCCGTGTGTGTACGAGGTGTACGGAGCGGAGCCGTGTGTGTACGAGGTGTACGGAGCGGAGCCTTGTGTGTACGAGGTGTACGGAGCGGAGCCTTGTGTACAAGGTGGATGTAACGGAGCCGTGTGAGTACGAGGTGTACGGAGCGGAGCCGTGTGTACGAGGTGTACGGAGCGGAGTCGTGTGTATGAGGTGTACGGAGCAGAGCCGTGTGTCTGTACAAGGTGCACGGAGCCGAGCCGCGCGTGTACGAGGTGGATGTAGCAGTGCTGTGTGTGTACGAAACGGAGCCCTGTGTGTGTGAAGTGTACGGAGCTGAGCCGCTCAGCTCCGTACACACAGGGCTCCGTGCTTGAGCCGTGTGTGTATAGAGCGGAGCAGAGCCGTGTGTGTAGGGAGTGGAGCCTTGTGTGTATGTAGCGGAGCCGCGTGTGTACGAGGTGTACGGAGCAGAACCGCGTGTGTACGAGGTGTATGCTGCAAAGCCGCATGTGTACAAGGTTTACGGAGTGGAGTCATGTGTGTACAAGGTGTACAAAGCGTGGCTGCGTGTGTACAAGGTGTATGGAGTGGAGCCTTGTGTATACTGAGTGGAGCCTTGTGTGTGCGAGGTGGACGGAGCGGAGCCGTGTGTTTACGAGGCATACAAAGCGGAACCGTGTGTGTATGAGGTGTGCAGAGCCCTGCGTGTACAAGATGTATGATGGGGAGCATTCATACCTCCCAACCGTCCTGAATTCAGTGGGACACTCCCGATTTTGAGAGTCTGCCCCGCTGTCCCGGCCGGGAGCTTTTCCCGTGGACGCAGGAGTACATGCCGGAGCCCCGAAGAGCACTTTAAAACTCGCACGTGATGTTCCACCAGAAGTGACGTGCTGAAAGATGACCGGAAATGAGTTAATTTCGGGAGGAGATTGTGACGGAACCATGGAGAGACTTCAGGGAATGCTTCAGATCCATCACCGTGTCCTCGCCTTGGAATCGGGGATGTCGGCCATGTGAGCAGATCATGATATGTCCTGCACCGGGAGGCTCAGGTGGGCACTACAATGGGAGCCGGGCTGCTATAGTATCTTTATAGAATCTTTATTTCTTTATCTCTCTGTTTCTTTCTCTCTCTCTGTTCTTTCTTTCTTTCTCTCTGTTCTTTCTTTCCCATCTTTCTTTCTTTCTCTCTGTTCTTTTTCTTTCTTTCTCTCTGTTCTTTCTTTCCCCTTTTTCTTTCTATCTCTGTTCTTTCTTTCTCTCTGTTCTTTCTTCCCCTTTCTTTCTGTTCTTTCTCTCTCTCTGTACTTTCTTTCTCTTTCTTTCTCTCCCATCTTTCTTTCTCTCTATCTCTCTGTTCTTTCTTTCTCTCTTTGTTCTTTCTTTCCCTTCTTTCTCTCTCTCCCTCTGTTGTTTCTTTCTTTACCCTTTTTTTTTCTCTCTGTTCTTTTTTCTGTCCCCTTTCTTTCTCTCTGTTTCTTTCTTTTTCTCTATCTCTCTGTTCTTTCATTCCCCTTTCTTTCTTTCTCTCTCTCTGTTCTTTCCCCTCTTTCTTTCTTTCTTTCTCTCTGTTCTTTTTTCTTTCTCTCTCGCTCTGTTCTTTCTTTCCCTCTTTCTTTCTTTCTTTCTTTCTTCTTTCTTTCTTTCTTTCTTTCTCTCTGTTCTTTCTTTCTCTCTCTCTCTGTTCTTTCTTTCCCCTCTTTCTTTCTTTCTCTCTCTCTGTTCTTTCTTTCCCTTTTCTTTCTTTCTTTCTTTCTTTCTTGTCTGTTCTTTCTGTCCCCTCTTTCTTTCTCTCTATTCTTTCTTTTTCTATCTGTTCTTTCTTCCCCCTCTGTCTTTCTTTATTTCCTCTCTTTCTCTCTCCCTCTCTGTTCTTTCTTTCTCTCTCTGTTCTTTCTTTCCTCTCTTTCTTTCTCTGTTCTTTCTTTCCCCTGTCTTTCTTTCTCTCTCTGTTCTTTCTTGCCCCTCTTTCTTTCTTTCTCTCTCCCTCTGTTCTTTCTTTCCCCTCTTTCTTTCTCTCTCCCTCTCTGTTCTTTCTTTCCCCTCTTTCTTTTTTTCTCTGTTCTTTTTTTCTGTCCCCTTTCTTTCTCCGTCTCTGTTCTTTGCCCTCTTTGTTTTTTTTTCTCTCTGTTCTCTCTTCCCTTTCTTTGTTTATTTCTTTCTCTCTCTAATTTCTCTCTGTTCTTTGTTGCTTACCCCTCTTTCTTTCTTTCTCTATCTCCTTTCTTTCTGTTTTTTTTCTCTCTCTGTTCTTTCTTTTACTCAGTACCAGTGTGCCCACAGTAACAGTCAGTGTGATCACCAGTTCTAAATGGGTGTGGTCAGGGCGTGGACATGGGTGTGACTAGTTGTGAAATGGGTGTGGTCGGGGCGTGGCCGCAACCTTTGTCCCTCTTTCCCATCTTCAAAAGTTGGGAGGTATGCAGGACCTATTGGTCGGACCTGAGCCTGTGGACAGGGATGCACCTATCATGAGGCGAGTTGAGTACTCTGCCTTAGGCGGCACATCCCTGAAGAGTGGGGGGCGGCAGATTCTTATCTCCTGGCTCCTACATCAGCTGGTATTTCTCATCTATTGCTGCTCTGTGCGCACAGGACCTGTGATTAGGTCACAGGAGGGGAGGAGTCAGGGGTTACATGACCAGGGGCCGCCCTCAGTGTATGCAGATTTGTATCTCCTGCATTGGCTCCTGTTGATCATATATTGCTCTTCTGTGCGCACAGGACCTGTGATGAGGTCACAGGAGGGGAGGAGTCAGGGGGTCACATGATCGGGGTTCTCTGTGCAGGTCTCTGCTGTGCTGGTTGTCATGGTGCTGGATGAGGGTAACTTTATGTGTGGGGTCAGGAGGGGTTTACAGGGTGGATGTAGCAGTGCTGTGTGTGTGTACGAGGTGGACGGATCGGAGCAGCGTGTATGGGGTGTGCGGTGCGGAGCCACGTGTGTATGAGGTGTGCGTTGCCCTGTGCATACGAGGTGTGTGGAGCGGACCCGCATGTGTACAAGGTGTATGGAGCGGAGTCATGTGTGTACGAGGTGTACGGAGCGGAGCCACATGTGTACGTGTGCCCTGTGTGTATGAATTGTACGGAGCGGAGCCGCGTGTGTATGAGGTGTACAGAGCGGAGTCGCATGTGTACGAGGTGTACAGAGCGGAGCCGCGTGTGTATGGGGTGTGCGGAGCGGAGCCACGTGTCTGCAAGGTGTACGGAGCGGAGCTGTGTGTGTACGAGGTGTACGGAATGGAGCCCTGTGTGTATGAAGTATACGGAGCCAAGTGTATATGAGGTGTGCGGAGCAGAGCCATGTGTGTACGAGGTGTGCGGAGCCCTGTGAGTACGAGGTGTGTGGAGGGAGCCGCGTGCTTACGAGGTGTGTGGAGCCCTATGTGTACGAGGTGTGCGGAGAGGAGCCACGTGTGTACAAGGTGTGCAGAGCGGAGCCATGTGTGTACGAGGTGTGCAGAGCGGAGCCACTTGTGTGCAAGGTGTACAGAGCCGTGTGTGTACGAGGCATACGGAATGAAGCCCTGTGTGTATGAAGTGTACGAAGCCACGTGTATGCGACGTGTGCGGAGCAGAGCCACGTGTATACGAGGTGTGCGGAGCCCTGTGAGTACGAGGTGTGCGGAGCAGACCCACGTGTGTACGAGGTGTGCGGAGCGGAGCCATGTGTGTACGAGGTGTGCGGAGCGAAGCCGCATGTGTACGAGGCATACCAAGTGGAACCGTGTGTGCATGAGGTGTGCAGAACCGTGCATGTACGAGGTCAGTGTATGGTGGGGAGCATTCATACCTTCCAACCGTCCCAGATCCAGCAAGACTGTCCCGATTTTGAGAGTCTGTCCCGCTGTCCCGGCCAGGAGCTTACTTCTCCCATGGACACAGGAGTACATGGCGGAGCCCCAGGGGCGGACCCTGACCGCTTGGGGCCCCTGTGCAAGAAATATGTCAGGGCCCCCCTCCCTGCCTGCTACGTTTCTTATGATGAGTACAATCTGGCAATGGGACCCCTGGAGCCTCGGACTCCGAGAAACGAGGCAGATTGCCCTCAATATTACTGCCCTGCAAGCAGGGGCGTACATAGCAATCACAAGGCCCCATAGCAAAAGTTCTATTTGGGCCCCACACCTCTAATAAAAATATATTTACAGTATATACTCATGTAAAGCCGACCCCCCTAATTTTGCCAAAAAAAATGGGAAAACTTATTGACTCGCGTATAAGCCGGGTGTATAAACTGCGTCCTGCTCTGTGCTGCCCCGTCCTGCTCCTTGCTCCCCCATCCAGCTCTGTGCTCCCCATTCTCCTCTGTGCCCCCCTGCGCATCTCCGCTGTGCTCTCCTTCCTGAATATGGACGCCACGCCTTGGGAGTGCGTCGCGTCCATGTTACATGACCTTAATGAGCGGTATTAGTCACCACTCAGCAAGGAGAGCTGCAGAAGCGGTACAACAGATTTCCGGACGTTCAGCGATGCACGGGAGGGTGAGTATGATGTCCCAGCCACCGGCTCCTGCGCGGCACCCCAATGAATCGTGTATAAGCGAGGGGGCATTTTCAGCACAAAAAAGTGCTGAAAACTCGGCTTATACACGAGTATATACGTATTATATTTTTCATTGAGATGGAGATATATATACTGTTGTGTAAATATTTATCGTTAGCATTCGTTCTGCTGGCTCCCGCGCAGTCAGATTGCAGCAAGTGACAACTAGTGTCGGCTGTCAGTGACTAGAACATACAGACGCGGCTGACACTGACATCAAGTGTGCAGAGGCCTCCGTGGTTACGTGATAATGCTGGAACCAGCAGAGCCGAACATGTATATATTACATTACATGTCTGGTGCTGTATCATCTGGAATCTGCTTATTCATTGTCTATGGAACTGATGGAAATGCGAGCGCAGCACTCAGCAGCTCTATAGATAATAAATAGAGCTGGGGGCCCATAGTTGAATCCCAGTAATCAGCCAGTTATCCATGATCTCTGGATCACACATACATGTACATACATATACCGTACATGCATACACATACACACACATATACCGTACATAAAACACGATACACATTGCATATACCGTACATGCATACACACAAATACATACACCATACATACACACAAACACTTTATACAGTACATACATACATCATACACACAGATATATCGTACATACACACAATACACATACCCCAGATACATACTGTACATACACCGTACATACACACACAGATACACATACATGATACTGTACATACACATATACCATACATACACACAGATAACATACATATACCGTATATGCATCACACACATAACATACATACAGGATACATACACACAGATATAACACATATATACAGTACATACATACATACATATACCATACATACATATACACAGATATAGCGTACATACATACAACATACCTAGATACATACAACATATCCATACATACACCATACACACATTACTGTACTACAGATACATACACATATACTGTACATACATGGATACACACATATACTGTACATACATACACAGATACACACATACTATACTGTATGCACAAATATGTACATGTACAACACACACTTACATACATGCACATAGCCATACACATATATACTACACCAATATGTACATACATACACACACAATACTTTCACACACACATACATGTACTGTACACACACATTGGATATATACAAACACACTAATCTACAACCTCAGGTGTTTTGTTCAGTTGAGCCATGGAGGTCGGCCACATAGTGCAGGGCCCACTGTGGGGGATGGGGACACAGTGCACAGAGGATTTCAGCTCCCTGCTGCTGCAGAGCTCTCCAGATGCAGATGAGCTCCCCTCCCCCGACCTCCACTCTGGGAGATGTCCCATGCAGTGAGCCTCTTCCCCTGACCTCCTCTCTGGGAGATGTCCCATGCAGTGAGCCTCTTCCCCTGACCTCCTCTCTGGGAGATGTCCCCTGCAGTGAGCCCCCCTCCCCTGACCTCCTCTCTGGGAGATGTCCCATGCAGTGAGCCTCTTCCCTGACCTCCTCTCTGGGAGATGTCCCCTGCAGTGAGCCCCCCTCCCCTGACCTCCTCTCTGGGAGATGTCCCATGCAGTGAGCCTCTTCCCCTGACCTCCTCTCTGGGAGATGTCCCCTGCAGTGAGCCTCCCCTCCCCCGACCTCCTCTCTGGGAGATGTCCCCTGCAGTGAGCCTCCCCTCCCCCCCAACCTCCTCTCTGGGAGATGTCCCGTGCAGTGAGCCTCTTCCCCTGACCTCCTCTCTGGGAGATGTCCCTGCAGTGAGCCCCCCTCCCCTGACCTCCTCTCTGGGAGATGTCCCATGCAGTGAGCCTCTTCCCCTGACCTCCTCTCTGGGAGATGTCCCCTGCAGTGAGCCTGTTGCGACCACGCACCACAATTGTGGATACCAGGGCTATGGGGTACTCGGAGCCGAGCCCATGGAAATCTATGGGAGTTGTCACTGGTAGCGGTGGCTCGGTCCGTGGCCCTGGCGGTCGTGCAATGGGGGATATTTACAGGGGATTATTAGGATAGGTAGTTCGTGACGCCACCTGTGGTTTCTGGTAATTGTACCAGCGCTGCTATGAGGACTTTCACAGGGGATGTTATGGGGCAGCTGGGTGGTAAGTCTCCCACAGGCGAGACGGGTCCCTGGAAGTCTATGGTGGAGATGATGCAGGGTGTAGTAATAATTCAGTCACACACAAGGTAGCTCCTTTTCATACCTTTTACTGATGATGGTTCAAGCAGATCCCGGGGAGCTGGTCGGGGTGGAGAGTGCACTTTCCGGTAACAGTTGAGCAGGTTAGAGGCCTCCTTAACTTCAATGTACATGTGAGTCCAACTTGCCTGAAGCGAAGTTAACTCTGAAACTCCAGCTTTCTCAATAGCTGTACTGCCCGGCCAACGTTGTGGTGGAGCCTTCTAAGTGATGAAACTAAGTCCTTACTTTTGTCGTGCACTTGACTCAAAGTCCCTGTTCCACCTGACTCCGGTTACGTATTGACACTTAGGGCTGCTCTCTGCGACCTGTAGTCCAGATGCCTCCGGTAATCTTGTCACTAAGCTTGAAACTGTAGCAACGCCTCGGACTCCGGTGTCCAGCAATTTAGTGCAGGTAATCCAATACCTGTTGCACTTCTCTAACTTCTCCACTGCGCCCTTCGCCCTGCTTTCCGCTCTTAACATAAGCACTGGTGGCTTTTGTGGAAAAGGTCAGCTTCATCCAGAGCTCGCTGCACAGATCTCAGTTTCCTCCAAAGTCCACACAGGACAGAGAGTGAATGGCTGCTCTGTCCTTGAGACAGAAGCTAACAGGCTGAACTCCACTGAACACTAAGCTCCACACAGACTGATCTTATCTCAGACAGGAAACTATCCAAGGGATGACTCACTCCTGAGCCTCCCGGAGCTAACTGACTGAACCAACTCCTCTCTCTCACTCTCCCTCCAGACTAATCACTCCTGCCACGTGTCACTCCCCCTTATATCTCAGATGGGTGTGTCTGAAAGTGTGAGTGGCAGTGAATGCATATCAAGCTTTTGCGGTTACCTTCCTGTGCACTCTCCTGGACTTTATGTGTGCCTGCGAAGCTGGGCTACACAAGCCCCCCTCCCCTGACCTCCTCTCTGGGAGATGTCCCATGCAGTGAGCCTCTTCCACTGACCTCCTCTCTGGGAGATGTCCCCTGCAGTGAGCCTCCCCTCCCCGACCTCCTCTCTGGGAGATGTCCCCTGCAGTGAGCCTCCCCTCCCCCCCGACCTCCTCTCTGGGAGATGTCCCGTGCAGTGAGCCTCCCCTCCCCCCCGACCTCCTCTCTGGGAGATGTCCCCTGCAGTGAGCCTCCCCTCCCCCGACCTCCTCTCTGAGAGATGTCCCCTGCAGTGAGCCCCCCTCCCCTGACCTCCTCTCTGGGAGATGTCCCATGCAGTGAGCCTCTTCCCTTGACCTCCTCTCTGGGAGATGTCCCCTGCAGTGAGCCTCCCCTTCCCCGACCTTCTCTCTGGGAGATGTCCCCTGCAGTGAGCCTCCCCTCCCCCGACCTCCTCTCTGGGAGATGTCCCTGCAGTGAGCCTCCCCTCCCCCGACCTCCTCTCTGGGAGATGTCCCCTGCAGTGAGCATCTTCCTCTGATCTGTTCTCAGAAATGCTGCAGCCTGCCGGGAATGGCACAGTGGAGGAAGCAGAATACAGTACACACTGTAAGTCCTGCTCTTCCTCCACTGCTGTCCTCAGTGTGCAGTGTGGCCCCGGGCCCCTGACAACCGGTGAGCACTCACCACCATTGGGGCCCGCCATGCAGGAGCACAGACAGAGACGGCAGCCAGTGAGCGCTCTCCTCAGTCTGGTGAGGAAAGCGTTCATTGGTCAGCGTCTCTGCCTGCATGACACGCCTCCTTTTTGAACTCCTCACTCCACACTGCTCTCTGCCCTGCTCTGGGTGTGATTACAGCAGGAAGTGAGAGGGGCCCGATGCTGCATAATACTGGTGCGGGCCCCTTACACTCCCGCCCGCAATCTAGACTCTGGCCCCGTAGCGGCTGCATACTCTGCCGCTGTGGGCAGTACGCTCCTGCCTGCAGGGGCCCCCTTCCACCTCTGGGCCCCTGTGCAGTTGCACCGGCTGAACCGGCGATATGTCCGCCCCTGCGGAGCCCGAGGAGCACTTTAAAACTGGCAAGTGATGTTCCCCTGGAAGTGATGTGCTGGAAGCTGACCGGAAATGAGGTAATTTCGGGGGGAGATTGTGATGGAACCATGGAGGCACTTCAGGGAATGCTTCTGATCTATCACCATGTCCTCCTCCGACAGCACGGACAGCGGGATCGCCTTGGAATCGGGGATGTCGGCCATGTCAGCGGATCATGATATGTCCTGCATCGGAGGCTCAGTTGGGCATGACAATGGGAGCCGGGCTGCTGTGGTATCTCTATAGAATCTTTCTTTCTCTTTGTTTCTTTCTTTCCTCTCTTTCTCTCTCTGTTCTTCTCTTTCTCCTTTCTTTTTTTCTCTCTCCCTGTTCTTTCTCTCTCTGTTCTTTTCTTTCTTCTCATCCCTTTCTTTCTCCTTCTTTCTTTTCTTCTTTCTTTCTCTCTTTCTTTCTTTCCCTTTCTTTCTTTTCTTTATTTCCTTTCTTTCTCTCTTTCTCTTCTTTCCCCTCTTTCTTTCTCTCTGTTTTTCCTTTTCTCTCTGTTCTCTTCTTTCTCCTCTTTCTTTCCTCTTTCTTTCCTTTCTCTCTCTGTTCTTCTTTCTTTCTTTCTTCTCTTTCTTTCTTTCCCCTTCTTTCTTCTCTCTCTGTTCTTTCTTTCCCTCTTTCTTTCTCTCTCTGTTTTTCTTTCCCTCTTTCTTTCTCTCGTTCTTTCTTTACCTCTTTCTTTCTTTCTCTATTCTTTCTTTCTCTCTCTCTTTCTTTCTCTCTGTTCTTTCTTTCTCTCTGTTCTTTCTTTCTCTCTGTTCTTTCTTTCTCTCTCTGTTCTTTCTCTTTTCTTTCTTTCCTCTGTTCTTTCTTTCTCTCTGTTCTTTCTTTCTCCCTTTCTTTCTTTTTTCTCTCTCCTGTTCTTTTTTCTCCTGTTCTTTCTTTCTCCCTGTTTTTCTTTCTCTCTCTGTTCTTTCTTTCTTTCCTTCTTTCTATCTCTCTCTCGTTCTTTCTTTCTCCTTTCTTTCTTTCTCTGTTCTTTATTTCCCCTTTCTTTCTTTCTCTCTGTTCTTTTTTCCCCTCTTTCTTTCTCTCTCTCTGTTCATCTTCTTTCCCCTTTCTTTCTCTCTGTTCTTCTTTCTCTCTCTGTTCTTTTCTCTTTCTTTCTCTCTCTGTTCTTTCTTTCCCTCTTTCTCTCTCTTCTGTTCTTTCTTTCCCCTCTTTCTCTCTCTCTGTTCTTCCTTTCTCTCTCTCTCTGTTCTTCCTTTCTCTCTGTTCTTCCTTTCTCTCGCTCTGTTCTTTCTTTCTCTCTCTGTTCTTTCTTTCCCCTTTCTTTCTCTCTCTGTTCTTTCTTTCTCTGTTTTTTCATTCTCTCTCTTTCTCTCTCTCTCTGTTCTTTCTGTTTCTCAGTACCAGTCAGTGTGCACATAGTACCAGCCACTGACACTATATACAGAGCTCCTGTGTATAATGTCACTGGTGATCACTGTATTACCTGTACACTGACACTATATACAGAGCTCCTGTGTATAATGTCACCAGTGATCACTGTATTACCTGCACACTGACACTACATACAGAGCTCCTGTGTATAATGTCACCGTCTCCACCTTTTATCGGCGCCATCTTGTGACTGCAACTTCTAGAAGTCTGTGGGAAGTCAGAAGTAGCAGAAACCCTCTATCAGGCCACGTTCACACGTTCAGTATTTTACCTCAGTATTTGTAGGCCAAAACCAGGAGTGGAACAATCAGAGGAAAAGTATAATAGAAACACGTCACCACTTCTGGATTTCTCACCCACCCCGATTTGGCTCACAAATACTGAGGTAAAATACTGACCAAATACTGAACGTGTGAATGTGGCTTTAGGCTGGTTTCACACATCCTGATATTTCCGGTACCAGAAAAACCGTTAGTGGAGATATCCGTGTCCGTGTGTGTAATACGTGTGGCAACTGTGTGCCGCATTAGTACCACACAGACGGCCGCCGGGGAAGAAGCGCTACAGTAAGCACTGTTCCCCGGCCAGAGGCGCACCTAAAATGAAACAAGATGATCACTTCGCCTCAAGCAGCATTGAGTCCCTGAAGAAGTGTAAAGATCGATGTTTCAAATATATTCCTATTTAAAAGTGTATGTATTTAACATGTGCGTCAAGTTAGTCTAGTAAAGAGTAAACCAGATTTATTTGTACTGATTTTACTACGGGGGGCACCATTTTGAAAGTTCGCCTCAGGCAGCAGAGAGGCTAGGTTCACCCCTGCCTGTGGATATATGAAAGAAGTATGAGATGTGAATATCCCTTTAAGGGTTCCCTTAAAATAAACATTCTAAACTGTAAAACACATATACATGTTAGATATTCCTACACTCAAACCGATCTGTGATTGTGGGGAATATTCCAGGGAAGAGCAAAACGAAAAACTTAAACTGAACATTGTTTTTTGTAGGAATGTGGTAGAATCAGTCCTCCGGTGAGTCGTCTGCACCCAATTCCAACACTGATTTTTCCTCTAAAAGGGCATCTGGTTTATAAATTACACCATAATCCCCTTTGCATAAAGATGTTTTCTAATAGCTGTTAATAAGTGGTTTTCTTAAGAAAGACATGTTCTTCCTATTTTTAGATAAATATTTACATTTGCTAGTACTGTAATTTCCTTAACAGCCGGCAAATATCCAGATTTACAAGTATTATACCTTACATTATGAGTCTTCCTAATCCAGATAAGTGAGAATCCTATTGTTCCTTTTCAGCCTACATAGCATCAATTACCCTACTGATTGGCTTTAGCTCAGCCTGGTCCCAAGAGAAGATCAGCAATACATTTTATCAATATCCCACAGTATAAGTTGGCGGATGTGTGAAGAAATGCTGAAATAAACAAAAGTTTTAAGCGTAAAGAGGATGATTCACAATTCTTTTTAATTATTAATGATTGTTAGTTATGTCTACGTGTTTATTTATAACAGTATAAATTGAACTAGTAAAATTGCTTGGGGGCTGCCATTTGTTTGTGCTTGTATGTAATATGTTCTCAGTTCAACATTTTTGCACACCGAAAATTCGACAGACATAGACCATAGAAGAATAGGGTCGGTCATTCTTTTATGCTGTGCCCACATCAGCTTTGATCTGTACATGTCCCCTGTTATACGCAGTTCACAGTTGTAGGTGGACCCAGGCACCATTTTATTAAAGCCCAGATCTACAGTGCCTTGAAAAAGTATTGCTACTCCGTGAACTTTTCTACATTTTTCACGTTACAGCCACAAACGTAAATTCTTTTTTATTTGGATTTTTCGTGAAATACCAACACAATGTAGCACGTATTTGTGAAATTGTGCAACACCATTCCTACCATACATCCATGGCGGAAAAAGAGGCATAAATGAATACCATATTAATGAAATTACAGTATATAGTATTGCCCATAGCCACCAGATAATAAATATAGGAATATGCCCCTGTTGAAGAAGCCACAGAGGCGAAACGGCGCTGTCGGGGTGACCGTGGGGGACCGTTCCGCAGCCAACTATATGTAAGTGGAGGACACATGTATATTTATTATCTGGTGGCTATGGGCAATACTGTAGCGTTTCCAGTTTGAGCAGTTCAGCATGAGCATAGACATGCATGGTCATTTAGCTAGCAGAGGCGTATCTAGGCTTTCTGGCACCCGGGGCAAGAATTCGTTTTGGCCCCCTCCCCCCGCACACATGCGATTTGCACACTTAGTCATGTACCGACGAGCTGCTCTTCTTAATGCTCTCAATGTTCAGTGAAAAACTGAGAGAAGCAGGAGGAGAAGCTCATTGTCACAGGACCATAAGTATGAAAATCGCATATGAGTGAAGTGTGATATCTACAGGAACCTGCAGAGCTGATTCCTGACATTGCAGCTTCTGAATTCTCACAACTAATGCACTGCACACTTTTAGGATTCTCCCTTACCGGTGGCAAGAGTACACGGTCATGTCAGCACAAGCATGTGATTTATATACTTCTGGCCACATTCCGACTAGACGTGCCCGCCTCGCTCCGTTCATTTTCATTGAGTGAGGCCATACATGTTTAGTCAGCATGTGACCGCATGTATGTAAATCACCGGCACGAGAGAATCCTGACAGCGTGCAGTGAGCACTGTGAGAATTCTGAAATTGACTAATTCTCATGTTTTTATTTATGTTAGGAGCATTAAAGGGGTTGTCCAGGTTTGTGCTGAGTCTGCAGTCATTCTATGTGACACAGACCTGGAGAACCCCTTTAATGCTCCTAACAAATAAAGACATGAGAATTAGTCAATTTCAC
The DNA here is from genome assembly GCA_033576555.1 of Oophaga sylvatica. NCBI lineage: Eukaryota > Metazoa > Chordata > Amphibia > Anura > Dendrobatidae > Oophaga > Oophaga sylvatica. Next base: position 862,232,091 of record JARQOD010000001.1, on the reverse strand, counting down.
AAATAATATTTACATCCAGGTACCTTATAGATGACGCTGTCTCTGGAGTCGTTCTCCTTTTTTTCATCTTGTCAAGACCCCATGATGAATTTTCTCATCCACAGCCGTCTCTGCAGACTTCCATCTTCTCCGCTCTTCTGCACCAACTCTCCACACGATGCCCTTAAAGACAGAAGAGTCATTATAATGCTCCTGAATAAAAATATCTGCAATATACTGTCGCCTCACACTATTCCCCTCCCTCCTCACACTGTCTCCTCTCACATCCCCCTGTTCAGCATACTGTCTCCTTATATATTTACCCCCTCACTATACTGTCTGCTCACACATACCCTGACTCCCCATACTGTGTCCACATACATTCACCCGTTCACTCCCCACACTGTCTGCAACCATCCCTCATACTGTTTCCTCATACATACATACTCTTCAGTACCCTCAAATCCCCCCACACATATTAAATACCCCATCCCCACTCCAAATGCCCGGCCCCCACACATAAAATAGCCCCCATCCCCACTCCAAATGCCCGGCCCCCACACATAAAATAGCCCCCATCCCCACTCCAAATCCCCCCACACATAAAATAGCCCCTCATCCCCACTCCAAATTCCCCCACACATAAAATAGCCCCTCATCCCCACTCCAAATCCCCCCACACATAAAATAGCCCCCCATCCCCACTCCAAATCCCCCCACACATAAAATAGCCCCCATCCCCACTCCAAATCCCCCACACATAAAATAGCCCCTCATCCCCACTCCAAATCCCCCACACATAAAATAGCCCCCATCCCCACTCCAAATCCCCCCACACATAAAATAGCCCCCATCCCCACTCCAAATGCCGGCCCCACACATAAAATAGCCCCCATCCCCACTCCAAATGCCCGGCTCCCACACATAAAATAGCCCCCCATCCCACTCCAAATCCCCCCACACATAAAATAGCCCCCATCCCCACTCCAAATCCCCGGCCCCCACACATAAAATAGCCCCACATCCCCACTCCAAATCCCCGGCCCCCACACATAAAATAGCCCCGCATCCCCACTCCAAATGCCCGGCCCCCACACATAAAATAGCCCCCCATCCCACCTCCAAATGCCCGGCCCCCACACATAAAATAGCCCCCCATCCCCACTCCAAATCCCGGCCCCCACACATAAAATAGCCCCCCATCCCCACTCCAAATCCCCCACACATAAAATAGCCCCTCATCCCCACTCCAAATCCCCCCACACATAAAATAGCCCCCCATCCCCACTCCAAATCCCGGCCCCACACATAAAATAGCCCCCCATCCCCACTCCAAATCCCCCACACAAAATAGCCCCCATCCCCACTCCAAATCCCCGGCCCCCACACATAAAATAGCCCCCCATCCCCACTCCAAATCCCCCCACACATAAAATAGCCCCCCATCCCTACTCCAAATCCCGGCCCCCACACATAAAATAGCCCCCCCATCCCCACTCCAAATCCCCCCCACACATAAAATAGCCCCCATCCCCACTCCAAATCCCCCACACATAAAATAGCCCCCCCATCCCCACTCCAAATCCCCCCACACATAAAATAGCCCCCCATCCCTACTCCAAATCCCCGGCCCCCACACATAAAATAGCCCCCCATCCCCACTCCAAATCCCCCCACACATAAAATAGCCCCCATCCCCACTCCAAATCCCCCCACACATAAAATAGCCCCCATCCCCACTCCAAATCCCCCCACACATAAAATAGCCCCTCATCCCCACTCCAAATTCCCCCACACATAAAATAGCCCCCATCCCCACTCCAAATCCCCCCACACATAAAATAGCCCTCCATCCCCACTCCAAATCCCCGGCCCCCACACATAAAATAGCCCTCCATCCCAAATCCCCCCACACATAAAGTAACCCCCATCCCCACTCTAAATTCACCCCCCCATACACACACATTATGCCCCCCCCATCTTCGGTGGTATCTTCAGCTCCATATTGGAGCACACTTACCACCATCGTTCCCCCACCTTGCCGCCGCCGGCGAGTGACGTCAGCAGCGTGATCACATGACCTGATCATGCTGCTGGCGTCGCTCTGACCCGCAGTCAGAGCTTCAATTGTACTGGCGTCTACGCCAGTGCAATTGATTCCTGGCTGGGAGCCGGCACGCAGCAGCTTCTCTGCGCCGGCTGTCAGCTTGACAGCCGGCACAGGGAACCGCCGACTCTCAGGCCGGGGGCGGCAGAACGCAGCCGCGGGGGAGACACTGCGGACCGCCGCATTAGGCGGCCCGACTGCGCCCCCTGTCGGCTGCGCCCGGGGCACCTGCCCCGGCTGCCCCCCCTAGATACGCCCCTGTAGCTAGTAAAGTGTACCTCAATTAGGGTTCATTTTCCCATAGTAGGTAGCTAGCATAATTGATGCAGCAATCAATACTTAAACACCCATTTGGGTTATTATAAAGCTGCTACATCTTGCATTGTTGCACTTTATGGGAGATGCATATGAAGCCCATTTAATTTAATTGACAGCATCATTTTGAGCTATATTGTAGAATGGCGACTAGTACTATACAGTCATGGCCAAAAGTTTTGAGAATGACACAAATATTATATTTTCACATGATCTGCTGCCCTCTGGTTTTTATGTGTGTTTGACAGATGTTTTTATCACAGACAGAAATATAATTGCAAACATATGAGTAACAAAAGCTTATATTGACAGTTAGAATGAGTTAATGCAGCAAGTCAATATTTGCAGTGTTGACCCTTCTTCTTCAGGACCTCTGCAATTCTCCCTGGCATGCTCTCAATCAACTTCTGGACCAAATCCTGACTGATAGCAGTCCATTCTTGCACAATCAATGCTTTCATTTTGTCAGAATTTTTAGGTTTTTGTTTGTCCACCCGTCTCTTGATGATTGACCACAAGTTCTCAATGGGATTAAGATCTGGGGAGTTTCCAGGCCATGGACCCAAAATCTCTATGTTTTGTTCCCTGAGCCATTTAGTTATCACCTTTGCTTTATGGCAAGGTGCTCCATCATGCTGGAAAAGGCATTGTTGATCGCTAAACTGCTCTTGGAGGGTTGGGAGAAGTTGCTCTTGGAGGACATTCTGGTACCATTCTTTATTCATGGCTGTGTTTTTAGGCAAGACTGTGAGAGAGCCGATTCCCTTGGCTGAGAAGCAACCCCACACATGAATGGTTTCAGGATGCTTAACAGTTGGCATGAGACAAGACTGGTGGTAGCGCTCACCTTGTCTTCTCCGAATGAGGCGTTTTCCTGATGTCCCAAACAATCGAAAAGGGGATTCGTCAGAGAAAATAACTTTACCCAGTCCTCAGCAGTCCACTGCCTGTACCTTTTGCAGAATATCAGTTTGTCCATGATGTTTTTTCTGGAGAGAAGTGGCTTCTTTGCTGCCCTCCTTGAGACCAGGCCTTGCTCCAAGAGTCTCCGCCTCACAGTGCGTGCAGATGCACTCACACCTGCCTGCTGCCATTCCTGAGCAAGCTCTGCACTGCTGGTAGCCCGATCCCGCAGCTGAAACACTTTTAAGAGACGGTCCTGGCGCTTGCTGGTCTTTCTTGGGCGCCCTGGAGCCTTTTTGGCAACAATGGAACCTCTCTCCTTGAAGTTCTTGATGATGCGATAGATTGTTGACTGAGGTGCAATCTTTCTAGCTGCGATACTCTTCCCTGTTAGGCCATTTTTGTGCATTGCAATGATGACTGCACGTGTTTCTTTAGAGATAACCATGGTTAACAGAAGAGAAACAATGATGCCAAGCACCAGCCTCCTTTTAAAGTGTCCAGTGGTGTCATTCTTACTTAATCATGACAGATTGATCTCCAGCCATGTCCTCATCAACACCCACACCTGTGTTAATGGAGCAATCACTGAAAAGAGGTTAGCTGGTCCTTTTAAGGCAGGGCTGCAATGATGTTGAAATGTGTTTTGGGGGATAAAGTTCATTTTCTAGCCAAATATTGACTTTGCAAGTAATTGCTGTTAAGCTGATCACTCTTTATAACATTCTGGAGTATATGCAAATTGCCATTAGAAAAAGTGAAGCAGTAGACTTTGTAAAAATTAATATTTGTGTCATTCTCAAAACTTTTGGCCATGACTGTATATGCAGCAATTAATTTTGAGATCTATTTGGGTTATTAAATAATTATTATACCTCGCATATCGGCACTTTATTTATTTGTATATAAAGCTCTGCTGTAATAATTAATTATAGGAGTACTACCTCATTATTCATTGCATATAGCACTTTAATTATGTATCATGGTGTAACCAATTTTGCACATATGGATCCTCAGACATTAGGACACGTATTATTTGTATAGCCTTTTTCCAGACTTGTATTTGCTTCGATTGTGAAATCGGATATGTGTATGAAAATATGAAACTTTCTCCCTCTGGTTGTGGTTCATTACCTCACAGTATGTCCCTTGTTTTTGTTTATTTTATGTGTTGATTATTAATAAACTATATAATTTCATTAATATGGTATTCATTTATGCCTCTTTTTCTGCCATGGATGTATGGTAGGAATGGTGTTGCACTATTACTTTGGAGGTGTTTTTTTTTGTATACTGAGGACATCTTTTTTATATGTATAGTATTTGTGAAATGTAACAAAAATGATACATGGTTTTCTAAATATTTAAAAAAATATACCATAAATCTGAAAATTGTGACTTGCATTTGCATTCAGTCCCCCCTGAGTCAATACTTTGTAGGACCACCTTTTGCTGCAATTACTGCTGAAAATCTTTTAGGGTATGCCTATACCAATTTTACTCATCTACAGATTCAAATTTTTGTCCATTTTTGATTGGAAACTAGCTCTAGCTTAGTGAGATTGGATGTAGAGCTTCTCTGAACAGCACTTTTCAAGTCTTTCCACAGATTCTCAATGGGATTTAGGTCTGTAATCTGACTGGGCCAATCACACACATGAATATGCTTTGATCTAAACCATTCCATTTAGCTCTGGCAGTATGTTTAGGGTCGTTGCTCTGCTGGAAGGTGACAGGTTTTCCTTCAGGATTTCCTTATATTTAGCTCCATCCGTCTTCCCATCAACTTTGACCAACTTTCCTGTACCTGCTGAAGAAAAGCATTCCACAGCATGATGTTGACACCACCATATTTGACAGCAGTGATGGTGTTTTCAAGGTGATGTGCAGTGTTAGCTTTATGCACTTAGACCAAAAATTGTAAATTGGTCTCATCTGACCAGAGCACCTTCCTCATGCTAACTGTGTTCTCTACATGGCTTTTTGCAAATGGGACTTCTTATGGCTTGCTTTCAAAAAAAGATTTCTTCTTGCCACTCTTCCATAAAGGCCAGATTTGCATAGTATATTACGAATAGTTATCCTGTGGACAGATTCTGTCACTTGAGCTGTGGATCTCTGCAGCTCCTCTAGAGTAACCAAGGACCTCTTGGCTGTTTCTCTAATTAGTGCTCTCTTTGCTTGAGATTTCGGTTTAGGTGGATGGCCATGTCTTGGTAGCTTTGCCATTGTGCCATACTCCTTCCATTTTTAGATGATGAATTGAACAATAAGATGTTCAGAACTTGGGCTAATTTTTATTAACCTAACACTGCTTTACTCTTCTCCACAACTTTATCCCTGACCTGTCTGGTTTGTTCCTTGGTTTCATGATGCTGTTTGATCTCTATCGTTCTCAAAAAAAACCTCTGAGGCCTTCACAGAACAGCTGTAGTTATAAGGAGAATAAATTACACACAGGTGGATTTAATTTACTAATTATGTAACTTCTGGATGCAATTGGTCACTTTCGATTTTAATTAGGGTGATCAAACTTCAGGAGGCTAAATACAAATTGAAGTCACACTTTTCAGATTTATAGTTTTAAAATGCTTAAAAAACCATGTATCATTTTCTTTATACATCACAAATACTTGCTATTTTGTGTTGGTATATTACATAAAATTTCAATTAAATACATTTAAGTTTGAAAACTTTTTCAAGGCATGGTATATGCAAGCTATAATTTCCTTCTCTCAATGCTCACCACTACTTGCAATGTTCAGCTGTGAGTGGTGACGGCAGCACTGGGCACCATTAGTGAGAACAGAGAGGACAGCCTCCCTGTGGCCAATCAGCGCTGGCTTCACTCTCCCCGCATTCGGACAAATCACATACATTTGTAGGAAATGAGAGCTGCTGCTCTTTGCCTCTTCCTCCAGATATGTGTGACACCTCTGAAAGCGGGGAAAGTGAAGCCAGTGCTGATGGCCCACAGGGATTGCGTGACATAACAATGCAATGCAATCGCTGGGAGAGTCAGTGACGACAATGCTGGAACGGCACTGGAGGTGAGAATAAATCTTATTTTACAGGGGGGCAAACAGGGATTGAGAAGAGATTGTCCTAGTAGTGGACTACCCCTTCAACACAGGGGTGGAAAAAGGTAGAACTTGATAGACCTAGAAAGGCTCATTCTGATGTCTGTGCAAAACGGTCTGAGCAGGGACTACTAATGCGTGGAATGGATGCATATCTCTCAACCTGAGTGTTACAGTCTCATAGAAATATATGGAGCTGTGACAATCGGGTAGGGTGAGCCACGGCCAGTCCGTGCAATGCAGTACATGATCGGACCTGCATGAACCCTAAGGGTGACTATTGCTTTTATCATATTAATAAAGAGCACAAGAGCTGTAATAAGACATTTCTTAAATGTTGTGGAGCCATTGCGGCGTCTTTGCCTATCTCCAGACGTGGGGTAGATAAGGACAAATATTGTCTAATATTAAAATAAATTTGTAATAGTAATGAATAATAAATAATAACAGGTAAAAACAATTATAGGAACAAATGGAAAATATTTATCTTGTTTATATGTTACCATAATGGGGGGATCGCAATCACGAAGCAAGAACTGTTGCCATGGTAACTGTAATGGGTATCCTTGTACAAATCTCATTCTAGCCATATGTCTGTGCATTGAGGTTACACATATTAAACACTAACCAGGCTAATTCTCGGTGCCTTTTACTTTTAGATATTGATATCTTTTAATACAATCTAATAGTTAATGGGATAGAAACGTTTTTTATCAAATGAAATGCACTGATGTTACAATTAAATGGTTTATTCCTCTTGGTACTTGCTTAATGAAATGCTAAATGTAAAAACCTTCAGGGTACAGCTGTATAATGTATCGATGTCACATATGTACAGAATATAGAGTCTATAGAAATCTATAGGCCATTAATGTGCTGCTCATATTTTACATATTATTTCTTATCATGCTGCATTCATTATTGCGAACATTGCTTCTATGGAAGAATAGTCTTTGTCAGGGACTAACTGAGCAGTATGTATCACCGCACAGATCCGCCACTTATTACAGCGCACCAGAGGCCTCTTTCAGTCGTCCATGAGTCATGTACTTGTTTTATCTCTGGTTTTCATGGATAGAACTCGTACCCATTATAGGCCTGTTCCAATGGGTTTTCTGCAGACCACTAAAACATTGCGACAAGGCCGTTTTTGATCCAAGACATGAATCGATATCACCCATACAAGCTGCTCATCATTTCTTGGAGAGAAGCTGCAGAATGTGATACAAATTATCCATAGAGTCAGCAATTATCCTCTAACATGCTACAGGGCACTAGCAAAATAAAGCATGATTTCTGATAAAGCTGATCCAAGATTCAACTTTATTTCCACAAGCAAGTGAACACACAGTTCTGGAGTGAGAAGAGTCATGGTTTTGAATCATACAGTACATGCGATGTCAGCAACTGTGCTTTGGATTGCCCATGTACTTGAAATATAACAACATGTACATTGGGAAAAGCCCTAAACCAGGGGTGGGAGACCTTTTTTCTGCCAAGGCTCATTTGGCTATTTACACCAATCTTACAAATCCTGCACTAACTCTGTCCACAAGGTATGTCTAGACAAGGGGTGGGGAATCTTTTTTCTGCCAAGGGCCATTTGGATATTTATGCCATCCTCAGGGGGCCGTACAAACTCTGCCCGCAAAGTACATCCTGACTCTGGCACTGGTGTCAGGATGTAATCTTTCATTGCATGTCCTTCAGTGTTCAGTAGTGAACACCTCGTGTGTGCTCACAGAGCAAAAAGAAATTAATGAGCTGGTGGCAATCAATACAGCTCCCTGCCCATGAATGCGGTCCCTGAGAATCTGCCCGGGGGCCTGATAAAAGGTCATCGAGGGCCGTAAATGGCCCTGGGGCCTGAGGTTCCCCACCCCTGATATAGACGCTGGCATTGGTGTCAGGACGTAATCTATTATTGCACGTATCTCAGCGTTCAGTAGTGAACACCGTGGCGCGTGCTCACAGAGCAAGAAGAAATTGAAAGGCCAATAGCTATCAAAACTCAGATGCCGGCCCAAGCCCTACTGTCCCTGGGAATCTGCCCAGGGACCGGAGAAAAGGGCATCGCGGGCCGTAAATAGCCCGTGGGCCTGAGGTTCCCGACCCCTGCCCTAAACAAAGGAAAATCACAACAGTGATGTAAGGAACGTGATTGGCCACACCATTAGATTCAGCATTACGTGACTTATAGTTAGAAGCAAATTACCAGAAAGGACATAAAATTCAAAAGACATCACAAAACAATATAGCAAAAAAAAGGTTAGATGTATTCACCAACAACAGGTCACAATATTAATGCACAATAGGATGCAGCAGTCCCCACGATAAAGGCAGAGGCAGTATATAGCAAAACACTGCTGAAACATCTACTAGTATTATAAATACACACGGACAAGGCTTATAAAGGGCATCAGGTACACACGAGAGTAGTGCACAGCTTCTGGCTTACAGCCTTTTGGTAAAGCCCACACCATTAGATCACTATGTTAGTGCACCCCACAGTGAAAGGCACTCCAGTTACCCCAGCCAACACTAACTGGTTCTTCTGCATCCTGCACAAAAATGGAAAAAAATGTGCAACAGAAGGATATAAAAAGCGCATGACAACATCGGATCAGAAAGGAAATTATTAAAAAGGTACAGCACAAAAATGTAAAACATTAGTATAAAGAGTGATTTAAAAAAAATCCAAAACTTAAGGTACTGCCACACTAAACAATCCCGCTAGCGATCTCGTTAGCGTTGCATACTAATGAGATCGCTAGCGGGATCGTTTCTATATCGCTAAATGCGGCCACATTTAGCGATATAGTTAACGACGCTATCGCCGTTAGCGATCTTCTTAACGACTTTAGCGGTACAAAAGTACCGCTAAATCGCTAAGAAAAGGTGCCACACAGCGATAAGATACTTACCCAGCGGGAGCGCCAGCGATGAAATAGGGTCCGGAGCGATTCCAGTGACGAGCGAGATCACAGCAGGAAGCTCGTCGCTGGAAGCTGCCGCACTGAACAATATCGCTAACGGGATCGCTAAATAGTGACGTTTTTTAGCGATCTCGTTAGCGATATTGTTTAGTGTGGCATACCCTTTAGTCCTGGAAAACACCTTTAAATATTAAAAAAGTCAAAAATTGGAAGGGAACAAGAGATTTCATTTCTTTAGATGAAATATTCTTCCGACTGCTGAAATCTTACTATATAATAATCTTCTGTAAATCATCACAACATTACATCATCATGAGCTGGTGAGATAAACTTGTCAAATGCTATTGTAAAGCTTGTTCTGTCATTACAGTACAGATTACTATCAAGAATATGAAGGTAATCCTCCTAAGCCAATTTACTTTGCTGTAGTTTCTATATGTTAATCCGTGCCACTTTATGGAGCATCGAGATGGAATTTTAATGCTGTTGTGTGATTTAAAATTCACAATTTAATCCTCTGAGGGCAGGTGTTCTGCTTTGTCTTGTAGATGACATCTGTTTCGGAGTTTATAGAGGAAGGGTCCTTGTATTATCCAATAATGTATGTAGATAATATTAATGTTTCAAACATGAAGCAAAGTAAAATATTTATGTTTTATCAGGATAGGTTCACATTTATAGCAAGTTGTGTAAAAAAGAGTAATATGTGTTTTTGTGCCGATCAGTCTCTGCAGGTCATTGACAGGAGTTCAAGCAATGTCTTGATATATGGACAGAGGGTGTAGGCAGTGGGTCCGCCACTCCTTTCTAATAACCAGGATGGGATGTCAGAAAGAAGAGCTGATCACTCTGCTTGACAAATGCAGTCAGGTATTATATTGTCATCTATTTATATGAGTGATCACTTGCTAAAATACATTTTGTCCACACTGTTGCATTTGCAGATTACCCTAATGACGCCAGCACATCACAGGGGGTTTCGGCAGCTTTGACAATCCAATGGGAGCTGCGTTGCAGTGTCTGAGAAAAGCCACTTCACAGTGTATCAACTAAGGAATGGAAAACCACAACTGAACCGATTTTTATGACCTACCCTACGGATAGATCATCATTATCTCAGTCCAGGACAATCCCTTTAAGACTGGGTACAATACACTATTGCAGTATTTGAGAACAGTCAGTCCAGAGCGTAGGGGACTGTGGTGTTTCAGCTCTGTATACTGTTTACTTCCACCGGCCGCCTCGACAGGTATCAATTAATGGGTAAAAAAACAACTGAACTGATATTCCCTATGGACAGGTCATTATTTCAGTCCAGAACAATTCTTTTAAACATGGGCACAATACACTCCTTCTAAATTAGGTCTGTTAAACATTTCTTCTAACTAGGTACAATATTTTTACATTTTTGTCATTTTTTTTAAGCAGAATTGTTTTAGATCACCCCATTACTAGTGAAGCTCCATTTCTTTAGAAAAATATTTAGAGTTGAGAGTCCTCAGCGGTTGATACCTTTTAATGGCTAACTGAAAAGATGGTAACAAATTGCAAGCTTTCGAGACTCGAAAGCTTGCAATTTGTTACCATCTTTTCAGTTAGCCATTAAAAGGTATCAACCACTGAGGACTCTCAACTCTAAATATTTTTCTATCTACTGGCTAACACGGTACAAAGATATACATCTTTACTGTATCATACCTTTCTTTAAAGAGCTTTTCAGACAGGGGGCTGACCTGTGCAGCTTTCTTGTATATCAAACGCACAGAATAAAAAGTTCACATTCAGTTTTTATGTTGTATGTTTCAGTACCAACAGGTATTTGGCAAAGGGAAGGAGACTGAAACTGGGAACGGACAACAATTGTCCATTTGGGGTCCTCCAACATGCAGTATTGTAGCTGGTGCGCATTGTTTGAGATAAAGAGAAATATCGAAAGAAGACTTTAATTTGCAAACCTGTAAAATTGTATTACTCTTTTCAAGTTACCCAAGCACAAAAGCAGTTATAACAATGGATTCCATGGAAAACCAACATTTTACATGCTTTAGTATTATCTATGAAGTTAATTGGGAGAAAACAAATGTATATCAAATAGTGATGAGCGATCATGCACCACACTGCTCGAGTATCGAGCAGTGCCGAGTATCGCGTGGTTCTTGAGTGCTCGGATACCCATAAGAACCTCATTTGAGTAATCTGAGTCGAGAGAGAGAAAGAGAGAGATCTGGAAAAATGCTCTAGATGGCCATTCACTTCCATTATGCTCACTGCTCGAGTCAAGCACGTCTAAGCGTCCGACGTGCTCGATTCACGTGCCGAGCACTCGAGCATTTCCGTGCTCGATCAACACTAATATCAAACAGAATTTGAGAAGTTAAAAACATAACCTTTAATTACATTTAAAATAAAGTCACATTTCTCAGCTTAAGGGCACACGCACACCACCGCATAAATCAGACGAGCGCAAATAAGAAAAGGTATTGCTCTCACACCAATGTTATTCCATGAGGCAGAGCCATAAAGTCAATGCCAATGAATTTGACATGTTCCTTTTCTGTATTCCTACACTTAGGATATTATATAACTAATGGTTGTGCATATGGATGTAAAATTATTTTGATATAATTGATTGGAACCTGGTCATGATTTTAAAAAAATGTGTTAGGGTGTAATATCTTCCTTGAAAAAAATAAAGAATCCACACACTTACACTATTTTGGACGTGAGAAAGCATTTATTAATAGTCTAAAATAAACTGCTTTGAAGAATGCTTCCTCTTCTTCAGATACAAAGACGAATTCTTGGCTTTTTTTATCTGAAAAAGAGGGTCCATCCCTGAAAGTGCTCTTTTAGAATATTAAAGGGAATGTAGATCAGGAGAGAAAGCCGTCAGTCATTACTTGTCTCACACTGCTAACCCCACCTTTCATTTAAAATAACCTATGCAGGCAGATTCTCAGGGAGATCAGTGTCCCATAGATCTTAACAGCTTATTTACATATAAGAAAAATATGGATTTGTCTGGAATAAGACATTGGGTCACAGATATCAAGGTATCATTTTATTACCTTTCTATGACTTTCACGCCCATATTGACAGATTAGAAGGGGTAATCCTACTAACAGATTCCTTTTAATATTCTAACGTAAAGGTTTTTGGGATGACCATTCTTCAGATAAAAAGGCTAAGAATTGTTTATTAAGATTACTTCATTGAATGTTGAGAACGACAGTTTGTCCAATGTAAGCTAGTAGCTGTATTGGTTATAAAACATATTATTACAATATTTTTGTCCTGAAGAGGAATCTTTTTCAACTAATTTCAGGGAACCTGTCACCAGTTTTGTCCTGTGTCAACTAAAACTATGACCTTAATCAGCGCCTGTGCTGCAGTCCATCTATGGTTATATAATCCCCAGACTCCCCCGAATACCCTCCAAAAAAACTTTTGCAGCTCACAGCGCTGTATGTTAATCCTGTCCAATGGGTGTGGTTTCTGTGGTCTCCATCCCTCCTCCCGGCTTCTGATAGCCGTCCTCCTGCTGTAATTGATGTGGATGATGCCTCCTGCACATTATGTTAATCACATAAGTCTGGTCCGTTGGGCATGGTTTCTGCAGTGTCCATCCAGGCTTAGACTGGCTCACCAAAGAACAGGAGAATCCTCCGGTGGGCCCCTGTGCAAGAGTGGGCCACCACCCTCTTATATGAGCAGTACTTGGCACTATATACTTGAATCACTATGTAAAGACAAAGGCAGCATCTTATTCATTTAATAATCTACCTGGTTCATTGTTATATAAATTTGTGAATGAGGATAATGTCATGTTTGCATGCAGTTGTAAATTTGGTTACTGCTGGGCCCTTGGCACCCCATTCCGACACTGTCTCCAATCCTCCTCCTGGCTGCTGCTCACCGTCGTCCTACTGTAATTGACGTGGATGATGCTTTCTGCGTCATCCACATAGATGGGGCAAAATCTCGCTCCTGCACACTATGCTCTGCACTATTGCGGGCAGATCCAAAAACAGAAGTGGACATTCCCCACTATGATTTAGGTTGTTCACGCAATAGAACAGAGCATAGTGCGCAGGCGCGAGCCAGCATTTTCTCTGCGCAGGTGCGAGATTTCGCCCGGCTATGTGGATGACACAGAAGGTGTCATTCACGTGAATTACATCAGGAGGACGGCGAGCAGCAGCCGTGAGGAGGGACAGAGAAGCCGGGAGGAGGGATGGAGACCACAGAAACCATGCCCATCGGACTGGACAGACCAGATTAACATACAGCACAAGAGTATTTCAAAAGGTTTTTTTGGGAGTGTACAGGGGGAGTCAGTGTGTTATATAACCACTGATGGACTGCAGCACAGGAGCTGAATAAGGATATAGTTTTGGTTGACACAGGACAAAACTGGTGACAAGTTCTATTTAAATACCTGAAGTAGAGAAGTGAAGCAGATAATGAGCTGTGGTATCACTTAGTCAAAATGTAATATTTTTCTTATTTACGATCAAAGCTTTTACTGTTGAATAGACCCTCATGGTAAGGGGTAAAAAATGGTAATAGAAACGGATATCTCTGAAAGCTGAAAACTGGCTATGCTGCGGTTGCCTGTACATTGCATCCAGTCTTAGATTGGAGTTAAACCTAGAATAAGGTAGTTGGAAGGCAGCATCAGACATTTCATTTTTCAAATAGCAAAACAGACATTTTTCTTATAGACAAGGTAAGGATGGTAGCCCTGGCAAAATCATTTTGAAAGATGTGTCAATGGCTGCTGTCAATCATCTATTCAAGCATACATGAGGTCCGTATTCTATTTCAGTTGCAATAAATGTCAGAGGTTGCCAGCAGGAGGAGGTGGGAAAACCTGTTTGCACAGTAGTTTTAAATAGAATCTGCTGTGTGAGTCCTCTTCACTCTCTAGTGGCTTTCAAATCATTTGTGCTGCTTCGAAGGGTGAGTTTCCACGATCAGGAAACGCTGCGTGTTTGGCGCTGTGCGCTGGCGCAGCGCCAAACATGCAGCGTCCAAATGTTACAGCATAGTGGAGGGGATTTCAAGAAATCCCGTCTCCACTATGCGCAAAATTACGCAGGCGGAACACCTGCGTTTACGGACATGCGGCGCGTCTTTTCAGACTGCAGCATGTCCTAGCGTCTTGCGGCGACGGTGCGTCGCCGCAACAGAATTTAACACAGGGCTATGTAGCCCTGCGTTATTTCCGGAGTTGTTCCGGAGGTGTCCTGAACACCTCCGGAAATAACGCGCGTCAGAAAGGGGCGGGGCTTAGACGAGCGGAGTTTCCGCTCCGTCATATACGCTGTGTTTCCTGATAGTGGAAACACAGCCGAAAATGGATTTTCACCTTGACTTAGAAATTGCTTTGTTTGAGTTCATTTATCTCATCTTTTAAGGGTATGCCACACTAAACAATATCGCTAACGGATCGCTAAACGTCACTATTTAGCGATCCCGTTAGCGATATTGTTCAGTGCGGCAGCTTCCAGCGACGAGCTTCCTGCTGTGATCTCGCTCGTCGCTGGAATCGTTCCGACCCTATTTCATCGCTGGCGCTCACCGCTGGGTAAGTATCTTATCGCTGTGTGGCACTTTTCTTAGCGATTTAGCGGTACTTTTGTACCGCTAAAGTCGTTAAGAAGATCGCTAACGGCGATAGCGTCGTAACATATCGCTAAATGCGGCAGCATTAGCGATATAGAAACAATCCGCTAGCGATCTCATTAGTATGCAACGCTAACGAGATCGCTAGCGGGATTGCTTAGTGTGGCAGTACCTTTAGTGTCCACCATAGAAAAAAAACCTTGCAAGCAATTCTGATCACACTTAGCAATCAGTTTCTTAGCAACATCCTCACACTTAGAAAAAGTCGAAGACAATGTAGCTGCCTCTCAGGAGTATTAGGAATTCATGTTTATAAATCAGGGGACGATGTGCATTTCTCTTACGGTGCACTTGAAGCTTGCAAGCATTCTTATTAAAGACTTGAGACACAGCATCTTAATTATCATGATTCACTTTGTAGGCCACTTTAACGTTTACCAAGACGGACATAAAGCACACTTTAAATGGTTTGCCTCTTGACCGGAGGGCAGCCGATAAGTTTATCCATCTTCTTGATGCCTCCAAGTACGATGTTATCCAAGTGTTAAAATAAGAATACAACACATTGAGTCATCATCTTACAAGTACCTAAAACAATGTAGGGTCTACAAATTATAAGCTATACCATGGCCCTAACACGGTCTTCGATCATAAACCCTCCACGAAAATTATGTTTGATACCAAGCTAGTGGAGGTGCCATTGAGATAATACAAATCACGACCCAGTCCCTTTTTTCCTTGACATTTGACAACACACCATAACATACTGACCAATAAAAATACAGTCTGCGACTATGGGAAAAGGAAAAAAAATACCCAATAGGATACAAGAATGTGTTATGTGTAAAAATTTCAAAGTGTCTGCACCAAGAAGGGAACTTTCCATTTTGGACAGGAACACAAACATTTCTTTTACATATGTCTGGCTCATTCTGCATCCAAAAAACAAGTCAGTTAATTCTCATTTAATTACAGATGGAGGAAGCAGTGGTCACAATTCTGTTTAATCAGATTATGTTGCTTTTTTCTTGTTAAGGACATACAATGATCTTATATTTAACTTTATATATTATTCTGTATGTGTACAGATACTTCGGTTCACCTAAACTACAGGAATTTGTCTACTGTATCTCTAAAAATGGGAGACCACTTGAGTAACAGTGTGTCCCTCCCCCGGCCTGTTTCCCAGGACTGCAATGTAATCAGGCCTGAGTCAACAACCAGTAGGGGAGTCTGTCTTTTGTTCTTCTCAGCATAGGACTTATCCAATACGAGCTTGTAGCTTCTGGAAACTTCTAAAGTTAGCCACGTAGTCAAAACTAGGTGGGAGCCCTTCCCCATGGAGGGGTGGATCCCAGGAAATAGAACAATAGGGTGTTGATGGGCCAGGGGCTAGGACCTTATGCTGCGGCGAGATCCTAGTGCCCGTGTGTGGAGAGTTAAAAGCTGCCACGTGGAATGGTGTTATGTCCCTCATCTGTTGGATTCATTGAACTCATCCCAGGATTATGTTGTCTTTTCCTGGCGTTGGATTACCGGGTGGCACCCCCGGCACTGTTTCCCTCTTGGGGTGGACTCATAGTGGACTCTAAGAGACGCTATTGATATTTTATGTTCTGTGCTCCCTGTCTCAATAAATCCTGTTGGATTGATCTTTGGCCTGGTGTCCCTTCCTGCTTTGTCGCACACACCGTCACAAACTGGTTGGCAGCGGCGGGATCAGAGCAGAAGGAATGGAGGACAGCAACCCATTAACATCTGGAACCAGAACCTCAGGATACAGGAACTGGACTGTGGGGAGCCTACAAACAAAGGCCCGTGAATTAGGAGTCGGCTACAAAGGGCTGTCCAAGGAGCAACTGATTGAGGCTCTGGAAGAAGCTTGTCTGCAAGATGGCACAGAGGAAAGATGGGAGCTGGAGGTAAATACCCAAAAAAGTCAGTGGGTTGTGTGGTATGAGGAGGAGATGGCATTGCTTGGGGATGAGGCCACCATAGAGGATAAGAGGGAGGACATTCGTAGAGCTCAGGAGAGGGCATTGCTGGAGAGACAGCTCACTGTGGAAGCAGCTGGAAGCCCCAGACAGACTATGTTCACAGCATCCACCATGAGAGAGTTCCCCAGAGTGTCCCACAAGGACTTCAAGCCTTTTAATGAGGCTGCAGGGGACATTGAGGGCTTCTTCCAGGACTTTGAACATCAATGTCGATTAATGGAAGTCCTGGAAAGGGAGCGAGTCAGACTTCTGGTGGGGCTCTTAGACGGTGTTGCTACAGAAGCCTATAGAGCTATAGACCCCCGGTGGAACTGCGATTATGGGAATATTAAAGAGACCATCTTGGAACATTTGCTGTGACTCCAGACACTTACAGAGTGCAGTTCCGCGCCTTAGCCTGTGAGGGGGAAGTGTTCTTCAAGATATATGCCCACAGGCTCAAACAAGTATGTCACCGCTGGCTGGAGGGAGAGGGGCCTTAACTTGGGATACTTTCCTCCAGATCATCCTAAAAGAACAGTTCTACGCCAAATGCCCCGCTGAGATCCAGGAATGGGTGCATGAGAGGAAACCAGCGACAGTGGAGCAAGCTGCTGCTCTAGCTGATGAGGTTCTCACCATCAAACCTCAGTGAAAAAAACTACTAGTTGGTGAGAAAAAAACTACCAGCTACCCAACCTTGGCAGCCTCCAATGTTCACCGTCCCATCAGATTACCAACTCATGGGGAAGCCTGTGTAAATATATCTCCCAAAACTCCTGCCTCATCTTTGGGAATACAACGTGGAGACAGAATCATAGAACGCAGATGTTATGGATGTGGGAAGCCTGGTCATCTGCAAGCCACCTGTCCAGATGTTTGGAGGCAGAACAGCTACAAACCACCTTTGCCTGTCCATTATCTACAGGCACCCTCAACGGGAGAAAAGCTGGATTCACCCCCTGATGATTTGCCAAGTGACTCTGATATACAACCCCAACAACCATTCACATGGATATCAGCCTCCAGGTTCCCTTACCTCCATCCCCAGAGTACAAATGGGAAGGAGTGCGATACAGCACAGATGTTACCGATGTGGGCAGCCTGGGCATCTGCAAGACTCCTGCCCTCAGTGCCAATTGAGGAATGACCCTGCACCAAATTGGCCTATCAATTATTTATGACCAAATACAATGGAGGAAGAGTTGACACCCCTTCAAATTAACTTGCTAATGGCTCAGACAGCCATGTTCAACCATTAGGGGTTTATGGAGTGCGGGCCATAGCCATGAGGTCCTCTAATCCTCAAAGAAAGCACTTACAGGAGGTCGTGCTGGACGGTCGGAGAGTTCTTGGCTTTTGTGACTCTGGGGCATTTCTCGCCATAGCCAATCCCAGAATGGTTCGGCCAGAGGCAATACAGCATGGACCTAGGATTACCATTGAATTAGCTGGAGGCCAATGGAGGAATATCCCAAAAGCAAATGTAGAACTGGACTTTGGCTTTGGGGTAAAGCAATGTGTGGTTGGGGTGATGAGCGGCCTGGCTGCAGATATTGTTCTAGGAAATGATGTGGGAGAGCTACAATGTCGATTTGTGGGTGCATGAAACAGAGTAAGTCAAAGAGGATGTAAAATGGAGCCTGGCCTTCAACCCTACAACTTCCCCAAGAAATATAGAAGAGGCAGCCAACACCAAAATGCAGACGGGTTGTCCAGGCAGGAGGAACCATTGACGGGGTCGTCTCGTCAAACACTCGTCCTCCAGTCACTCCAAATTTAGGCTATGAGCATGTGGTACCAGTGTAAGAAAGAGTCAGGCAAAGTTTCTGGTTCAAACTTAGACCATGCTCCGAAGGGTACTAGCTGGCACCGGTCTCAGCAATGATCTGCTTTATTTCCGCATACACGAGATTATATGCACAAAACACGTCATACAATGTCATACGTAGCAAACAGGATGACAGGGTGGGGGTGGATAAACGGTTAACTGTGTTTTTGCTAACATCTGCAAGCGTAGGTAAACTGTATATGTCTAGCATCTTCCATCTCTGATTGGTTAGGTCTTTGTTCAAGCAGACTGTAAAATGTGAGGACAGGAAAATGTAGTGGGCTCATTTCTATGTCTATATATGTGACATTTCATGTAAAGTTCAATCATTGTAACATTTCCTTATTGTGGTCTTGTTCAACCGTCTGACATTTCCTCAGAGGAAACAGGTGTAGGCGTTGGTCGATGCTGGTTCCATCTTAGCTTAAGCTTTTGTTTCTGCATATCTGATATAATATTCGACAAGGGAAAAGCTTACTGTTTAAAATGGCGGCGATTAAACAAAATGGAAGCGAAGCATACATAAGCATACATATGTATGAAAGCATAACAGTATATGAATATTTACCTTGACAATCCCCCCTAAACACTAAGTTTTCCCTTGACGAGGTGACCTTTGAGACTGTCCATGTGTGGGGAGAGGGGAGGTGGATTTCTGTCCCCTTATGAGACGCCCCCAGACAACTGAGTCCCTACGTTGGTTAACACATGAGTTCTCCCATCTGTCCCTAAACTAACTCTCTCATTTGTATCTTGTCATAGAGGGTTTTGTCAGGTTTGTTCAGTGGGGTATAATTTTCCATATCCCCTTCGTTCATATACATGTCTTCTTGATAAAGGAAAGTACCTGAGGGGTCTGTTGCATTGGTTACAGCTTTCCTGTATATGGGTACCACACAACACAGAATTATCAATCCTATGACCAGAAGCCCTGCTACACCAAACAGGCCTGTTGGAGAAATCCTTTGAAGCCTCCCAACCATTCTGAGAAGAAAGAGGTGTCAACTCCTGCATTCTCTTTCACCTCCCGAGCCAGCTTCTTAATTTTTGTAAGGGCTATCATAGTTTTTCCATTATCCCCAGAGTTCTGAGGGATATAAGTACAACATTCTTCTCCTATCATCCCACAGACCCCACCTTTCTCAGCTAGGATCATGTCAATGGCCAGTCTATTTTGGAGAGTCATTCTTGTATTGGGGCCCAGTTCCTCAACTATGCCCTGGAAAGCATCTCTACTGAAATTGATAAATCTTTGCTCGGTGTAGTATATATAGTTTATCCAGTCTACATTGATATTGACTTGCACTTTGGGATAATAGAGCGGAAACCTGCATAATCTGATTTTGGGCTTTGTATTCGTCTGGGATCCCCCTTGGAACTCCTATGGAGTCTATGTAAACTTTGGGATCCTCAGTATAACCAAGGTGTAGTTGGTCTAGGCTCCTTTTACTTCTGGATGTTAATGAAGTGGACATTTCAGAGTTGTGGCTACTAGGGTCATCCCAGGGCATGATTCTGAACTGCATTGCCAATTTTACCAGGGTGCATTGCCCAGTCCAAGTCATGGGGAGTTTGGACCTAAGTCGCCCATCCCCACATACCCAATACATTGATGGTGGAAGGTTCCATATAGCTGAATACTGTAATACTAATCAGTGTGCCAAATCTATAAACTTTGAAATATTACTCATCATGCACCATCCACTAAAGCTAAGTGGTGTCTAATGAACCTGTTATCATCACCATCTACACGGCTAAGTCTGTTCCAAGCATCCGTTACTGCAAGGATGCAAGCAAATGTCATTAGTAGCATCATTCCTCTTCTGGAGGCTCTCCAAGGATCTTCTTACAATGCGATGCGTGGATCCAAGTTTCCTTGTCTTGTAGCTTGGCTGCGGTACTTGTCGTCAGTAGAACTTGAAAAGGTCCATCAAATCTCGGATCCAGACTCTCTCTCACGTGTCTTTTAATGACTACCCAGTCTCCGGGCTGCAGGCTGTGACTCCCAGGATCCTGGTTTGGATCTGGAAGAGAACTGAAGACTTTATCATGTACTTTCTTGAGTCTTTTATGCAAATCCCTTACATATGAGCTTAATACATGGTTACTCATTTCCAGTGCTTGGGAAAGAAACATCCTAAACTAGGCACTTTGCCAAATAGTATTTCATACGGAGAAAGTCCAGTTTTCCTATTTGGAGTGTACCTTACTGAATATAGGGCTAATGGTAAACATTCAGGCCAAGATTTCCCTGTTTCAGCCATGGCCTTTTGGATTTTTAACTTCAATGTCCCATTTAGTCTTTCTACTTTTCCACTGCTTTGTGGATGATATGGGGTGTGGAAAGCTTGTTGAATTCCCAGAGCTGTCAAAACTTCATTCATTATTTCACCTGTGAAATGTGTACCTCCGTCACTTTCGATCACCTCTGGTACTCCATACCTGCACACCACCTCCGCAAGCAGCTTCTTTGCGGTTGCCGCAGCTGTAGCCTTGGCAATCGGGAAAGCCTCCGGCCAACCTGAGAATAAATCAAAACACACCAACACGTACTCCCATGACCCTGATTTTGGCAGCTGAATATAATCAATCTGCAGTCTCTGGAAAGGATAGAAGGGCCGAGGGGCGTGTTTGGGTGGTGTCTTGACTACCCTTCCCTGATTATGTGTAGCACATAC
The DNA here is from genome assembly GCA_033576555.1 of Oophaga sylvatica. NCBI lineage: Eukaryota > Metazoa > Chordata > Amphibia > Anura > Dendrobatidae > Oophaga > Oophaga sylvatica. The sequence goes on along the minus strand of JARQOD010000001.1, from coordinate 862,210,658 downwards.
CATACATCCCTGGATCAAACCTTCTATACAGGTGGAAAAACCTGGTGCCACCCAATGCTTCTGCATCACGCTCATTACAGCAGTTTTTGACTGGTGGGTTGGCCCATGTAACATCTGGGCAACCGCAGGGTACAACGCCCTTGGAAGGCATTGACGCATCCCTCTTCCCCATACCCCATTTGCTTCATTCAGACATGCACCTTCTTTTTTCCACTTTTCTACTTCCTCCTGGCGCACCTGAGCCTGCATCTGGGATAAGGCATCCTCCGACACAAAGGGATTTTTGGGAGCGCTTACCTGGTGCATCGTTACCCCTTGGAGTGGTCTACTGGCTGCTGTTTTTGCTGCTGCATTGGCCATTTCGTTTCCTTTACTCACCTGATCAGTGCATCTGGTATGTGCTTTAACTTTTATGACAGCTACTTCTTTTGGTAATTGTAATGCATCAATTAACTGCTGGACTGCGTCAGCATTTTTAATGGGATGTCCTGCTGCCGTCAGGAATCCTCTAGATTTCCAAATTGGACCAAAATCATGAGCTATACCGAATGCGTATCTAGAATCTGTGTAGATGTTAACAATTCTACCTTCAACTATCTTACAGGCCTCGGTCAGAGCCTTAAATTCAGCCTCCTGGGCCGACTGATATGGGAGCATTGGTTCTGCTTTGATTACTGCATTCAGGGAGATGATGGCATACCTGGTGTGGAAGGTACCTGAGTCATCTTGGTGGCGAGATCCATCTACAAAAGATTCAAAATCAACATTAAGTCTTTCAGTTTCAAACACTGTGGGTAGGCCTGCTGTTTCCTGTGCCATAAGCTGAACACAATCATAAGGAATCTCCTCTCTTGGATCTTCTTTGTACAATACCGTACCTGACCTCCCCCTAGATCCGAGAGAGGCAACAATGTGGCAGGATTAAGTGTGGTACATCTCTGCAAAGAAACATTTGGAGGCATTAAAAGTGCACATTGCAATCGAAGGTGACGTGCAGCTGAAAGGTGTGCTGGTTGCACCTGGTTCAGTATGGTGTATACATCATGAGGTGTAAGTACTGTCAGTGAATGATCAAGCACGATGTCTGACGATTTGTGGAGCAATAGTCCTACAGCATGTACTGCCCGTACACAGGACAGGGCACCCCTAGCCACTGCATCTAGTCTTCCACTGAAATAGGCTACTGGCCTTTGATTGTCACCATTAGTGTTGAGTGATACGATAATGCAAATATCGGCTATCGGCCGATATTAGCTCTATCGGCCTTTCGATAATTTGTTTCGATATTTTCGTCTTATCGAATACCGGAATCGGATTTGTCACTGTCACTGTGAGTGTCCGTCGGTCGGGTCTGTCAGGAGTCAGCGGCACTTACCTGGCAGAAGATCTCCGGCGGTCACGTCCTGGACTGCTTGATGGCCGCCATTATCTTCTCCCTGGCGGTCACATGCAGTTTTTCGCGATAACTGCAGTGACTGCAGGGTAATCCCGGCCGTAAAGCAGTCAGTCCGATGACGTCACCGCCGGGGAAGCAGGTAATCAGCTGTGCTGCGCCGGGATGACAGGCTCTGCCTGTCATTCTGATGTAGCAGAGCTGGATCGTCGTGGGACACTCGTTACTATGGACTGCGTCGGTCAGGTGGTATACTTTTTTTTTTTTTTTCATTTTTTTACAGGAGATCGATGGCGTCGCAGCAGGATGAGACAGTAATAAAAGAAATGAAAACTGTGCTTTTTTTTTTTATTAAATTTAAAAAATTTTTTTGGAACATTCACCCGTCCGGGTACATAAACAAGTTAACTATTTACATACAGGGACCCTGTCCGGGTTATTTAGACTTCTTTGGCTGGCCTCTTCCAGGTACCACCTGGTACTCTTCTTGAGATTGCCAAACATCCGAGGCACCAAGGACCACCAGGACCTGATGACGTCGTGTGGCCTGTACAGTGACGTCGTGACCCGCTATCTGGGTCTGTGTGGCCACCTCTTTCATCTCCCTCCGGGTCTGGAGCCCTATGTCCCGGACTGTACGAACCCCAGGGTACGGGCCAGCTATACTTATCATGTCCATAGCTGGGGCTGCTGAGGAGACCACTGAGGGAGGCTGGGGAGATTTACGGCGTGGGGTGGGCACTTTTGCAGAGGCCTGGATGTGGGAGGCTGAAGGCTTCGAGGGTCTCACAGGTTCCTGACACACTGGGGAGTAGGGGTCGCACCTGGTAACATTTAGGGCGTACCACCCATTGTAACCCCAGTGTCGGGTGTAAGTCACCAAGTCTCCTGGCAACAGGTCCCTCCCCGGGTGTCCTTCTGGGAGGTGAGCCTCCACGTCCTGCCGGGTCACAAAGACTTCTAAATAAAGTCCAGGCTCCTTGATGAAGCCCCAACCACCTTTCAATTTAAAGCTCCGTACTGCACCCTTACGCCGCGGCTCACTCAGGGTTCCTTTATCCTTTCTCATCCGGTCCTTATCTGCCCGGTCCTTCTCCAGGTGACGTTGGCGAAGTTTTAGGGATTCTCGCTGCTCCCTTTGTCGCTCTGCTTCCCGCTCCCAACGTCTCCACTCTTCCTCCTGACGCCGGTTGAAATTCTCCTCCACCAGCTGCTCCATGTCTCCACCACTCCACTGCAGCTTACAGTGTCCGGTTTGCGGCAGCTCTCCTGTCGCCCCCCAGTCCTGGCGGCGCTCCCCTGCGGAGGAAGCAGACGGCTCTAAATCAGATGACAGTCGGGGCTCCGGTACAGGCAGGTAGTGCTCTGGTGCCTGCGCGGCCTCCTCCATGAGGACGGGTGTCGCTTCTTCTGTCTCAGTGATGGGGGCAGACAGCGGGATCTGGGGTGCTGCTGACGGTGCTGCGGTTTTTGCAGGAACGGGTGCCTCCACTGCGACAACGTCAACCGGATCACATTGCAAGGACTCCTCTACTAGAACGGGTGCCTCACCTTCCGGTACAGACACTTCAGGTAAGAGGGATTGGCGCCGCTCCAAGTTTATTTTTAGGGCACGCCAGCTGGCTTCCATCCTGGCGACCTCCTCCCGGTGCCGGGCCAGGCCTCTTAGGGTATCCGCCGCTTCTTGCAGCGTAGGAGGGTTTACAGGCCGGGTGCCCAACGGTGATTCTGTGGCGATCCCACTTCTGCTTGTCGTGTCCATTAGCCATCTCTGCCAAGTCACATGTGTCATATCTGGAGAGGGCCCCTCTTTTGTAGGGAGCGGGACCTTCGTGTTAGTTTCCGCACACTGAGGAGGATGAGGAGGCGGAACTCCAGAGCTGTGGGGCACGATGTTACATTGCAGTACCATTTACAGTGGGCGGCCATCGTTTTCACGCCACTGAGTGAGTGACACCCACGAAGAGCACGCCCTTCTTCTTCACCAGTGCCTCGTCGTGACGCAGATATGGCGCAAAAATGGCAAATACATTCTCTGATGATTTTAGCTATTCTCAAGCACAAAACCAGTGCAATTCAGGCACACAGGACTCGCTTATAGCGAGCTACAGAATCCTGTTCGTGACGCCCAAGTTGAGTCGCACAGAGCCAGAGGTTTTCGGGGTACTCGGCACCGAGCCCGTCGACTTCTATGGGGTATGTCACGTCTTTACCCGGCAATTGAATTAGAGTCGATTTTACTATGTAGAAGTGTATAAACTATAAATATATGTATATATATATGTCACAATGACATGTATATATATATATATGTATTCTATGTGTGTATATTTGTGTTTACAACGAAAGAAAGGGTTTTTTTTTGTTGCGATATTTGTTCCCATAGACTTACATGGGACTTCCGGTATCGAAATCGGATATCGACGATATTTAGTGCTATCGGCGATACAATTTCGATACGATATTTTTAGATATCGAGCAATATCGCTCAACACTAGTCACCATATAACTGAGTCAATACTCCTGCCGTGTGTCCCTGCTGTTCATGGAGATACAGGGTGAATGGTAGTTCATAGTTGGGGGTTCCTAGCGCTGGAGCTGCCACAATCCTGTTTTTGAGGGGATAAAAAAAAAAACAGTCTATACCTTCAGGAGTTAGTTTAAAAGGCACAATGGTGATACAGTCACAGAGAGGCTGCATGAGGATTGACACAGCATGTATCCACTGTCTGCAGTAGGAAATCAGTCTAAGAAATATCCTAAGAGCGGCAACATTAACAGGAATAGGAAAATTCTGTACAGCTTCTTTGCGAGCGCTGGTCAGATGTCGAGCCCCGGTGTAATGCAATGTCCCAAAAAGATAACTGAAGATTTACAAAATTGCAGTTTATCCTTTAATGCTTTACAACCCGCTCGGTACAGAAACAACATGAGTAATATTGTTGCAGTGCGACACTGTTTCCTGGAGGGGGCACAAATCAGTAAGTCATCAACATATTATAAAAATAACATTGGCAAAATCAATAACTGTGAACCAAGCAGCATCCTGAGATATCTGGAACAAAAATGTATATATATATATATATATTGTACCAGCCAATACACAGAGGGTTAAATCTGGTAGTTGAAGGGGAAGCTGAAATTGGAATTTTTACTGTCAAGGCCACTGATAAGAGACCTAGCTGCAAAGATGCCGAAGGTGGGGGCTAGGTTTTAACTAAAACACCCCTTGCTACCAGTTTCTGCAATCTCTCCTGAAATGTCCCGGTCTCCTGCACCCGCGGCACAACTTCTGTCCACCTCCTGGCACACGTCTCCCCTCCCTGTTGTTTGCAGGACGAGTACCTACAGCATGTATCCTTGCTCCTCTCTTTGCCTGCACTAAATCATGTTGTGCCCCTTGAAATCATTTCTATCACAGTTGAATAAAGATAACCACAGGGGTTGTAGTATTAACCCAGAAGTTAACCCCGAAGGTGGGCATGCTGGCACTACTGGAGATCAGGATGCAGCCCAAAAGGATATGTATATCAGAAACTTCATGACTGCTGACTAAATGAAAAACTGGGTCTGAACTGAAAAAGTAAGTTGATGTGTATGCAAAATGTAACTGCATATCAAACACATGACCATTAAACAGAGAAAACAAAAAACAAGAAACAAAGATTTGTTTCTTGTTTTTTGTTATGACTGCTGACTAGTCTTATCCTTTTTACAGTGGGAGGCGTGAATCCAGGTGTTCTTGCCCTCAAGCTTCAGGGCAGTAGGAGTGGTCAGGACCACAGTGTAGGGACCCTCGAATCTGGGCTGAAGACAGTCTCTTCTCACAAACTTTTTCACGTACACAAGGCCACCAGGCGAGAAGTTGTGCACCGTGTCACCTGTAGATTCTGGGAGAGAAGCAGACACTGTAGAGTGGGTGTTAGTCAATTCTTTAGACAAAGCAATCACAAATTTTACTACTTTATCATTAATTTCTGACAGCTCCTGATGCCTAATTTCTCCTATCTTGGGAGGGGCACCCACTGGGAACAGAGGTAGTGCAGTAGCTTCCGGATCAGGAACAGAGGCAGGGGCTGAAGGACCAAGCCCTGGGACAGGGGCCTCAGCGACGGGGACTAGAATCTTTTCCGGCTGTCCGGGTGGTTGGTAGTAGGTGCCGGAAGGCGTCAGGAGGGGATATAGGCCTGACTGGGTGGTTCCGGGTGTCCCAAGATGGCTGCCAGAGGAAGTGGGGTGTTGGCTGTTTCCGGGTGTCCCAAGATGGCTGCCAGGTGCAGCAAGATGGCCGCTGGAGGAAGGGGAGGGACCATTTACGTGTGTGCCAAGATGGCTGCTGGGTGTAGTGGGAGGGGCATTTCCCGGTGGGGGCCAGGGGCGGGGAGCCCCACAAACACGACAGGACTCCGCCCAGGGCGGGTTTTGTTCTCCACACACGACACACCCACCCTTCCGGTGATTTGGTGTCGGCACCATTATAGGGCGATGGCTGGGGCGCACTGGGCACAGTGACAGGCATGAGGGGTCTGACTGCCATTTTTGTTACATCAACAGGATCACATTCTGAACATTTTATGTATCCAAACAAAGGCTCAGCATTTTCTGAACCTCCTGCACCACCTACCTCTTTCCAGCCCTCAACTTTCAAATCATTTGCTACTCTGAGATGTGCTTGCGCTTGGTGCAGGAGTCCCTCATCACTTAACTTTCCTTTCTTCTGACTTACATAATCTTTCCACACTGAAGGCTGAAGTCTGCCCATACTAGGAAGACCCATCATCTTATACAAACTCCTCACATTTTTAACAGCCTTCTTTCCTGCCTGTGACTCCACAATCTCACCAACTCCCAAAGCACCACCCTCTAACTTGTGGGTTTTTTCTGATTTAAACATGCGCATCATGATGAAGACTGGAATAATCACTATTTTCGAACACGCACACAACATGCGGGTTAACAGAGTGCAATGATCTGTCGCGACTCAGACCACCGGCGTCACTTGCAGGTCACCACCCGTCAATGCAGAGTCCCCCTCGATACACTGACAAGACAAAGAGTCCTCCTCTATCTGTCCCTTCCCTAACTGTGGATGGTGACTTTACAGCACAGTTCACCGTGACACTCTACACAGCACAGAGTCCCCCTCTATATGGTGACACCTGGGCTTCTCCTAATGAGACTTCCCGGGTTAGACAAAGAGCCCTCCTCAATTTGTCCTGACAAAGAGTACTGCTCAATTTGTCACTTCTCAGACGAAGAGACCTCCTCAATTCGCCACTGATAAGACAGAGAGTCCTCCTCAATCTGTCTTCTTGAGAAATTTGATTATGCGCACCCCTACCACAATTTCCTACAAGGTACTAGAAATTTGGACACTTTCAAATTGTCACGGTAGGCAACTATCTAAGACGGAAGTGCTGCACACGAGTACGCGCAGGCACGCGTCGTCACTCGCTATGAGGTACAGTGACCGGAGGAGGAGGAAGTGGTGCACACGAGTACGCGCAGGCACGCGACGTCACTCGGTCTGACAGTGCTGGTTCGGGACGTGGCGCAGGATCGCTCACGGTCTCACCACTCGACCGGTCACCCACTCAGACCCAAACAGACAGCACAGTAGGGCCTCACAGTGACTGAGACACAGGCAAGTGGGACACATATACAGGATATATGTTCTCAACTTACCGTGTTCTGGAGGCTGCAGTCCTCGAAGTCAGTCACCGCGGGCACCACCGGGGAGTCCCTGGACGGGTCTGGCGGGCAGCGAGCCGTTGGCCACGCCCCACGTTGTGGCGCCAATTGACGGGGTCGTCTCGTCAAACACTCGTCCTCCAGTCACTCCAAATTTAGGCTATGAGCATGTGGTACCAGTGTAAGAAAGAGTCAGACAAAGTTTCTGGTTCAAACTTAGACCATGCTCCGAAGGGTACTAGCTGGCACCGGTCTCAGCAATGATCTGCTTTATTTCTGCATACACGAGATTATATGCACAAAACACGTCATACAATGTCATACGTAGCAAACAGGATGACAGGGTGGGGGTGGATAAACGGTTAACTGTGTTTTTGCTAACATCTGCAAGCGTAGGTAAACTGTATATGTCTAGCATCTTCCATCTCTGATTGGTTAGGTCTTTGTTCAAGCAGACTGTAAAATGTGAGGACAGGAAAATGTAGTGGGCTCATTTCTATGTCTATATATGTGACATTTCATGTAAAGTTCAATCATTGTAACATTTCCTTATTGTGGTCTTGTTCAACCGTCTGACATTTCCTCAGAGGAAACAGGTGTAGGCGTTGGTCGATGCTGGTTCCATCTTAGCTCAAGCTTTTGTTTCTACATATCTGATATAATATTCGACAAGGGAAAAGCTTACTGTTTAAAATGGCGGCGATGAAACAAAATGGAAGCGAAGCATACATAAGCATACATATGTATGAAAGCATAACAGTATATGAATATTTACCTTGACACCATGAGTCCTGTCAGTCGTGACTATGTGTACTTGACAAGCGACCTGTAGAGGTCACTAGTCCGTACACAAATTGACGGGGGAAGGGGTTGTAACAGTGTGTCCCTCCCCTGGCCTGTTTCCCTGGACTGCAATGTAATCAGGCCTGAGTCAACAACCAGTGAGGGAGTCTGTCTTTTGTTCTCCTCAGCATAGGACTTATCCAATACGAGCTTGTAGCTTCTGGAAACATCTAAAGTTAGCCAGTCAAAACTAGGTGGCAGCCCTTTCCCATGGAGGGGTGGATCCCAGGAAAAGAACAATAGACACATGTTTGGCTCAGGCAGTTGGGTGTTGATGGGCCAGTGGCTAGGACCTTATGCTGTGGCGGATCCTCGTGCCCGTGTGTGGAGAGTTAAAAGCTGCCACGTGGAATGGTGTTATGTCCCTCATCTGTTGGATCCATTGAACTCATCCCAGGATTATTTTGTCTTTTCCCTGACGTTGGATTACCGGGTGGCGCCCCGGCACTGTTTCCCTCTTGGGGTGGACTCATAGTGGACTCTAAGAGACGCTATTGATAGTTTATGTTCTGTGCTCCCTGTCTCAATAAATCCCGTTGGATTGATTTCAGCCTGGTGTCCCTTCCTGCTCTGTCGCACACACCGTCACAACTTGGATCTATCATACAGTTGAAACCAGAAGTTTACATACACTATACAAAAAGACACATATGCATGTTTTTCTCAATATCTGACATGAAATCAGAATAAACCTTTCCCGTTTTAGGTCAATTAGGATTACCATAATTGTTAATATTTGCCAAATGCCAGAATAATGAGAGAGAGAGAATATTTTAAGGCATTTTTATTACTTACGCCAATGCCAAACGTTTTCATACATTTCATTAGTATTTGGTACCTTTGCCCTTAAACTGAATGACTTGGGTCAAACGTTTGGGATATCCTCCACAAGTTTCTCACAATAGTTGGTTGGAATTTGGGCCCATTCCTCCTGACAAAACTGGTGTAACTGATCCAGGCTTGTAGGTCGCCTTGCTCGCACCTGTAGTGATGAGCGAATACATTAGGCACTCTTCGTTACTCGCACGAATAGGATGCTATTTGGGCTTTTCGTTACTTGGCGAATAATTTGGTATTCGCCTCGGTATATTCAAGCAACCCGCCCAGCATGTTTGGTGCCTTTTTTGCAGTCAATGAACATGCTGGGCTGGCTTGCCAATCACATTAATTTCGGCTTCATCTTTGGTGTGGCATTACTGTGATTGGCTGGCCTTACAGCATCATAGGAGATATTTAACCGCTTTCTACCATTTGACGTACTATCCCGTCCAAAAAATTTAAAAAAATTGTAAAAATATTTTAAAAAATAATAATAATAAAAAAATATTTATTCTATCAATAAATAAATATTTTAATAAAAAGAAAAATCTAAATGATAAAAGTACACATATTTGGTATCCCTCGTCTGTAACGACCTGCCCTATAAAACTGTCCCATTAGTTAGCGCCTTTAGTGAACACCATAAAAAAAACATGGCAAAAAAATCAATGCTTTATCATCATACCGCAGAGTAAAAAGTGGAATAACACGCGATGAAAAAAACGGATATAAATAAAAGTGGTACAGCTGAAAACATCATCTTGTCCCACAAAAAACAAGCCCCCATACAGCGTCATCAACAAAAATAAAAAAGTTATAGCTGTATGAATAAAGTGACGCAAAAATAATTATTTTTCTATAAAATAGTTTTTATTGTATAAAAGCGCCAAAACATTAAAAAATATATAGATGAAGTATTGCTGTAATTGTACTAACCAGAAGAATAAAACTGTCTCATCAATTTTACCACATGCGGAACGGTGTAAACGCCCCCCCCCAAAAGAAATTCATGAATTGCTGTTTTTTGTTCATTCTGCCTCCCAAAAATCGGAATGAAAAGCGATCAAAAAATGTCATGTGCCTGAAAATGGTACCAGTAAAAACATCACCTCATCCTGCAAAAAACAAGACCTCACATGACTCTGTGGGCCAAAATATGGAAAAATTGTAGCTCTCAAAATATGGTGATGCAAAAACTATTTTATGCAATAAAAAGCGCTTTTTAGTGTGTGACAGCTGCCAAACATAAAAACCCGCTATTAAAACCCGCTATAAATAGTAAATCAAACCCCCCTTTATCACCCCCTTAGTTAGGGAAAAATAATTAAAAAAATGTATTTATTTCCATTTTCCCATTAGGGTTAGGGTTGGTGCTAAAGTTAGGGTTAGGGTTGGGGCTAAAGTTAGGGTAGGGTTGGGGCTAAAGTTAGGGTTGGGTTAAGTGGTTGGGGGGATAAAGTTAGGGTTAGGATTGGGGCTAGAGTTGGGGTTAGGGTTTGGATTAGGGTTAGGGGTGTGTTGGGGTTAGAGTTGGGATTAGGGTTAGCGGTGTGTCGGGGTTAGGGTTAGAGTTAAAATTGGGGGATTTCCACTGTTTAGGCACATCAGGGGCTCTCCAAAGCGACATGGTATCTGATCTCAATTCCAGCCAATTTTGGTTTGAAAATGTCAAATGGTGCTCCTTCCCTTCCGAGCACTGCCATGCGCCCAAACAGTGGTTCCCCCCAAATATGGGGTATCAGCATACTCAGGACAAATTGGACAACTTTTAGGGTCCAATTTCTTCTCTTACCCTTGGGAAAATAAAAAATTGGGGACTTAAAGATCATGTTTGTGAAAAAAATATGATTTTTTTTCACTGCTCTACATTATAAACTTGTGTGAAGCACTTGGGGGGTCAAAGTGCTCACCACACATCTAGATGTTTTTTAAGGGGTCTAGTTTAGAAAATGGTGTCACTTGTGGGGGTTTTCCACTGTTTATGCACATCAGGGGCTCTCCAAAGCGACATGGCGTCTGATCTCAATTCCAGACAATTTTGGTTTGAAAAAGTCAAAAGGCACTCCTTCCCTTTCAAGCCCTGCCGTGCGCCCAAACAGTGGTTTTCCCCCAAATATGGGGTATCGGCGCACTCAGGAGAAAAAGCATGACAATGTTATCTGTCAATTTTCTCCTTTTACCATTGTGAAAATAAAAAAGATGTTTGTAAAAGATAATTTTTGTGACTAAAAGTTAAATGTTCATTTTTTACTTCCACATTCCAAAAATTCCTGTGAAGCACCTGAAGGGTTAATAAACTTCTTGAATGTGGTTTTGAGTACATATTGAGGGGTGCAGTTTTTAGAATGGTGTCACTTTTGGGTATTTTCTGCCATATAGACCCTCAAAGTAACTTCAAATGTGAGGTGGGCCCTAAAAAAAATGGTTTTGTAAATCTGGTTGTATAAATGAGAAATCGCTGGTCAAATTTTAACCCTTATAACTTCCTAACAAAAAAAATTTTGTTTCCAATATTGTGCTGATGTAAAGTAGTTGTGTGGGAAATGTTATTTATTAACTATTTTGTGTGACATATTTTTCTGGTTTAAGGGCATAAAAATTCAAATTTTGAAAATTGCATAATTTTCTAAATTTTCACCATATTTCCATTTTCTTCATAAATAAACGCAAGTCATATCGAAAATTTTTTACCACTATCATGAAGTAAAATATGTCACGAGCAAACTTCTCAGAATCGCCAAGTTCCATTGAAGCGTTCCAGAATTATAACCTCATAAAGGGACAGTGGTCTGAATTGTAAAAATTGGCCCGGTCATTAACATGCAAACAATCCTCGGGGAGTAAAGGGGTTAATGGCTGCTGGTGCCATCTTGCTCACATTGCAGCCAGAAACAGCATAGGGAGATCATAGTATGAGCATAGGGAGAGTGATAGGAGCGTATAGGGAGAGTTAGTCACTCCAAAAAGCTCTTTTAAGAGCTGAAGATTGTGACGATCAGTTGTTTGTTAGGTGGAGATACCGTAGGGAGAGATTTAATAGGAGGGATAGTATCGATTACATAGCGATCACACCAGCGATCTCGCCAGGTCGTGTCGTTGCGTGATCGCTGGTGCGATCTCTATGTGACAGTGCCTTAAAAGGCAAGCACCTGGGTGTTATCATCATTGCAAGTATATGCTGCTGATCTCTGCTATTTTCCACTGTGTTGTATAGTTTAGTATTATGAACAGACAGTACAGACAGTAGGATTAGGGGGAAATAGGGAGGGTTTCATCCACTACCATAATATACAAATCAGCTCTTGTTAGAGTTAAATATTTTTTTTGGAGCTGCATAATATTCCTGTGTAGCAGCCTATAAAAAATTATTTTTTTTACAGCTAAATAATATTCCTCAGTGCCAGCATACTGTATATTCATTTTAAAAGCTAATTGCTAAATAATATTTCTCTTCTATTGCTTAAATAGCTAATATTTATCTAGCAGTTGTGCGACTGGCGCAAAACCTGCTGTGCTACAGAAAGTCACTATTAACCACTAATTTCCCTGAGTCTGCTGTTAGCGTGTCTCATAGAGGCAATCTAAAAAATAAAAAATATATATATTGGTTAAATAGATAGCGTATCTTTATCTTGCGCAATCCAGGCAGAGGTAAACAAACGTCACAAGTTAGCAGTGGCAATAATTTTCATTAGTCCACTGTTGCAGTGTGTCAGCAAGGTGATCTAAAAAACAAAATAATTTTCTATTGTATTAATAAATAGCATATCTTTATTTTGCAGTTGTGCGACTGGCGCAATCCAGGCAGAGATAAACAAATGATCCAATGTAGCAGTGCTACAGCTGTCAAGCATGATGTTAATATATAATGTCAGTATTATCAGTGGGACACTACTATCTACATATAGTAGTCCATTACATGTATTATAGTATTAGTATTACTGAATAATCATGTGAAGTACAGTATGAATCTTTCAGTGTCTGGAAGGTGGACGGGGTCTTGCTGATCCCTACCATGGGTCTGACAAATCCTACTGAGGTACTGTTAATGTAAAGGTCCAGCACAGCGTAAACTGTTCCTATAACCTGACCACTGTAATTAGTCCTTAGAAGGCCTGATACACCAAGGGAATGGACAGCGTAAAGTAAAACTCAGTAGACACGAGATACGAATCAGGGATTTAAAAGTAATATGTCTTAATAAATTTAAACCATGGGACACAATAGTCTAGGATATTAATATAAGCAAGTGGGGACTGACCAAAAAGCTCTGCTTAAGTCTTCCAGAAACGATCCTATCTGCACGTTGAATGCTTCACCTGCATCTAACACAGACTGGTAGCGGATATATAGGAGCTAATTAAAATAATCAAAAAAGTGAGTGACTATCTTAGTAAAGTAGGTAAAATAACTTTCATTACCAAACCAGTACGCAATCGTGCGAGAAGTCAGAATGTGCATCGCGACGATTGTGGCGATGCCTAAGCAGGACTATAATTTTCATTAGTCCACTATTGCAGCAAGGCGATATAAAAAAAATTTGAGTACTGCACTAAGATGGTGATCGCTGATGACGCCATTATCAGCGAACCATCCCGCTGAGCTGTCTATTAAAACGTTCGCTGCAGAATCTCAAAGAGGAATCTTTGAATGCCAAGCAGGCGGCTATGGAGCAAGATTTTACAGTGGCTGATACGACATAGCCTAGCCTCACACAATATTCTCAGGCCACATTGGGTGATGACGAGGAATAGGAGGAGCATGAGGAACAGAGTTTTTGGTCTGCGCTACAGAGGGGACTCCCAATCCCAGCTTCATGCCTGTCCATCATGGATGACCTGAAGAGGAGGAGGCTATGCATCTTGAGAAGGAGAGGATGATGTGTTCTTCTTTGTGAGGACACTGAACGTTTGACTCTTTGTAGTCTGCCACACATGGCAGAGTTCATGTCCAGATGCCTTTCCCAAGACCCTCACTTAAAACATATTTTGTCCAATATGAAATAGTGGTTGTGCACCTTTCTTGACCCACGGTACAAGGAGAAATTTTCTTCTCATGTCAGAGGCAGTCGTGCCATTTTCAGTGCATGCATGCTAGAGGGCCATTCAGGAAGACTTGCTAAAAAGATTACCCTCAGACAATGCTGCTGTCAGAGGTACCGGTTTTTTTCACCCACAAGGATTACAGGGGAGGGCCACACACATCAGGTGCAACTCAGGGAGGGAGAGATGTCCACCAACTGGGCCATTTTCATGAAACCGTCACATCAGCAAGGACTATCTGTGGGTGTAACTATTACGAGGAGGGAGAAGTTGACCAAGATGGAGACGGACTATTTAAGTGACCATACCAGTGTCCTTCCTGATTCTTCAGTGCCTTTTAAATAATGGTTGTCCTAGCTGCACACTTAGCCCGACCTCTCCTTGTATACCTTGGAGGTGCTGCCATGCCCTGCCGCAAGTGTGTTTTTCTAGCGGGTTTTTAGTCTGGCTGGTGCAGTCATAACGGATAGGCACACATGGCTGTCAAGGGAAAATGCAGACAGGCTGACTTCTAAAATTGAACTGAATTTCCTCTGACTTTTAAAGCCCTACGGATGACAGCAAAGTCATGTAAATGTAGCCCAAATGTTTTTTTTTGGAAGTTGTCTTAGGCCTCTTTACCATCAACTTTTTTGAATCAGGCGCGATCCCGGCTGTTTCTAAAAATACGGATCGGTTACCGAGTATGGTTTTTTTACTTGAACTTACATTGAAGGTGAATTGCGCCCTGATTCACTGCGTTGCATCCGTTTTGCAGGATTGTGATTGTACATTCCGGGGCGATCAAGACGGTTTGTAGAACGCTTTGGGTTTTTTTTTGAGGCACTTGACATGCCGATCTCAAGTCTCCTCTCTCTCTTTTCTCTTTCTCTCTCTCTCCTCGTCGATGTGCTGATTAATGAAGTTCTTTTGGTCAAGTAGCGGTGCAAACGACAGTTCCTATTTTAATCGCGGATCGTCATGAAGTCAGCTGATCAAAGCTATGTGGAGTGTAGTCCATCCTCCTTAACCATTGTTCGGAATCCCCTCCGCTGTCAGATGTGATTGTCTATTGAGTATTTTTTACTTTGAACTTTGCTGTCATGGTCTGTGTCTTTTACTGAAGCAGGTGTGTTCCATCGGGTTTTCAGTGGTCTATGAACCTGGTATTTTTAATTGACATTTACAATGGTGAAAATTGTACTCTCTATCTCTTCCTATTCCAATAACTGCAAAATGTGTTGTGAGGTCTCCATCACGGCCTCTTTCAACGTGTATAATACAGACCCCCTGGGGTAATTTTTGGAAACTTTTGTACATTGTGCAATGGTCAAATTTCTACTCTCAATCTCTATATACAGTGCCTTGCGAAAGTATTCGGCTCCCTGGAACTTTTCAACCTTTTCCCACATATCATGCTTCAAACATAAAGATACCAAATGTTAATTTTTGGTGAAGAATCAACAAGTGGGACACAATTGTGAATTTGAACGAAATTTATTGGTTATTTTAATTTTTTGTGGAAATACAAAAACTGAAAAGTGGGTGTGCAATATTATTCGGCCCCTTTACTTTCAGTGCAGCAAACTCACTCCAGAAGTTCATTGTAGATATCTGAATGATCAAATGTTTTCCATTATAGAAATCCGCAGGTGTAAAACCGCAGGGGAAATCCGCATAAATCTACTGAAAATCCGCAGTAAATCTGCACTAAATCCGCAGGTAAAACGCAGGTCATTTTACCTGCGGATTTAGCAAAATTCGCGCGGAAAAATCCTCAACTGAATCCGCAACGTGTGCACTCATCCTAACAATTTGGAATGAGTGAGAGCCCTCACAAATGTTAAAGGAAAATCTAAAGCCAAAACGCACTGTGTGAACATATATGGTTATAATATATTATATATATTTGCATTATATACATGTAATTATGAAGTAAAAATGGTTTCTTAGCATTTTTCCCTTAAAAAAAACAAACAAAAAAAAGGTTTGGTTTGGTATTTTTATAAATCTGTAAAACTGGCGCAATCTGACAACATTATTCCCAGATATCATATGTAAGTCAGAAAGTCATCTTCTCCATGCTGTTCCCATTTAGTTTTAGCTCTTTCCCATCCATTTCAGCTTTTTTTCTCATGTCCCCAGACCTGTTTGTTGGGTCCAGCAGAAAAATATTCGGCTTTCCCATTGACTTGCATTGGATTAGTTATTCTTTACAATACACAGATATTAGAAATTATTTGTGTACATTTTCCCAAATCCGACTATTTCACTATTCACTCATCACTACTCCCTGCCTTTTCAGCTTTGCCCATAAATTTTCAATAGGATTGAGATCAGGGCTTTGAGATGGCCACTCCAAAACACTGTCTTTGTTATCCTTAAGCCACTTTGTTACCCTGGCAGTATGTTCCGGGTCATAGTCCATTTGGAAGACCCATTTCCACCCAAGCTTTAACTTCCTGGCTGATGTCTTCTTGAGATGTTGCTTCAGTATTGTCACATAATCTTCTTTTCTCATGATGCCATCTATTTGTGAAGTGCACCAGTTCCATGATGCTGCCACCCACATGTTTCACAGTTGGGATGGTGTTCTTAGGCTTCCAAGCTTCTTCCTTTTTCCTCCAAATGGTACGATGGTCATTATGCCCAAAAAGTTCAATTTTAGTTTCATCAGACCACAGGACATGTCTCCAAATATTAAGGTCTTTGTTCCTGTGTGCATTTGCAAACATAACCGTAATCTGTTTTTTTATGTTTCTTTTGGAGTAATGGCTTCTTCCCGGCAGAGTAGCCTTTCAGCCCATGTTGATACATTACTCGTTTCACTGTGGATATTGACACAATCTTACCAGCTTACGTGACTATCTTCACAAGGTCTTTTGCTTTTGTCCTTGGGTTGATATGCACATGTCTGACCAAATCACATTCATTTCTGGGACACAGAACCCATCTCCTTCCTGAGCATTATGATGGATGGTCATTCCCATCTTATTTGTACTTGCATATAATTGTTTGTACAGATGAACGAGGCACCTCCAGGTATCTTGAATGAACCAGACTTGTGCAAGTCCACAATTCTCTTCCTGATATTTTGGCTGATTTTTTTAGACTTTCCCATGTTGCTACAAAAAGAAGCAGTGTGTTTTAGGTGTGCATTAAAATACATTCACAGGTGTGTCTCTAATTAACTCAGATGTTTAAAAAAAAACTATCAGAAGCTAGTTTGAAGTAGGCTATGTTTTGCTCTGGATGATTGTCTCATTACCCTGCATTTATTCTACACCAGTGCAGTCCGGTCGGCATTTTTTCTTCAGTTATTCTGGTCACTGTAATTTCTTTGTCATTTACCCATTCACTTTACCATTTTAAACGTGTTCTGTTGCATTTATGTGTCTTTTTGTACTCTAATAAAATTTAATATTTTTTCAGTTTTGACTCAGGTTCTCCTCTCTCTAATTGGCACTCATATAGGTCTATTCAAGAACTTATTTATTGAATGTAGAAATTCCAGAAAAATAAGAGACGTTTCGGTCAATACCTAATCTTCATCAGTCATCTGGATAGAGGAGACCTGTGTGGAAGCGCACTGTGTGAGGGTCTAAGGTCTCAGCGGTGGTCACCGCAGACCCTCATACAGCACTCTTCCACACAGGTCTCTGGAATTTCTACATTCAATAAATAAGTTCTTGAATAAACCTATATAAGTGCCAAGTATTTCTACATCGCAGTTGACAGATTTGGTTATCGTACTTGTGCACCACCAGAATTCCAGAAGTGCCATGTTTTCCTAATTATTAGATATTGAGAAAAACATGCATATGTATCTTTTTATATAGTGTATGTAAACTTCTGGTTTCAATTGTATATTAAAAGAAATGGAAGGATTTGAATGGACAGATTTGTTGACTGCAAATGCAACATACTGGAAATGATGTATCTAAGCAACAGTCTATCCCTATAAGTGATGGTAATTGATTAAAGGGTGTATAACCTTCATTTTATTATGTAGTTGCGCTAATAATTTGAATGCTTTTGTTACCTTGAACAAAGTCTGTTCTCTTGAACTGTAAAGAATTAGCATAATATACTGAACTAAAGTCTGAATCCACTTTTGTTTTACTTAGGACTGATACAGATTTCACCACACATTCATAATATGTCAATTTTAAATGTCATAAGGGTAGATCCGCTAGGTCCATATTGGATGGTGCTTACTTTGAAAAGAGAAGTGGGTTTCACTCTTCATTAACCCATTCACCCTGAAGCCTGTTTTCACCTTCCTGATCAGGCCAAATTTTACAATTCTGACCAGTGTCTTCTTTATGTGGTAATAACTCTGGAACACTTCAACGGATCCCGGTGATTCTGAGATTGTTTTCTCGTGACATATTGTACTTCATGATATTTGTTCGATATGACTAGCATTTAATTGTGAATATGTCAGAAATATGGTGAAAAATTGAAAATTTTATAATTCTCAAACTTTTAATTTTTATGCCCTTAAACAAGAGTTATGACACACAAAATACTTAATATTCCTATATGTCTACCTTATATCAGCACAATTTATGAAACATATTTTTTTGTTAGGAAGTTAGAAGGGTTAAAAGTTGACCAGCTATTTCTAATTTTTCCAAAAAAGTTTCCGAAACCATTTTTTTTTTTTGGGACTACATCACATTTGAAATGATCTATATTACAGAAGATATCCAAAAGTGACACCAATCTAAAAATGTCAGCCCTCAAGGTATTCATAACCACATTCAAGAAGTTTATTAACCTTTCAAGTGCTTCACAGGAATTAATGGCATGTGGAAGGAAAAAATTAACATTTAACTTTTTTTCACAAAAATTTTAATATAGACCCAATTTTGCTTATTTTCGCAAGGGTAACAGGAAAAAATGGACCCCAAAATTTGTTGTGCAATTTCTCCCAAGTATGCCGATAAACCATATGTGTGGAAAAATTACTATTTTGGTGCATGGCAGAGCGTGGAAGAAGGAGCGCCATTTCACTTTTTGAATGTAAAATTTGCTGGAATAATTAGTGGACACCATGTTGCATTTGAAGAGCCCTTGATCTGCCTAAACAGTAGAAACCACTCACAAGTGACACCATTTTAGAAACTAGATCCATCAGGGAACTTATCTAAATGTGTGGTGAGCACAATTAACCCCCAGGCGCTTCACAGACATTTATAACATTGAGCCATGAAAATGAAAAAAAAAATCACATTTTTCACACAAAAATGTTTTTATCTCCAATTTTTTTATTTTTACAATGGCAACAGGAGAAAATGCATCATACATTTTGTTGTGAAACTTCCCCTGAGTATGCAGATAGCCAATACATAGAGGAAAACTACTTGGGTGCACAGCAGGGCTTGGAATGGAAGGAGCTCCATTTGACTTTTTGAATGCAAAATTTGCTGGAATCATTAGAGGGCACCATCAGGGCCGGCATCAGCACCCGGCACACCTGGGCAAGTGCCGGGGCCCTGAGCAGGCGGGAGGGGGCCCACTCGCCGTCGGGCACCCCGGCGCCCGTTAGCGGTGTCAGCGCCGCCACTGGCCCTCCCCGCTTGCTCAGGGCCCCGGCAGGAGCCGGCGCAATACTCACCTCTCCCCGTGCCTCCGCTGCCGCAGCTCTGAGCTCCAGGGGGCGCCTGCGCCGGCACTTCCTCTCTCACAGCAGCGCCGCTGAATGATGTCATCATTCAGCGGCCGGCTGTGGCAGAGAGCACGCGGACAGGTGAGATCGGTGTGTGTGTGTGTGCCTGTGTGTGTGCCTGTGTGTATGTGAGAGAGTGCTGCCTGCGGTGCTGTATGTGTGATGGTGGTGGGGGGAGGCAGGCAGTGATGGTGGTGAGGAGGCGATGATGATGATGATGATGGGGAGGCAATGATAATGGGAAGGCGATAATGATGATATTAATGGGGATGCAATGATAATGATGATGATGGGGAGGCAATGATAATGGGAAGGCAATGATGATGATATTAATGGGGAGGCAATGATGATGATGGGTAGGCAATGATAATGGGAAGGCAATGATGATGATGATATTAATGGGGAGGCAATAATGATATTGGGGAGGCAATGATGATGATGATGGCAGGCAATGATGATGATAATGGGGAGTCTTTCCACAGCGCCCTTTCCTGAGCCGTAACAGTGCAGAACACAGCACAGTGTGGAGGAGAGCTCCATATTTTGGTATGGAGCATTATATGTGGTCCAGTATTCTGTATGGAGCATTATATTGGGTCCAGTATTCTGTTTGGAGCATTATATTGGGGATGGCGGGGTGACATCCTGCATGGGGTATTATATGGGTGATGAGGGGGAGACTATGTGGTGCCCATAATATTGTATGGAGGACTGTACTGTCCAGTCTGTACTGTGCGCTGTGAGGATTTGGCGGTTTTTGAGCTATTGTACAATTTACAATAGATATCAGTCATGTAATGGAAGAAGTGAAGTGTTTGGCATTGTACTATACCCATATTTCTCTGCAGTATCTGTGCATCATGAATCGTGGTCTGTGTTAAGGGGGCCCACTGAGACTCTTTCGCCCGGGGCCCATAAAAACCTGGAGCCGGCCCTGGGCACCATGTCGAGTTTGGAGAGCACCTGATGTGTCTAAAAAGTGGAAACCCCCCATAAGTGACCCCATTTTAGAAACTAGACCCCTCAAGGAACTTATCTAGATGTGTGGTAAGTACCTTCAACCCCAAGGTGCTTCATAGAAGTGTATAAAGTTGAGCCGTGAAAACAAAATTACATTTTCCACACAAAAATGTTTTTTTAGCCCCAAATTTTATATTTTCACAAGTGTAACAGGAGAAAGTGGACCTCAAAATTAGTTGTGCAATATCTCCTGAGTATGCAGTTATCCCATATGTTGGGGGGACTACTTTTTGGGCAAACGGTAGAGCTCACAAATTATGGAGTGACGTTTAGGAACGGAGATTTTGTTGATATGTTCTGTGGATGTCATGTCGTGTTTGGAGAGTTACTGATGTGTCTAAACAAAGGAAATGCCCCACACGTGACCTCATTTTGGAAACTAGTGTGGTGAACACTTTGAACCCCCAGGTGCTTCTCAGAAGTTTATAACGTTGAACCGTGAAAATAAAAAAATCACATTTTTTTTTACCACAAAAATATTTTTTTAGCCCCAATTTTTTTTATTTTTTCAAGTTTAACAGGGGCAAATGGACCCCAAAATTTGTTGTGCAATTTCTCCTGAGCACACCAATACCCCATATGTGGTCAAAAAATATTTTTGAGGCACAGTGCAAAGCTCAGAAGGGAAAAAACGCCATATTGGAGTTCAGATTTTGCTTGACTGGTTTGAGGGTGCCATGTCACATTGGTAGAGCCCCTCAGGTGCCAGAACAGCAGAGCCCCCATAAGTGACCCCACTTTACAAACTGCACCTCTCAACTAATTTATCTATGAGTGCAGTGATTATGTTGTCACCACAGATGTGTCACAGAATTTTACCCAATTGGGCAGTGAAGAAAGATTTTAGATTTTTACCATCAAAACATTGTTTCAGCCCCAGATTTTCCATTTTCACACTGGAAAATGATTAAAAATTGCACCACAATTTGCCCCGCAATTTCTGCTGAATATAGAAATACCCCATATGTGGCTGTACAGTACTACTTAGCCAAACGTCGAGATTCGGGAGGACGGAGCGCTATTTTCCTCCTGAAGTGCAGATTTTGCTAGAATTGTTTACAGACTCCATATACAGAGACTCTAAGTGCTAGGTGATCAGAATCCCCCATCAAGTGACCCCATTTGGGAAATTATACCCCTTTGGGAATTTATCTACAGGTGTAGTGACGATTTTAACTCCATTAGTGTTTTCCAGAAACAAGCAGCAGTGGATGTTGCAGAGTAAAAATTGAAAACTGCCATTGTAGTGCCATTGCAGTCACCTGTACGTTGTAGTCACCAGTACACTGCAGTGTCCAGCTCATGCTTCTGGAGAAACGCACCTGTAAATAAGGCGGCCTGTCATTGCTACAGAAACGCCAAATGTGGACACTAAATGTGGTTTAGGCACTGTAGTGCAGCGGTAGCACACTATGCAGTGATGAGGCAGTAACCCAGCAAAGTCCAAGGCAAAAGTCTCTTTAATGTTCAATTAATAAAGTAAACAGCACTAATGTCCAACTCACAGCACTACACAGTACACAATATCCTCCGGATCGCAGCCAGGAACCATATACTCCAGTTTGAAGTCAATAAACATGCCAGTCCTCGTCTTTGACCAGTTGCCGTGGGTGACTACACCACTGTATACGCTGTGGGTGCTCTTCGGCTGCCTTAACTGTTTGGCTCCACCGGCCTGTGTTGCCTCACACAGGTTGAGCTCTGCAAAGCCGACTATTCTGCACTCTAACAAATGCCAACTGACTCTGGTCCTGACACACCCAAACCCTATACTACAGGGTTTTAAACTAGCAACCTGTGGCCTTTGGCCACAATGAAAACCCAGGCCGGTAATAAAACGAACTGCACGACTACCATCCTGCAGTCTGTTTCAAAACACAAAAGCCCAGAGAAGGTTTTCCCTAAATCTGCATTGGACAACTAGCATGTCCAAGACCTAAACTCACTTTAGTCTGCATTGCAACCACAGCTACGCCTGTGACTGCAATGCCCTCTCATGGCCTCAATACGCCTCCATGCACATACTGGGGAACATACAGTGACCCCTACAGTTACACCAGTCACTGCCTCACAGCACACACTGGGTCTCAGAAGAGAAATGGGCATTTGGATTTGGGAGTGCAGAATTTGCTGAATTTCTTTTGGGGGGATGAGGAGCTATAGCGCTTTTCCAGAGACTTTGTACTACCAGTAACATAGAAGACCCTTTATTTCCATTAACATGATGGAGCTGAGCGAGGACTTGCACTTTTTTGTGGTTTGAGTTGAAGCTTTTGTTGGGAACATTTTGTATAACATTTGGGATCACATTTATCCGGCGCTCTACGCTGAGCGCTTACATCGGGGTTTCCATCTAATTCTCAGAGCGACGTGATTCAAATGAAATCCCTGAGAGATCCATTCACTATAATGTGGCATCAGAGTTACTCTGGACTCCGTCTGTCCTCTGTTCAGTGGTGTCCTTCTTTTTAAAAGTACACAAAACTGTGGCGGACCGCACTTTTATGCATGCCTAAAAAGATAGACACTGCAGGAACATAGGCATCCAGATGGTGTCCACAGTGCCTACATCTGCCTTGTTATAGGGAATCTTCTATGGGGAGTTCTGTCTGAATCACGCATTTCAGAGATTTACACGGAAACCTCGGTGAAAGCGCTCAGTTTAGAGTGCAGAATAAATGTGCGCCGAGCCTTACTGCAATCTTGGGGAGGCAGAATGAACAAATCAACAGCAGTTGAAGAATTGCTTCTATTTATTTTTTACACCATTCCTGGTGCAGTATAAGTGATTAGATGACTTGATTCTTCAGGTCGGTGCGACTACAGTGGTAACAGATTTATATAGCTTTTTATGTTTAGCTGCTGTCACCCACTAAATGACTCTTTTGATTGCAAAAACAAATTTTGGCATCGGCATATTTTGATGCCTATAATTTTTCCAATTTTGGCTGACAGAGTCATGTGAGGGCTTGTATTTTGCAGGACGAGTTGACGTTTTTATTGGTATCATTTATGGGCACATGACAGTTTTTGATCGCTTTCTCTTCCGATTTTTGGGAGGCAGAATGAACAAAAACGAGCAATTCAGGATTTTTTTTATGCCGTTCTGCGTGTTGTAAAATTAACAAGGCAACTTTATTCTTCAAGTCAGTACGATTACAGCGATATTACATTTACCAAATTTATATCTTTTTATGTTTTGGTGCTTTTACACAATAAAAACTATTTTATAGAAAAGAATTATTTTGCATCACTTTATTCTGAGAGCTATTAATTTTTTATTCTTTGGCTGATGGAGCTGTAGGACAAGATGACGTTTTCAGACATACCATTTTTATTTACTTTGTCTTTTTGATCACGTTTTAATCTACTTTTTGTTCAGTGGTATAGTGATAAAGCATAGGTTTTTACCTTGTTTTTTATTTATTTTTAACAGTCTTCACTAAAAGGGTTAACTAGTGAGACAGTTTTGTAGTTCAGGTTGTTCCGGATGCAGCGAAATATGTGTACTCGTTTTTACATAAATTTATTTATTGGATTAATGTTATTTCTTTTTTTATTCTTTATTTTGTGATTTTTTTTAAAAATGTTTAAAATATTTTTACAGTTTTATTAACTTTTTAACTTTACTCTGACAAATTGATGATCTAATACTCTGCAATGCTTTTGCATTGCATAGCATTAGATCAGCATCTAATATGCGGGAGGAGGTGTGTCAGCTTGTGCTCGGAGCTTGAGCTGACAGGCCACCATCCCTGGGCGACCCCGCGGCCATATTTCGGCCCAGGGTCACCATGGAGACCATCGGCATAACGCGATCGCATCGTGTTGTGCCGATCAAAGCACAGAGGGAGCTCCCTCGCTCTGCGATGCCCCACAATATCACTGCCACTCTTGATAACAGCATCACATTGGGTTGAATGCACATGATCGGTGCTATCACAGCAGTGTGATAGTTCTTATATAGGGCTGATACCCGCATTTGATCACGCCGCGCTCAGTGTGAGCCCGTGCGTTCATGGCGCCGTTTATATTCCCCCCGCTGCCGTATATATATGGTGCATGTCACGAAGGGTTAAGGATACTGAACTGGTTAGAAAGGACCTTTCACTAACTGAAACTGGCTACATCATGTAATAGTGACTGCAGTGCTGAGTAAAATGTAATTTTTATTTTTTAGTTTCTCCTCTCCATTTCAGAGATGTTAGCTTGTGAGATTTGTCTCTGGGAGTGTGTATTTCTTCCCCTGCATAAGATTGCACAACCACAAGCAGACAGCTTTATGCAGAAGAGAAAAGAACAGGCTCACTTCTTACTAACCTATACAGCTAATGTGTAGAGATGCAGCACAGCTGAGTTATATATCATTACAAACTCTTCTAGTTCTCATCTGACAGTGTGGTCAGCTGTCATCCTCCCCCCACAATGACTATAATGAGATGCCATCTGGAAGGGTTTGAAATACATAACTTGATTCTGCTGTATTTCTACACAGTCGCTCCAGAGATCAGTGAAGAGAGGAGGGCGTGCTCTTTTCTCCCCTGTATGACACCACCTGCTTATGATTGGTCACCCTAATGCAGTGGAAGAAATATATACCCTCAGACAAATCTATGATAATACCCAGTTGAAGTATAGCATAAATTATAACCTAAATTTCACAAGTTCTCCCTCAGCACTGACTGACATCAGGCTCATCATTAGTGCATTAGAGTCGGCAATCAGTCAGTCTGGGGTGCGGTTAAAAGCTGCCCTTTAGGCCGGGGCCAAACTATCGTATGACATCTGATGTGAGAGCATCGGATGGGATATGCTAATGACCCTCAGCACCTGCTCTGCTGCGAGCGGGAGCCAAGTATCATGTGCACAGAGCGGATCGGAGCACAGCTGCAGAGGAAGCAGAGAAATTAATTTCTCTATCTTCTCCATTGCCGGGGTCAGCGTATATCGCACATCACTCAGATGACATCCGAGTGATGTGTGTTGTTTCACTCGCACCCAAAGGCTTATATGGGTGCGAGTGAGCCGAGACTCGGCCGAGTGTCGGTGACAATCGCAGCATGCTGCGATTTCACTCGCACGTAGAAAACAGTCGAGAAAAAAACACTGATAGGAGTTGCCCCATAGATTAATACTGGTCCTAGTGCTATTTTTGGTGTTTTATCGCATAGCACTCGTCCGTAGTCATCGCTAGTGTGACTCCGGCCTTATAAACAGAACGGTGACTGAAACCGGAATGATCCCAGGGGGAATAAAGTTAATTTTTTCCCAACAGCATGAGTATGAGTGCCAAAGCCTGGCAGGTTCCCAACACTATTAACTTGCAGATTAACCCATATCTGCTGGGTAATAGCATTTTTAAGGTGACAGGTACCCTTTACATATCTATAATCGGTTGGACATTGGCTGGGGAATATGACCTGTGGTAATACATTTTTGGCTGTAGATATTTTTCTTAAATTGAATCAAAAATGTCAGAAAAAAGCACTGTGTGAAGAAGGGCTAAGGTAGGATTAATAAAACAGAACTAATTACTACACATTTAAACGTGAGTTACCACACAATTTAGCACTAGCTATTTTTTTTAGCTAAAATATTACATATTAGTTGTGTAAAGAAGATCTGCATGGACACCAAATCTAGAAATTTGATATCTACTCTAACTAGTAATTTTATTTTAATGCCATGGAGTGACTAAGTGCAGAGAGCCTAGTGATGAGAGATGAAGGGGACACTACTTAAGGGAATATCAAGGTCCAGTCGAATCACCTGTCATCCATAATGTTAATGAAAGATAGTCTCTCACTGATCTAGTGATGTAATGTCTAACCCTATAAATATTCAGTCTCGTCTTCCATCATTACTGTGTTTTATCTGTTACTATCATGCAGTGAATACTACACTGCTCAAAAAAATAAAGGGAACACTTAAACAACAGACTACTATAACTCCAAGTAAATCAAACTTCTGTGAAATCAAACTGTCCACTTAGGAAGCAACACTGATTGACATTCAATTTCACATGCTGTTGTGCAAATGGAATAGACAACAGAAGGAAATTATTGGCAATTATCAAGACACACTCAATAAAGGAGTGGTTCTGCAGGTGGGGACCACAGACCACATCTCAGTAAGAAATGCTTTCTGGCTGATGTTTTGGTCACTTTTGAAAGTTGGTTGTGCTTTCACACTCGTGGTAGAATGAGACAAACTCTACAACCCACACAAGTGGCTCAGGTAGTGCAGCTCATCCAGGATGGCACATCAATGCGAGCTGTGGCAAGAAGGTTTGCTGTGTCTGTCAGCGTAGTGTCCAGAGGCTGGAGGCACTACCAGGAGACAGACCAGTACACCAGGAGACGTGGAAGGGGCCATAGGAGGGCAACAACCCAGCAGCAGGACCGCTACCTCCGCCTTTGTGCAAGGAGGAACAGGAGGAGCCCTGCCAGAGCCCTGCAAAATGACCTCCAGCAGGCCACAAATGTGCATGTGTCTGTACAAACGGTTGGAAACCAACTCCATGAGGATTGTCTGAATGTCCGACGTCCATAGATGGGGTTGTGCTCACAGCCCAACACCGTGCAGGACGATTGGCATTTGCCACAGAACACCAGGATTGGCAAATTCGCCACAGGCGCCCTGTGCTTTTCAGAGATGAAAGCAGGTTCACACTCAGCACATGTGACAGACGTGACAGAGTCTGGAGACGCCATGGAGAGCGATCTGCTACCTGCAACATCTTAGGTACCGAGATGAGATCCTCAGACCCCTTGTGAGACCATATGCTGGTGCGGTTGGCCCTGGGTTCCTCCTAATGCAGGACAATGCCAGACCTCATGTGGCTGGAGTGTGTCAGCAGTTCCTGCAAGATGAAGGCACTGGAGCTATGGACTGGCCCGCCCATTCCCCAGACCTGAATCCGATTGAGCACATCTGGGACATCATGTCTTGCTCCATCCACCAACGTCACATTGCACCACAGACTGTCCAGGAGTTGGCAGATGCTTTAGTTCAGGTCTGGAAGGAGATCCCTCAGGAGACCATCCGCCGCCTCATCAGGAGCATACCCAGGTGTTGTAGGGAGGTCATACAGGCACAGGGAGGTCATCATTTTGACTTGTTTTAAGGACATTACATTCCACTTTAATTTTGTGTGTGACTCCAAATCCAGGCCTCCATTGGTTAATAAATTTGATTTCCATTGATGATTTTTGTGTGATTATGTTGACAGCACATTCAACTTTGTACAGAACAAAGTATTCAATGAGAATATTTCATTCATTCAGATCTAGGATGTGTTATTTGAGTGTTCCCTTTATTTTTTGAGCAGTGTACTAACCAAATCTAAAAAATTCAATATCAAAAGAATTTTAAAGGCACCTTCATAGATTTAATTTTTCTTCAGGTGTTTGGGGAGGTGGGTGGGAAGCGACTAAAACACTGCAGCCGCATAATTCTAGTAAGTACAAATATTAAAAGTTTCATACACAGCTTTCTCATTTTTATATTTTTAGGTTGTAGGCGGTTTTCTACGTTTGCTTCATAATGCACCAAAAAAAATCTTGGTGAAGGAGGCCTAAGGTAGAATTAATAAAAAAAAAGATCACTGCATTATATGAAAAGGCGGTGAAAAATTCTGAAATGTACTAAAAAATTTGAAAATTTTTTGCAATTTCTGAAATTTTATTTTGTTGCAGTTTTACCACATGGATATACCTCACAAAATAGTTAATAAGTAACATTTATTTTCTATCTACCGTACCTTATGTTGGCATAATTTTTAAATTTCCTTTTTTATTTCATTTTTTTAAATGCAAGAAGCATTTTTATATATATATATATATATATATATATATATATATATATATATATATATTTTTTTTTTTTTTTTTCCAGGAAATTTTCCAAATTTATTTTTATAGAGGACCAACTCAGTCTTAAATTTATTTTGTAAAAACTAAACAAGAAAAAAAAATGAATTTCTGCCATTAGGTTTTCAAAATTTCACCCCACTTGGAATTTTTTTCTTATTTTTCAGTACATGAAACTGTAAAATGAATTACGTCATTCAAAACTACAACTTGCATGGCAAAAATAAGCCCTTATACAGCTATATCAATGGAAAAATAAAAAAAGTTACAGCTCTTGGAAGAAGGGAAGGAAAAAAACACAAGAGAAAAAAAAAATTATAGGCCAGCCCTAAATAGAAAATCACAGGTCTGCAAGCGTAAAAGTTTGAAAAGTAAGAGGTGATTTAGATATACTTTAGATCACTGAACTCAGTAAAAATATCGAAAAAATTGCATCATGTACAGTATTTCCACAAACACTGACTCCATAGACTTTTTCTTGCACCATATTTTGACCCTTTTGCGTGACCTTGGGTGGATGATTTTGGTGTCATTAGATTGGTTACAAATTAATGGACGCTGTGCTGCGATTGGCTGCTGTGGACAGAGATTTTCTTAACCCAGCTTCCAAAAAGTGTGGTGGTGTCATAGCTTTTTTTTAATTTTACCTCATCAGTTTAACAAATGAAAGCTGCACTGTGATTGGTTGTTATGGGCAGTAAAGACACATTTTTTTTTGTCACAGTTCATAAGAGTGTGTTGGTGTGCGTACCACAATTCCTTTCAGTATTCAATGGTTGTGGTGGATTAAGCTTCTGTTTCTAACAACGTGATTGAAATCGCTACAAGGGGGCGTCATAATTCACCCAACAACCTTTGCTACATTTGCGGTTGTTTTTTAGTGAAGCATTAAAAAAGGAACATTAAGGACTTTGTTAGAAAAGTGTATTCTGCACACTTTGGTGTAAAACTAACTGTTGTGTAGAAGAACTACGACAGTGGTCTAAAGGGAAGGAAGAAACCTTTAGTTTAGGTGTGCCTATGATCTGGAGGGAACCGTGAAATCATAGTGATGACTGCTACTTTTATATGTGCAACGTGGAGTGATTCAACTTTAAAAACAAGAAGGTAATCATATACCTGGACCTCCCGTCAGCGATTCAACCTGTGCCTTACGGACCAGGAATACCTGTCTCTTCCCCTTCAGAGAAACTTTAATATACACCTGATTCAGAAGATTCTGAACATGAAGAGCAGGATTCTGACAAACACTTTCACGCTAGTCCCAAGGAGCCACAGCTTTTTTCCCAGCTTGGATTAAATGATTTAGGCCGGGCTCACACTTGCGAGAAACTCGCACGATTCTCGGATTCTCAACACCGGGCACTACCGCCGGCACTCGGACCGGAGCGTGCAGCTGTATGTATTTCTATGCAGCCGCACGCTCCGGTCCAAGTGCCGGTGGCAGCACCGGGTGTTGAGGCTAGAAACCTCGCACAAGAATCGTGTGAGTTTCTCGCAAGTGTGATCCCGGCCTAAGTCAGAGACTTGGACCTTATTATATATTCTGCAGAACCTTTAGGCTCTAAACTAAAGGAAAAGAACCTACTTCCTCCAACTACCTGTATTTCATGATACAGAAGCAGAGAAATTGAATTCATTTTATTACTTTTCTCAAGATGGTGTTATAGTGTATTGCAGTGATGTTCTTGGGCACAATGTGAGCGAGTGGAGACTATTGATTCATTAAAAAAAAAGGCAAAAAGTTGTGTTGCTGAAAATGGCAGCAAGTATGCTTCAGTGCCTGGTAAGTATTCATGATCTATTAATTACATAAACTTGTAAAAATGTGTACTGTGAAACATGACAAGTAACAAAATCCATGGCTACTAAGATTGGCCTCCAAGTAAAATGAAAAAAACTTTATACTCACAACCTGCGCTAGTGCTGTTCGCAAAGTCGGCAACTCGCCTCATCATAGCCCTTAGGATGCAAGCTACACTCCATCACGACTTGTTGCAGTGTCCAGGACCAGGCTTCTCCATGCCTAACGCTAGGTACCCTCCCAGATAAATCTGATGTGAAGATACAACTTTACTTGCCCTAGCTCCTGAATCAGTCTGTACACTTACTCACCGAAGAGAAGTATAGTATACCGTAATACATGAACAGACTACAAGGTATACAACGGTAACAGTAAATACCAATCATACAAATATACACACATACAACAGATCAATGCAACAGGGAGTGGAGGATGGGGTTAAACCAAAGTAGGAGAAGAAAAGGAATTATCACACACTCAAGACCTTGCAACATTAATAGAAAAATCCACCAAACGTCTTCTCCAATAACAACCTCCAGCCATGCAGCATAAGCTAACTCTGACAATGAGTGCTAGTCGGGGCCCAGATTGTATAGAAGATGGGAGTGGCTAACAGTGCACAGCTGAGCCTTAAGGCAGGAAAGCTTCAACTGAGCAGATTAACCCCTGCACTGCTAAAAGAAATTTACACTATTTAATATGAAGGTGAAATGCTTCTAGTCATTGCAGGAGTAGGAGAAGTCAGACGCTGCGGTCTTCGGGCTCTTCTATGTCAGGGAAACCCGTGACACCTCCCTTGGACGTCTGAGTTTTGTCAAAGTCAAGTGTGAGTGTAGCAGCGCTCACATGACAATGTTACGTGAATGCCAGGATACACAGTGTCAACATTGCTGGAACAGTGCCTGTGCGGGAGGTGAGTGTAATGTGCCATTGAGTTTACTTGGGAGGTAGGAGTTTTACAGCATTTGAGAAACTGGTGGATAACCCACTTTATATTTTTATCTCTCTCTGGGTTGTATTTTATTATTTTTTTTGTAAGATACAGAATGTGAAAGTAATTAGTACATTTACTGGAGTCTTCAGCATTCATGATTGTAACCTGTTCCCCTTGTCTGCAGGCTTGATTATGCTTTGCTTTTTTTCGATCTTTCAATGCCTCTGTTTCTTTTGTGTTAGTGTAGCTGGCTCGTGTAATACCCTCTAGGTCTCTACACTACACTTTTGCGTGACTCCACACATTCATTGTTTGAAATGATTGGCATAAAATTAGATTTCTCTCTCAAACCATTACTATCATATTTGTTCAACTCATTTTTTTTAGAATAGGATTGGAGATAGATATAAATGGAAAGAAATATTTTAACAAGTTTATAACCATTTGAATATGTCTAAAATGTATTAATTCTTTAGCTGGCACAAATTTTAAGCCTTTATTCTGTACTTTAAAATGTGCACCTGACAAAATTTTGACACTGAGATTAATTATCTTTTTTAAAAAAATGTATTACCTCCTTTTCTAATCTTTCTATTTTTTACCCTAGTTGCCAGAATTCTTTGGTCCATTTGGAATGTTTTCGTTGGGGCGATGTTTCCTCTCAACAAGGTTTCACTGGTTCCTTTTTATGTATACAGAAAGGAAATAAACATTTCATAGATTTGTTATATATGGTCTTTCCTCTCGTGCTTCTATAATTTTCTTTCTTGGGATTATTATAAGTGGTCTGTATATATTGTTACATAATAACATTATATTTAGTTTGGAACAATGCGATCTGTGTGCATGTATGAAAAAGAGCGGTAATGTGTGATTAATGACAAGCACGTCGGTACTGATAAGTTGAGTTTCCTCCCTGTATAGTTTCTCGAGCCAAGTTCGCATAAGAGCAGCATTCAAACGACAAAATTGTAGCCGCGTGATTGTGAATAAGGCCGGGATCACACATGCGACAAAAACGTCTGTCGCTCGCATGTGAAATCCCAGCTCTGGCGCCGGCACTCGGGAGTGGAGTGCGCGACTGCATGTATTTCTATGCAGCCGCTCGCTCCACTCCTGAGTGCCGGCGCCAGAGCTGGGATTTCACATGCGAGCGACGGACGTTTTCGTCGCATGTGTGATCCCGGCCATAATGTCAGCAATGCCAGGTTGTTGGCACGCTTCGATTTATCTGTAGTCACGCTATTTTGTGGAGTTGAAGCAGTATTTTTCAGCTGCAGGAGTTTCTGCGGCAGGATCTGTCTCATATGGACAGACACTTACATAGACCTCTACCACATCTCCATGGGTAATAGGTTAATTGAATGTGCCACCTGAAGTTGGGTCAGTTTTGTGAGAAGCAATCAAGAAGAATGTTTCTTTCCTTTCTAAAGAATACTTGTTTTGGACTTGTGAACTATTATTTGAAAGAAATCTCTGATTTTTTTGTATCCGGTTAAAACATATAGAATAATTATTTTAATATGTGCTTGTTAAGGGGGGATGGGTTAGTACAGATGCAATTAATTAGAAGTTATGCTAAGCTCACATTCCCATTGAGGAAGTCGCAAGGGCGAAACCCTGGGTTGGGCAGGACGTTGACCATATGGTTTTGATTTTCAAAATTGAATTATATTGATGTGTTCACTACACTATGCTCTACTCAGTTTTCTAGGAGCATTCTGATTCCATTTTAGAAGAAAAAAGAAATGTGAATGGTTTTACACTGTTTCTTGACTACTTCAACTTACAGAGAATCATACCATTTATCTGGAAAAGAATATCTTGGACATTGAGAACAACTGCCAAGTGTAAAGACACATCTCAACATCTATCCTAATGGAAACACCCTGATTAGAAGAACTACCTGCTCAAGACTTGCAAGACTCATTAAAGGGTTGATTGTGACTTGTAGGATGGCTACTTCCAACAGGTAGCGCCACAGAGTTCAAGTCCTCTTTCTCTCTGAAGAGGCAATTTGCATACCTGCTCAAAAGCATCAGTATGAAAGCTGGTGGTCTGAGGTTTTCTTTATGACACCATTTTGTTCCCATAATGAGTTTTTGATGCTGTGAATTTTTGCTGTGTCAAAAACGCAGTGTCCTACAGTTCCAGCAAAGTGAATGGGATTTCTAGAAAGCTCATGCCCACTGTGCTCTTTTTCTACTTCTACTTTTGCAACATGTCAATTTCTTTTGTGGGAGTGCTAGAGTTTTATGTGTATATTTTTCCCATAGGCTTACATTAGATGCAGAAAATTCACAAAAAAGGACACACATGCATTTTTTAGTACATTTCCGCTGCAGAAATGCATAAAACCCCGCATATAATCCGTACACAACTATATCAATGAAGTTTTGTCAAAAGACAAATACCAGGAAGTATCAAAAACAAAGCAGCTTTTTTTTAAAACATGACATTGAAACAAGACAAAATGCAGCGTAAGAAAATGCAATAAAAACGTATGTAAAAAAATGAACAAAAAACTCCATGAATAAATGCAAGTAATCTAATTTACATAATGGGTGACCATAAAAAATTCACCAAAAGCTTCTCGTGGGAACAAAGCCTTAAGGCTTGCTCACATGAGCATATACATCGGACGAGTTCTATCCAATGTTTTATCAGATAGCACTAGGACCAATATTATTCTATGGGGCAGGGCAGATCTGTGTTTTTATCTCATGCTGATCCGGCATGAAAAAACAAATAAATAAAACGTGCAAACAAATAAAATAAAACAAATAAATAAAAGAGCGTGCAGCAAATGATCCGCAAATAAGCTTCTCAGGATCAAGGCTGCCACATGCAATCTGTCTGCTTACAGATGAAAAATTGTGTCTGGAGAAAAACCTGTTCCATGGACCAAGGAAGCATTAAATTGTTTTTTCATGCTGATTTTCCAAAAGTGAATATCAAGATATTTGTTTGCAACAAACAGGTGCAATTAGTTGAACTTTTCTTTTCCAAACTTCTGAAATATATTTTTTTACTTAGGCTATGTGCACACGTTCGGAATTGCCGCGGAAATTTCCGCAGCAATCCCGCACCTCCCTACAGCGGGAAATACGCATTTTATAGGTATGCGTATTCCCGCTAAAAACTAGCGTTTTGCAAGCATAATTAGCTTGCAGAATGCTAGCGTTTTCCAAGCGTTCTATAGCATCACTTGGAAAACTGGTTGACAGGTTGGTGACACGAGTAGTGATGAGCCACCCCCGTAGTGTTTGAGTTCGGTTCGCCGAACAGCCATGTGTTCGACGAACTGTTCGTCGAACACCGTTAAAACCAATGGCAGGCAAACCAAAACACATAGAAATCACATAGAAAACACTTCAAAGGTGTCCAAAAGCTGATAAATTGCTCAGAAGACACAACTAACACATGGAAAAGTGACAAGTACATATAGTCATGCGAAAAGAGGTGGAGGAGTAAAAGGAGGGGGGACACAGATATAGGCATGTCATGCCCTTCTAAAACCAAAAAAGTGCCAAGCCGACAGGGCAGTCCGTTCCTGCCCGTGCGACCTGCGTGTCGCCAGGTTTGTGCCAGACCTGCGGTGGACCCTGACGGCCAGCCCCCCTCTTCCAATACTGGTGCCTGTCCGCTGGTGGGTCGAGCGAGCCCCCCTGCGGTGGAGGCAGGTCTAATCTTTTTAATTTAAAATGTCTCTCTAATTTGAATGAGTACACTTTAAATCCTTTTACAAGGATCTATTGGAGGGCAAGTCTCATGCCAGCAGCCACGGTAATTCCAGCTCCAGTAGCGTCCAGTAAAGCTGATGCAGTTAAAAAGCTTTTATAAGGATCGAGCTTGGCGGTCCACCGCAAGGCGTCCTACCGCCAGTCACAGCCCCTGTGCTTTGGGGTGCCTCCCCGATGCTCTTCACTGATTGTCCCGGGGGCCCGAAGCATTTCCTTTGAAAAAATTAAGTGTCCAAAAAGTACAGGTGGTGTAGCTTGCTTAACAGCTGGGTTAATCCGCTGACTAGCAGACACTGCTACTAGGCCCAAAATTATTGTCTGGGCTAGATGCTAAAAATTTGTAATTAGATCTACAGCCGTGGCTACTCCGCTGACTAGCAGACTCTCAAGCTTTGGAGCAGACCTCTGATTCCCAGGCTATAGTATGAGTAAACAGCTCTTCAGAGTCAACCATCTGTGTTACCCCAAGCCATAGTGTATGTAGTTTCTTACGGTTAAAAGGGGGGTGGGGAAAGACCCAACCCACCTGTAATTAACGATGCCGACGTCACGTAAAACACAGCAAGGGGACTCGAAAAAGAGTCTCCATTTTTTACAAAAATTTGGGGCACAGACACCACTTAAGTAGCATCAATTGCCCCAGAGTCGCTTAAAACGATTGGTGAGGTGATTTTACCAAATCCTCAAGCTTTTACTCTCCCCAGGAAGACACAGGGGTAGAAAAGTCCTTGTGGATCCATGATTTGTTCATCTTTATGAACGTGAGTCTGTCTACATTGTCAGTGACAACCGCGTGCGCTTATCTGTCAGCACACCACAGCAGCTCTGAACACACGTTCAGAGAGAACAAAATTATTATTAATTTGAAAGCTGGTGGAGCTTAGTATAGATGGCCTAATAGAATGAGTACCACACACTGCTACAGGCCCAAAATTATTGTCCAGGCAAGATGCAGCTAAAAATTCTTATTAATTTGAAAGCTGGTGGAGCTTAGTATAGATGGCCTAATAGAATGATACCACACACTGCTACAGGCCCAAAATTATTCTACAGGCAAGATGCAGCTAAAAATTATTATTAAATTTGAAAGCTGGTGGAGCTTAGTATAGATGGCCTAATAGAATGAGTACCACACACTGCTACTATGCCCACAATTATTCTACAGGCAAGATGCAGCAAAAAATTATGAGTATTTCAACGCTGGTGGAGCTGGCAAAAAGTGATAGCAACTGATGTAACCTAGCCCTCAAAAGGGCTGCAATTACAAATAGTCACTACTCCCAAGTTGACCTATCTGTCTATATAGAGCACAGACCTGCCTGCTAAAAGTACTAGGAACTGCTGTAACCTAGCCCTTAAAATGCTGCACTTACTAACTATCCTTCCTACTCCTTAAACCTTCCTGTCTAACTGCAAATTCGCTTCACAGTCACTGTTAGAAAGATAGCGCTAACAGCAGCAGCAGTGCCGTCTAACACTGTGCTGCAGCAGTGAGAAAATGGTGGCGAGGGGGGAAATGGCTGGGTTTTATAGGGCAAGGACATGTGACATACACAGCCAATGACACATGCCCTTGCTTGTGTGAAAAAAAAGCATTTCGCTCCATGTGTGCGCTGCTGACAGACTGCACCGCCCACTGGAATGCGGGAAAGAAAAAAAATGGAGATCTTCATTATTTCAGCAGAGATCCATCCCATGCCCCTACCCCGCCCCGCTGTACACTCAAACTGTGTATTAACAGTGATTCTCAGCATTACTGTGAAAAAATCCTGTGACGATTTAGGGCACGAACAGTTATCGAACATAACCTCGAACAGCCGGATTTTTTTCAAAATCGTTCGGGTTCGTCGAACGACTCGAACACCACCCAAAACAGCTCGAATTTGAAATTGGCAAACAGTTCGCTTCGAACACCGCTCATCTCTAGACACGAGTCAAACATAGTGTTTGACAAGTGTGACTACTGACTAACTTTTTACAATTGATGCCGCATCAATAGCAAAAAGATCTAATGTTAAACATAATAAAAAAATAATAAAAAATCATGATATTCTCACCTTCCGGCGGCCCCGCAGCCTTCCTGGTCATTGCAATGCTCCTGGCCAATCCCATTCCCAGTTATGCCTGGCGGCGACAATGACCCCAGATGACGTAGCACCATGCGAGACCGCTACGTCATCACAGGTCATTGTCACAAGGCATCACTGGGAACGGGAGTTGCCTGGAGCGTCGCTGAGAGGCGGGAAAGCTGCGGGGCCACAAGAAGGTGAGAATATCATGATTTTTTAGTTTAATTATTGTTTTACCAGGGATATGGTACACAGGGCCTGGAGGAGAGTCTTCTCTCCTCCAGACCCTGGGTACCATCCGCACTTGAACTGCTTACTTTGCACATGGTGGGCATAGACACATGCGGAAAGTAAGCGGTTCAATGCATTGCTATGGCAGCGGAATTGCCGCGATTCTGCAAAAAGAATGAGCATGCTGCGTATTTTTCCGCGATGAGATTCCGCCACGGAAAAATACACAGCATTAACACAGCATTGCGGAATCCCATGGAATATAATGGGTTGCGTTGTGTAAGCGTTTTTGCCGCGTTTGAGGGCAAAAACGCTAACAATCCGCAACGTGTGCACATAGCCTTAAATATCTATGAAAGTTTGGTATAGTCATAATCGTACTGACCTATGGAATCCTACTTCCAGGTTATTTTTTTCACCATAGAATGTCGTAAAACAAACCGCAATAAAAATTTTGCTGAATTTTTTTCAATGTCATTACAATTTAAACTTTTTCCTGTTTTCCAGTAGATTGTATGGTAAAATGATTGACACCATTCAAAAAAATACAACTCATCGAGAAAAAAAAACAAGTGCTGTGTCAAAGGAAAAATTAAAGTTATGACTTGGGGAAAAAAAAAATATAGACCGGTCTTGAAGATGTTATCTGGCTACATCCAGAGCCACTCAGTTCTGGTTTGGGGTATTTCACCTTTTAATAGGCCTAAAAAAGAGCTCTGCCTGCTGCTATTAACCCCTTAAAACGCAGATGTCAATCTCTGACAGTGCTATTTAAAGAGAACCTGTCGGCACGATTTGGTAAAGTAAAATGATAATTACGTACCGGTAATTTGATTTTTGAGAGCCATGACAGCACCGACGTGAGAGTATGGTATCCGCCCCCAGGAACAGGAAACCTGTAGCAGAGATAAAAGAAGGGGGGCGGTACCTCTCCCTCAGTTTGTTTCAGAGTATGCAAGGTAACCGCCAAAATTAGTCGTTATATATACACATATACTAGCATATTTACGACATTTACCTTCTTTATATTTTAATTTATACATGCATTTTTATATATAGATTTTTTTTTTTTTGTGAGTCACACAACCATCACCAGATAGGGCGGGAATTAATACGGTGCTGTCATGGCTCTCAAAAATCAAATTACCGGTACGTAATTATCATTTTTTCCCTTCGCCATGACAG
Source organism: Oophaga sylvatica (assembly GCA_033576555.1). NCBI lineage: Eukaryota > Metazoa > Chordata > Amphibia > Anura > Dendrobatidae > Oophaga > Oophaga sylvatica. The sequence continues at coordinate 862,172,360 of JARQOD010000001.1, read as the reverse complement.
CACCGACGTGAGAGGAAGAAATAGAAGAGCCTCCTAGGGTGGGACAACAGCAGATAACACCTTTCTACCAAAGGCTAAATTCGAAGAACTTAAATCTAGCCTATAATGACGGAAAAAGGTGGATGGTGACGACCACACCGCTGCCCTGCAAATCTGCTCTATTGACGCATTTGCCCGTTCGGCCCAAGATGTCGCAATAGCCCTTGTGGAGTGAGCCTTTACACCCAGTGGGGGAGTCTGACCTGACGAAGAATAAGAAAGTGAGATAGCCATGCGTAGCCACCGTGCAATTGTAGCTTTTGAAGCTTTTTTTACCCCTGTTTGTCCCCTGGAAGGAGACAAAAAGGGCTGAAGACTGTCGCCAAGATTTCGAAACTTCTATATATTGAAGTAGGCAACGTCTTACATCCAAACAATGAAAGGTTTGCTCTCCCTGGGATTTTGGGTTGGCACAAAATGAGGGCAAAATTATCTCTTGGTCCCTATGAAATTTTGTATTAACCTTCGGAAGGAAGGCTGGGTCAGTTCTTATGACCACTCTGTCATCCATAAAGGTAGTATATGGAGAATTTATAGAAATAGCTTGCAGCTCGCTGACTCGCCGAGCTGACGTTAGGGCAACCAAGAGCACTGTTTTTAGTGTCAGAGCCTTTATTGAAATAGATGAGATTGGCTCAAATGGGGCCGTAGTTAACGCATTTAACACTAAATTTAGATCCCAGGGAGCTACCTTAGGAACAATTTTCAAGGGTCTGGCTGTAAAGGAGGCCCGAATGAATCTATAGATCCATGGGTGGTCAGCCAGTTTTTTGTCAAATAGCGCACCTAGTGCCGAGACATGCACCTTTAGAGTGCTTGTGGACAATCCTTTTTCCAGGCCCTTTTGTAGAAATTCCAGGATTTCCGTCATCGGGACCATCTGGACTGTCCCCGAAAGCCTCCGACCTTAGAAGTCCAAGAATTTTTGCCAGATTTTTAATATTTGGCTGAGGTGACTTTTTTCCTACTAGTGAGCAAGGTAGTCACCAAGGGCCCTGAGAACCCTTTGGCTAATAGGAGTCCCCTCTCAGGTTCCAGGCAGTGAGGTGTAGATTGTGCACCTGAGGATGCTCCACTGGTCCCTGTGGTGTAGTAGATTGGGAACATCGGGTAGGATCCATGGGTCCGAGGCAGACATGCGTGTGAGCCATGTGAACCACGCTCTCTTTGGCCAGAAGGGCGCTATAAGGATTACACGGCTCTTGTCTTCTCGTATTTTTCTCAGGACTATTGGTATTAGAGGAACTGGTGGAAAGGCATATGCCAGTTTGAATTTCCAGCGGTGTAGTAGTGCATCTACTCCTTCTGGTTGTTCTCTCGGGTTTAGGGAGTAAAATCTGTTTACTTTCCGATTTTGTTTTGTAGCAAACAGGTCCACTTCTGGTCTGCACCAGCTGGCGCAAATTTTTCCAAATATGTCCTGATTTAGGGACCATTCTCCCTGGTGCAGTACATGCCGACTTAGGAAATCCGCCACCGTATTTTCTGTCTCTTTCAATGTGTGCTCGACAGGGATAACAGGTTGTTTTCCGCCCATGCAAACAGCTCTCTTGCCTCCGCCATCAAGGATGGTGATCTTGTACCTCCTTGTCGATTTATGTAGGCTACTGTCGTGTTGTTGTCGGATAATATTGTGACATGTCTTCCTTGTACCTCTTTTCTTAGTTGGTATAGCGCTAGTCTCACTGCTGTTAGTTCTTTCAAATTGGAGGATGTTTCCTTCATTGAGGGTTCCCATAGGCCTTGTACAAGCCGTCCTATTAAATGTACTCCCCATCCCGAGGGACTTGCATCCGTAGTCAATATTATCTGATTGTAAATTGACCAAGGTACAGCTTTTTTGAGGTTTTCGGGTTTTAGCCACCATTGCAATGAGTCGAGGACCTGTGGCGTTAGGGTGAATCGCCGATTGAGGCTGGTCGGATCTTTTGCCTGTTCGGCTAATATTTGTTCTTGCAGGTCTCTTGTGTGGCTTTGTGCCCACTGGACCGCTGGTATTGTTGCTGTTAATGTTCCCAACAACGACATTGCTTGTCGGACTGTTATAGTCCTGTTCGGTCTTAATTGTTGTATTTTGCTTTGAATGGAGTCTACTTTCCTGTCCGGGAGGACACATTGTTGGTTGCAGGAATCTAACTCTATTCCCAAGAATTCTTGTTTTCTGGTTGGGATTAGTTTCGATTTTTTCCCGTTTATTATCAAGCCTAAAATGGTTAGGATTTCTAGCATCCTTGTGGTTGCCTTCCTGCATCTCCTTCGGTGTTTGCTATTACTAGGAAGTCGTCCAAATAGGGCACCAGTAGTATGTCTTCTTTCCTTACAAAAGATGCCACTTCTGAAATTAATTTCGTGAAGATACGGGGTGCCACCGAAATCCCGAAGGGAAGACATTGGTACTGCAGATGCGTAGGGCCCTGTGCAATCTGTACTAACAATCTTAGGTATTTTTGATGATCTTCCCAGATCGGTACATGGTAGTATGCATCTGTCAGATCGATCACGGCCATGTAGCAGCCCGGTTCTAGCAACTTCACTGTTGATCTTAACGTTTCCATTTTGAATTTTTCCACTCGGATGTATTGATTTAACGCTTTCAAGTTGAATATTACCCTCAAGGAGCCGTCTGGTTTTGGAGTAAGAAACAGGGTACTGTAGAACCCTTCTCCTACTTGGTGAGTTGGCACTTCCACTAACACCTTCTTTTCCATAAGGAGGGTGATTTCTTTTTCCATTGTGGCTTGGTTCTTCTTGGCAACTTGAGTTGTCTTATTCGCTGTGGCGGGAGATTGAGAAAATTTAGTCGTAGACCTTCGGATAGTAAATTGGTTACCCACCGTGAAGCGGGCAATGTTTCCCACTGACGTACAAATTTCTTCAGTCTTCCTCCCACCGGAGACTTGGCGTCATTGACGTTTAGTATCCGATCTGGTGGGGCCTTTGAAGAGAAATCCATTCTCCCTTCTCTCTCCCCAAGGCCTGCCTCGGACAGACCTCTCATCTGGCCGACTCCTGCCCCCTCGATTCCTTGCTCCACGAAAGGACGAGCGAGCATCATTCCAACGTCGCCTTGAAAAAGATGGTAGCGGGAATCGTTTCTTCTTATCCTATGCTTTCTCCAATATTTCGTCCAATGTTTTTCCAAACAAGTATTGTCCCTCACAGGGGATTGCGCAGAGTTTTACCTTCGACTGGAAGTCCGCCGCCCAATTTTTAAGCCATAATGCCCTGCGACCTGAGTTAGAGAGAGCGCATGCGCGGGCGGCACCTCGCACTGAATCCACCGCTGCATCTGCTAGGAAACCTGCCGCTTTTTGTATTGACGGTATTACGTCCAATAATTCTTCTCTTGGGCATTTATTTTTTATCTGTTCATTGAGTTCTTCCAACCATTTGACCATGGCCCTAGCGGTGCAAGTGGCGGCTACGCCCGGTTTGATTGACCAGGCCGATGCTTCCCAGGCAGATTTTAAAAAAGCATCCGCTTTTTTATCGAGGGGGTCTCTCAAGGCCCCCATGTCCTCGAATGGTAATGCTATACCTTTAGACGTACTAGCAATGGCGGCATCTAGCTTAGGGGCTTTTTCCCATTCCCCACATATTTCCTCATCAAACGGATATTTCCGTTTTAATGCTTGTGGCACAGACATTTTCTTGTTGGGTTTCTTCCACTCTTTTTTAATCATTTTTAATAGATTTTCATGAAATGGAAAACTTTACGTTTTTTCCCTTCTAGATTGCTGAACATGGAGTCATGTACTGAAAGACGGTCTTTTGGCGTCTCAACCCCCATGGTAGATCTAATTAATTTTAACAATTTTCCTACGTCTTCAGACAAGAAATACGGGCGGCCATATTCCTCGTCCGAGGAATTTTGGTCTGAGCTTTCCGAGTTTTTTAACTCCGTCGGTTCACCATCCGATTCTACGTCACTTTGTTCCGTAGGAGGGGGAGGGGATGGTTTGAACTAACTGGCGTGTGCTGTTTCAACTCCTCCTTAACCGTTGTTTTAACTTCCTGACGAATAACGGCTCTAATATCCTTTAAATAGGGACGGCGATTCCTCCGCTATCGTTTTCTGTACAATGAGCGGCATAACCCTTTATTGTAATCTTTGGGAAGAGTATTTTTACACAAAGCACATGCTTTGTTTTTTTGTTTGGCCGCAGCTTTCCTGCCCTAGGGAGAGGGGACAGGATAAAAGGCCATCACTATGTTTCTTCGCCTTACAAAGGCACTCACCCACCGACCCCTGGTACCACAGAGGTCTGCTGGCCTCCCTCCTCTGGCACGCGATCCTCTGCTCCTTCCATCGCTGTGAAGCGTTTTTGCAACGGACGCCAGTCTCCTGCCTCCGGCAGGCTATGTATGCGAGGGGGGTGGTTCAGGGGGGAGGGCGTGCCCTTCAATCCGCCGGATGCCACCCCGCTTCTCCCGCGTGTAGCGTCACTTCCGGTGCGACCGGAAGCCGCTCCACTCAGTCGGCGCCAGCGTCGTGGTGGACACGCCTACCCCGGCTCTGCCTCCTGCACGGAGCGGCCACCGGGGAGTCCACGGGGGGCGAGACCGGCCAGGCAGCCCCCAAGAAGCCAGGATGGAGAGCGCGCGCCGCCGCGCTCAGCTGCATGCCTTCCCTTCGGACCTCGGTCTCCAGACTGGCCATCCAGGGGATGATTCCCCACACAGGTATACTGCCCACAGGCATCCACCTGCAGGAACAGGAAACCAAAACTGAGGGAGAGGTACCGCCCCCCTTCTTTTATCTCTGCTACAGGTTTCCTGTTCCTGGGGGCGGATACCATACTCTCACGTCGGTGCTGTCATGGCGAAGGAAAAATATATATCTGTAATGGTGCTGTATTACTGATTACATTGGATGAAGAAATCTGCTTTCTTGTTGTTCTCCTTTAATAACCATTTGAAGGTTTCTGCCAATTTGATTTTGGTGCACAGGGGCCGGACAGCACTCAGGGTCTTCTCTCTGTGATTCCCTGGCCCCTTTACAGGGCCATTATATTGTTTTCAGGGCTGTGTGAGGGCTATTATAATATTTGGAAGGCAATGTGAAGTCCATTTTACTATGTAGGAGGTCACTATGCAGTTTGCAGTGCAGGGCTATGTGGGGCCATTATACTGTTTCTAGGACTATGTGGGTCCATTATAATATTGGGAGGGCTACTTGAGGGCCATTACACTGTGTGCGGTTGATTATCCAATGAGGAAGGATGTGTTGGGATAATCATACTGCGTGGAGGGTTGTGTGAGGGCCATCATGCTGTGTGGAGGGTTGTGTAGGGGCCATCATACTGTGTGTGGGCCAATATACTGTATTGAGGGCTTTGTCTGGGCCCTCATACTGTTTTGGGGATCACTGTAGGGACATCATACTTTGAAGGGGATACAGTAGGGCCATCATACTGTGTGTATGGAGGGTACTGTGTAGCAGGTGAGTCCACCTACGTCAGCCCATGGAAGCACTCTTTGTGTGTGTGGTTTTGCTCCTGACAACAATCTCTTACTTCATGTGGCTGAAGGGAAAATTTACATAAAAACTAAGCTCATATCTCGGAACGACAAAATGGGGAAAAAATACTAGAAATAGTTTTAGGGCTAGCTCATACAACCATATAAATAGGACGGGTGCAATCTGGTAAAAAAAATGTATTGTACTCGTACCGATGTTATTCAGTGAGGCAGTGCAGATCGGAGAAAAGAAAAAACATGCCATATGGATCGTCAGTGTGGCTTCCGATTTTTACGGTTACATTTCAATTCTGTAGCATAAGAAAGGTAAAAGTCATGAAAGGTCTTCTTTAAGGGGAATCTGTCACTAGGTTGTTGTGACTTAATCTGATTTCAGTATAATGTAGGGAATGAAACCCTGATTTCAACAATGTATGATACTCAGTTTACTGGGTGAAGTAGTTGTGACACAAGGCAATGGGAATAGAGAGGCTAGCAATGGAATAGAGAGCTAAGTGCCAAAAAGGCGTATCTTATAGATGTGCCTTTTCTGGGGTAGCTGGGGCCAGATGTTTGTAGTCATGGAAGGGCCCAAAAACCATGGTCCCGCTCTAGGCTATTAATATCTGTCCTCAGTCACTAGCTTTCCCTCTCTGGCAGAGAAAATTGCGCGGGAGCCTACGCAATTTTTTCCGTGATTTTAGCCTTAAATTTAGATTTTTCTGTATTTTCATGACTATGAAAATTGTACATTCACACTGAAGGCATCAAAACTATGAATTAACACATGTGGAATTATAAACTTAACAAAAAAGTGTGAAGCAACTGAAAATATTTCTTATATTCTAGGTTCTTCAAAGTAGCCACCTTTTGCTTTGATTACTGCTTTGCACACTCTTGGTAATCTCTTTATGAGCTTCAAGAGGTAGTCACCGGAAATGGTTTTCACTTCACAGGTGTGCCCTGTCAGGTTTAATAAGTGGGATTTCTTGCCTTATAAATGGCGTTGGGACCATCAGTTGTGTTGTGCAGAAGTCTGGTGGATACACAGCTGATAGTACTACTGAATAGACTGTTAGAATGTGTATTATGGCAAGAAAAAAGCAGTAAAGAAAAACGAGTGGCCATCATCTTATGAATTACTTTATGAAATGAAGGTCAGTCAGTCCGAAAAATTGGGAAAACTTTGAAAGTGTCCCCAAGTGCAGTTGCAAAAACCATCAAGCGCTACAAAGAAACTGGCTCACATGAGAACCGCCCCAGGAAAGGAAGACCAAGAGTCACCTCTGCTTCTGAGGATAAGTTTATCTGAGTCACCAGCCTCAGAAATCGCAGGTTAACAGCAGCTCAGATTAGAGACCAGGTCAATGCCACACAGAGTTCTAGCAGCAGACACATCTCTACAACAAATGTTAAGAGGAGACTTTGTGCAGCAGACTTTCATGGTAAAATAGCTGCTAGGAAACCACTGCTAAGGACAGGCAACAAGAAGAGACTTGTTTGGGCTAAAGAACACAAGGAATGGACATTTGACCAGTGGAAATGGTCTTCCAAGAGTCTTGAAGGAGTTCCCAGAGATGCTTAGCACTTGTTGGCCCTTTTGCCTTCACTCTGCAGTCTAGCTCACCCCAAACCATCTCGATTGGGTTCAGGTCTGGTGACTGTTGAGGCCAGGTCATCTGGCGTAGCACCCCATCACTCTCCTTCTTGGTCAAATAGCCCTTACACAGCCTGGAGGTGTGTTTGGGGTCATTGTCCTGTTGAAAAATAAATGATGGTCCAAATAAACGCAAACCAGATGGAATGCTGCAAGATGCTGTGGTAGCCATGCTAGTTCAGTATGCCTTCAATTTTGAATAAATCCCCAACAGTGTCCCCAAAGCACCCCCACACCATCACACCTCCTCCTCAATGTTTCACGGTGGGAACCAGGCATGTAGAGTCCATCCGTTTACCTTTTCCGCATCGCACAAAGACACGGTGGTTGGAACCAAAGATCTCAAATTTGGACTCATCAGACCAAAGCACAGATTTCCACTGGTCTAATGTCCATTACTTGTGTTCTTTAGCCCAAACAAGTCTCTTCTGCTCGTTGCCTGTCCTTAGCAGTGGTTTCCTAGCAGCTATTTTACCATGAAGGCCTGCTGCACAAAGTCTCCTCTTAAGGCCGGCGTCACACTGGCGACAGAATCGGACGACTGCAATGCGATAAAATATCGCATTGCAGTCTGCCCTATGTTAATCTATGGAGCAGCTCCCAGTATCAGATTTTTTGTGGTCCGTTTTAAACGTCCGTGTGCAATCGCAGCATGCTGCGATTGTCACCGATTGTGGGTCGACTATCGCCAATGCAAGTCTATGGGAGCGATGAAAAATCTGATTACAAACGGACCGCATGTGTGACTTGCGATGAAATCTCATCGGTGTCCTTTAGAAAAGCCGGCAATTCATCCCCGGCTATACTGTAAAATCACACTGACAGCTTTAATAAAGAATAGATATACACACATAGAATACATATATATATATATATATATATAGTGTAATTGTGACATGTATATATATATATATTTATATTTCCTAGACTTCTACATACTGTAATAGCCGCAAATTCAATTGCCGGCTTCTGTGAAATCACAGAAGCCGACATGAAATGATACATTGTTTCCACAGGGTTAACCATGTCATTTCCTGTATTTTGATATTCTTTAGAACTTACAATTACATGAGTGTATTTGTGCTAAATTTCAGACATGAAAGGGGTTAATTAAAGGTGTAGATTCGTTGACAAAAAAATGCGTGGGCTCCCGCTGTATTTTCTCCACCAGACAGACAAAGCAAGCGAGTGGGGGCAGATAATAATAGCCTAGGGAGGGTACTTTTTTTTGTGCCCCCCCTGGCTACTAACATCTGCCCCCAGACACCCCAGAAAGGGCAAATCTATAATTAGATTCGCCCTTTCTGGCACTTTGCCCGTCTATTCCCATTGCCCTGTAGCGGTGGCGAATGGGTTAATAATCTCACCTTAATGTCACCTTAGTATTGAAAGGTGACCTTAAGGCAGGTTAATAATTGAGAGCTGTCAATTAGACAACTATCAATTATTAATCCTATTGAAATAAATAAAAAAACACACACACACTTTAAGAATAAATAATTTTAATGAAATAAAAACACATATTTTTGACCATCTTTTATTTAAGTCTTAATCCGTTCGAAGCCCTTGTTCTTCTAAATAAATATAAAATAATAAAACAACATTATTTCTTACCTATCTGGCAATCTGTCACGTCCCACGATGTAATCCTTCACAAAGGGTTAACTACTAGCAATCAGATAAGCAGCGCAAGTAAAGGGTATGCCACACTGAACAATATCGCTAACGGGATCGCTAAAAAACGTCACTATTTAGCGATCCCGTTAGCGATGTTGTTCAGTGCGGCAGCTGCCAGCGACGAGCTTCCTGCTGTGATCTCGCTCGTCGCTGGAATCGTTCCGGACCCTATTTTCTCGTCGGCGCTCCCGCTGGTAAGTAATATCGCTAGTGTGGCACCTTTTCTTAGCGATTTAGACGGTACTTTGTACGTAAAGTCGTTAAGAAGATCGCTAACGGCGATAGCGTCGTTAACTAATCGCTAAATGTGGCCGCACTTAGCGATATAAAACAATCCGCTAGCGATCGCATTAGTATGGCGTTATCGTGATCGCTAGCGGGATTGTTAGTGTGGCAGTACCTTAATCCTGCGTGCTCATCTGATAGCTCCTGAATGAATGAGCTTATCTCCTACCGACAGGAGAGGATGTGATTCATGAATGAAGCTTAATTGATTGTATCCACTTTCACCTTAGGTCAGGTCACTCAAGTGAAAGTTGTAATAAATCAATTAAGCTCCATTCATGAATCTATTCCTCTCCTTTCGCTGGGAGAGTAACTTATTCATTAAGGGGAATACAGGTCTGAGACAGCATTATTAGCTCTCTGCGACCTGTAACCTGTTAACCCTTTCTGATGATTACACGTGGGACCTGACTGTACATCGGATTGGTAAGAATCATTTTGCTTTTTTATTTTATTTTTATTACAGGAAATGGTTTTAGCAGGAAAATAAAATATTGTCAAAAACTGTGTGATTATTTCATTAAACTTCTTTTTTATTGAAAATGTGTGTGTTTGATTTTTCTATCATACAATAGGATTAATAATTGATAGTTGTCTAATTGACAGCTCTCAATTATTAACCTGCCTTAAGGTCACCTTTCAATACTAAGGTGACATTAAGGTGAGATTATTAACCCATTCGCCACCGCTACAAGGCAATGGGAATAGACGGGCAAAGTGCCAGAAAGGGCGAATCTAATTATAGATTTGCCCTTTCTGGGGTGTCTGGGGGCAGATGTTAGTAGCCAGGGGGGCACCAAAAAAATGTACCCTCCCTAGGCTGTTATTATCTGCCCCCACTCGCTTGATTTGTCTGTCTGGTGGAGAAAATACAGCGGGAGCCCACGCATTTTTTTTCAACGAATTTACACCTTTAATTAACCCCTACATGTCTGAAATTTTGCACAAATACACTCATGTAATTGTAAGTTCTAAACAAATATCAAAATACAGGAAATGACATGGTTAACTGTGTGGAAACAATGTATCATTTCATGTCGGCTTCTGTGATTTCACAAAAGCCGGCAATTGAATTAGCGGCTATAACAGTATGTAGAAGTCTAGGAACTATAAATATATATATATATACATGTCACAATGACATGTATATATATATATATGTGTTCTATGTGTATATATCTATTCTTTTTTTTGTGATTGAAATACTATTCTTTTGGATCCATTATATGTCAGTTTTGCAAGCCTGCGAGAAAATCTCGCAAGTCGGATGAAAATCGGATGTTACAAGGTACACACACATGCGACTAAATCGCATCTTTGAAGGAAAATCGGATGCCAGAAGGATGTGTGATGTTTGCATTTTGATCCGACAATCGACCGTCTAAAACAGACCGATTTTTTGTCGTTGTGTGTGACGCCGGCCTAACAGTTGTTGTAGAAATGTTTCTGCTGCTAGAACTCTGTGTGGCATTGACCTGGTCTCTAATCTGAGCTGCTGTTAACCTGCGATTTCTAAAGGGTATGCCACACTAAACAGCGTCGCTAACGAGATCGCTAAAAAACGTCACTATTTAGCGATCTCGTTAGTGACGCTGTTGTGTGTGGCATGTAGCAACGACGTGGCCCCTGCTGTGATCTCGCTGATCGTTCACTAGGGTTCTGGACCGTATTTTAATCGTTGGCATCCCGCTGGTGAGCCTATATCGCTGTGTCTGGCACGTTTTGTGAACGATTTGCGAATTTTTTACATTGCAAAGCCGTTAAGGAGATCGCTAACCGCTTATGCGTCGTTAACGAGATCGCTAAATGTGGCAGCTACTAGCGACATTAAAACGATCACAAAAACGATCGCATTAGTATGCGTCGTTATTGTGATCGTTAGCGGGAGCGTTTAGTGTGGCAGTACCTTTAGGCAGGCGACTCAGATAAACTTATCCTCAGAAGCAGAGGTGACTCTTAGTCTTCCTTTCCTGGGGCGGTCCTCATGTGAGCCAGTTTCTCTGTAGCGCTTGATGGTTTTTGCAACTGCAGTTGGGGACACTTTCAAAGTTTTCCCAATTTTTCAGACTGACAGACCTTCATTCACTCGTTTTCTTTACTTAGCTGCTTTTTTCTTGCCATAATACACATTCTAACAGTCTATTCAGTAGGACTATCAGCTGTGTTTCCACCAGACTTCTGCACAACACAACTGATGGTCGCAACCCCATTTATAAGGCCGGAGTCACACACAACCACAAAAAATCGGTCCGTTTTAGACGGTCGACAATCGGATCAAAATAAAAACATCACACATCCTTCTGTCATCCGATTTTCCTTCAAAGATGCGATTTAATCGCATGTGTGTGTACCTTGTAACATCCGATTTTCATCCGACTTGCGAGATTTTCTCGCAGGCTTGCAAAACTGACATATAATGGATCCAAAAGAATAGTTTTTAAATGCCAAAAGAAAGAATAGATATATACACATAGAGCACATATATATATATATATATATATGTCATTGTGACATATATATATACATATATTTATAATTCTTACACTTCTACATACTGTTATAGCCGCTAATTCAATTGCCGGCTTCAGTGAAATCACAGAAGCCGACATGAAATTATACATTGTTTCCACACATTTAACCATGTAATTTCATGTATTTTTATATATGTTTGAAACATACAATTACATGAGTATATGTGTGCTAAATTTCAGACATGTAGGGGTTAATTAAAGGTGTAAATTCGTTGAAAAAAAATGCGTGGGCTCCCGCTGTATTTTCTCCACCAGACAGACAAAGCAAAGCGAGTGGGGGCAGATAATAATAGCCTAGGGAGGGTACATTTTTTTTGTGCCCCCCCTGGCTACTAACATCTGCCCCCAGACACCCCAGAAAGGGCAAATCTATAATTAGATTCGCCCTTTCTGGCACTTTGCCCGTCTATTCCCATTGCCCTGTAGCGGTGGCGAATGGGTTAATCTCACCTGTCACCTTAGTATTGAAAGGTGACCTTAAGGCAGGTTAATAATTGATAGCTGTCAATTAGACAACTATCAATTATTAATCCTATTGTATGAAAGAAAAATCAAACACACACAGTTTAATAAAAAATAAGTTTAATTAAATAATCACACAGTTTTTGACCATATTTTATTTTCCTGCTAAAACCATTTCCTGTAATAAAAATAAAATAAAAAAGCAAAATTATACTTACCAATCCGATGTACAGTCAGGTCCCACGGTGTAATCCATCAGAAAGGGTTAACAGGTTACAGGTCGCAGAGAGCTAATAATGCTGTCTCAGACCTGTATTCCCCTGAATGAATAAGTTCTTCTCCCAGCGAAAGTAGAGGAATAGATTCATGAATGGAGCTTAATTGATTTATTGCCAATTTAACTGTAGTGACCTGACCTAAAGGGAAAGTGGACACAATCAATTAAGCTTCATTCATGAAACACATCCTCTCCTGTCGCCAGGAGAGGAACTTATTCATTCATGAGCTTTGAGCTGAGCATGCAGGATTACTTGCACTGCTTGGCTCAAAGCTAGTTAACCCTTTGTGAAGGATTACAGCGTGGGACGTGACAGATCGGCGGAATAGGTAAGAATAATGTTGTTTTATTTTTTTTTCTTTATTTTAGGAGATCAATGGCTTCGCACGGATTAAGTGTAAAATAAAATATGGTCAAAAAAATGTGTTTTTATTTCATTAAAATTATTTATTCTTAAAGTGTGTGTGTTTTTTTATTTACTTCAATAGGATTAATAATTGATAGTTGTCTAATTGACAGCTATCAATTATTAACCTGCCTTAAGGTCACCTTTCAATACTAAGGTGACAGTAAGGTGAGATTATTAACGCATTCGCCACCGCTACAGGGCAATGGGAATAGACGGGCAAAGTGCCAGAAAGGGCGAATCTAATTATAGATTTGCCCTTTCTGGGGTGTCTGGGGGCAGATGTTAGTAGCCAGGGGGGCACAAAAAAAATGTACCCTCCCTAGGCTATTATTATCTGCCCCACTCGCTTTGCTTTGTCTGTCTGGTGGAGAAAATACAGCGGGAGCCCACGCATTTTTTTTCAACGAATTTACACCTTTAATTAACCCCTACATGTCTGAAATTTTGCACAAATATACTCATGTAATTGTATGTTTCAAACATATATAAAAATACATGAAATTACATGGTTAAATGTGTGGAAACAATGTATCATTTCATGTCGGCTTCTGTGATTTCACAAAACCCGGCAATTGAATTAGCGGCTATTACAGTATGTAGAAGTCTAGGAACTATAAATATATGTATATGTACATGTCACAATGACATGTATATATATATATATATATGTGTTCTATGTGTATATATCTATTCTTTCTAGTCTTTATTAAAGCTGTCAGTGTGATTTTACAGTATAGCCGGGGATGAAATGCCGGCTTTTCTAAAGGACACCGATGCGATTTCATCGCAAGTCACACAGTGTGGTCCGTTTGTAATCCGATTTTTCATCGCTCCCATAGACTTGCATTGGCGATTGTCGACCGACAATCGGTGACAATCGCAGCATGCTGCGATTGTACACGGACGTTTAAAACGGACCACAAAAAATCTGATACTGGGAGCTGCTCCATAGATTAACATAGGTCCGACTGCAATGCGATATTTCATCGCATTGCAGTCGTCCGATTTTGTCGCCAGTGTGACTCCGGCCTAAGGCAAGAAATCACACTTATTAAACCTGACAAGGCACACCTGTGAAGTGAAAACCATTTCCGGTGACTACCTCTTGAAGCTCATCAAGAGAATGCCAAGAGTGTGCAAAGCAGTAATCAAAGCAAAAGGTGGCTACTTTGAAGAACCTAGAATATAAGACATATTTTCAGTTGTTTCACACTTTTTTGTTAAGCATATAATTCCACATGTGTTAATTCATAGTTTTGATGCCTTCAGTGTGAATGTACAATTTTCATAGTCATGAAAATACAGAAAAATCTTTGAATGAGGTGTGTCCAAACTTTTGGTCTGTACTGTATATATATATATTCTGTGTGTATATCTATTCTTTACATTCTTTATTAAACATGTCAGTGTGATTTTACTGTGCACCGCACTGAATTGACGACTTTTCTAAAGGACACCGGTGCGTATTTCTCGTAAGTCACACTTGTGGTCCGTGTGTAATCCGTATTTTTCTCGCCGCAATAGACTTACATTGGCGTTTTAACGGGCGTAATACGGTGACAATCGCAGCATGCTGCGATTTTCTCAGCCCGTATAATACAGCTGAGAAAAAAAATCGGCTGCTGGGAGCTGCCCCATAGATTAACATTGGTCCGAGTGCTATGCGATTTTTTGTCGCATAGCACTTGTCCGTATTTCTCGCTAGTGTGACTCCAGCATTACTCTCATCATCGCATGCCCGGTCTCGCTGATTGCAGCAAGAGCATTCGTACGATGACAAGAGTATTCATCAGTCGACTCCTGCGTAATTTAAAAACAATGGGGTGGAGACCCATATTTATCAAAAATAGAGGGGTCCCCATGCTGTTATTTAAAATTATTTAAATAAATAATTAAAAAACACCATGGGATCAAAACCATCTCTGACAACCAGCCAAGCTAAAAGCAGACAGCTGGGGCTGCTATGCTCAAGACTGGGAAGGGGCCATGGATATGGTCCCTCCACAACCTAAAAATAGTAGCCTGCAGCTGCTCCAGAAAAGGTGCATCTATTAGATGCGTCAATTCTGACCCTTTGCTCAGCTATTCCCATTTACCCTGGTGCAGTAGTAAGTGGGGTAATATTTGTGGGTTTGAGGTCAGCTTTGTATTGTTTGGTGACATCAAGCACACAGGTTAGCAATGGAGAGGCGTTTATAAGACACCCCCAATAATAACCCCATAATCATATAGTAATAAAGAAGACATAGCCAGAACAAAGTCCGTTATTTGAAATAAAATTTCTTTTATCCATTTTTCAAAAATTAAAAAAACACCATATTACTCACCTGTACTATATGAATTATCGTATGTCCTACAATGTGCTCCAACTCTACTATATCTGGATTTCACGGCTGAGCAGTGGCATGATGCCGTGAATCCAGAACAATGAGTGGAACCTGAGAACAGCTGCAGCGTCGACGTCAATACGGTGAGCAGAAGTTATAGTTGACGTACTCTGGTGCCCTGACGCCAGCACTGGCTCCGTGCGAGCTTTATCATGAGTGCTGACATCAGTGGCACCTTGTGGTGCTGTATGGTGTGGGGTGCTCATGAAATTTTCCACACTGTGGCCATGCTACTGGAGTAGTATGAGCTGGCAACATTGTACTGTGGGACAGCCACTGCCATCAGATTTTTGAAACTGTCCGTCTGCACCAGCATGAATGGAGTCATTTTTTTGAAACGCTGCAATTCAGGAGCATGGCTCTTGGATGGCAGGGGCAAATTTAGTCTCTCTCCAGGGTTTGCAGAAAGTTGAAGTTTCATGGGACGGTATGAAGATCCTCAGTGACGCTGTTGATGGTGGTAGTGTCACATCCTCTCTTTGCGGGGAGGCGGGTGGCCCTGTCCATTGTGAGTGGTGCAGAGGGAGGGTGGAGAAAGAGGCAGAGATTGCAGCAGAAGAGGAATAAGTAGTCTCTGGTCTGTCATGCTTTTTAATATGCGCAGCTCGTGCTTAGATTTCAGATGTCCGATCATGCAGGTGGTACTCTGGTTCAGCATATTTATGCCTTGCTTCAGGCTGACGGCACAGCGTGCAAACCACCCGTTTCTTGTTGTCAGGACATTATCTGAAGAAACCCCACTCCAGGGAGCTCCTTTGAGTTGGCTTGGGTGTGCTCATATCCTTGGCACAGTGGGCAGCAGCAGCTGACATACTGGCTATTGGCTTACTTGCTCCCTCTTTGGTTGTGATGCTAGGACAGTGAGATGACCTTCTTTTCCTCCGAACTGAGCACGTCACTATGATGGCTTTCGCTCCATGTGGGATCTAGAACCTCATCCTCCCCCACATCATATTCAAACCACTACCCACCCATCCTCCTTGCCAGTTGGCACACTGCATAAAGATGCACCAGTTGGTACCGGTGTTTCCTCATCCTCTAACGGATGAGGCAGTGGTCCACTGACTGTGTGCACTGGCCCTTGCATGTACTTATCTTCCGATATAAGTTGTTGGGTATCAGTACTCTTAGTCTCTTCCACTTGTGGGACAGGGCCAGATGGATGGGCCACAGAACCACACTCAGTTCTTAAACAGCAGAAGAGACTGCTGTACGATTTGTGGATCAGACAGCCTGACTGTTTTGCAAGGGGATGAGGTGGGAGAATGTTCATGATCATGATCCGCAAGTGCAAAATCTATGCTCAAACATCCACAGGTTCGTACATCACTAATCGCTTTCCATTGCATTTTACTTTTGTGGTGCTATTGTGGGGGCTTATATAATAAAAAAAAAAAAAAAAAAAAAAAGCAATTCGGGAGTTCTGATTTTTTTTTCCTTTTTTTACTCAAACAGTACAATGAGTAGAGTGGATTTTATATCTTGATCAATTGTACCTTTTGGATACAGCTATACCATGTGTATTTTTTTTCCAAAATTTCTTAAATTATCACAAAAATATTTAGAGTTGAGAGTCCTCAGTGGTTGATACCTTTTAATGGCTAACTGAAAAGATGGTAACAAATTGCAAGCTTTCGAGACTACTCAGGTCTCTTCATCAGGCTAGGACTAATACAAAATCTGAAGAATCACATATTTGTACACAAAGCAGCACAGGAAAAATGCAATAGGTATGACAAGTGACGTGAAGCAGAATAGTCATTATGGCAGAGGGATGAGCATAAATATTGGAACAGTTCATAGATAAGGAGTGTGAAAGTTTTATTACCCTCTGATTGGGGTCTGGTAATGTTTTGTGATGTTTTCACAGGGTATTTGGAGTAAATTCCTTAATTGATATAGAGCGTCATAAATCTGTGTGACAGGTTCATTCCAGCATTAAGAGTATCAAAGGTCACCATCAATTTGTATTCGAAAATTCTTCTTTGTCTCCGAGATGTGAAGTTGGCTCTCAGTACAAGTATTTTCATATCTAACATGTTATGATCAGGGGAGCAAAAATGTTTTGCCACAGGTAGATCCATTCTTTTTTCTCTTATTGTGTGGCGATGAGAATTCATCCTTGTTCTCAGTTTTTGCCCGGTCTCCCCCACATACAGACCCCCAGTTGGACATTTAGTACATATAATTAGGTACACCACATTAGATGTGATGCAGCTGAAAGTACCTGGTATGAAAGTAAAATGGCTCCTCAGTATGCAAATCTTTTCATGGCCAAGCTTGAAAGCGACTTTCTGTCCTCATGTCCCATCAGGCCTCGGGCCTACTACCGCTACATTGATGATATCTTAATCATCTGGACGGAGTCTGAGCAACAGCTAAAGACGTTCCATGAACAGTTCAACCAATTTCATCCCACCATCAACTTAACACTCAACTACTCCAGCACTGAAATTAACTTTTTGGACACCATCATTAAGCTAAAGAACAATGAAATAGAGACATCCCTGTATCAGAAGCCAATCGACCGTCCAACATACCTTAAATGGGACAGTTTCCATCCAAAACACATAAAAAACTCTATTGTCTACAGCCAAGCCATCAGATACAACAGTATATGTTCCAACCCCATGGATAGAGATGAACACCTTGGTCGCCTTAGAAAGACCTTTTTAAATCAGGGCTACCATCCAAGAACAATTGAAAACCAAATTACAAGAGCCACCAGAATATCAAGGAATCACCTGCTACATTACAAAACTAAAGAAGAAAATAACCGGGTGCCTCTAGTGGTCACCTACAACCCAAATCTGGAGGTGCTAAGGGAGCTGCACGGAAACTACAACCTTTACTACAAAAAGATGCCCGATTACAATCCATATTTCCAGATCCCCCTCTACTGTGTTTTAGGCAGCCCCCAAATCTAAGAAGCATCATTGTCAGAAGTTCCCTGTCCTCCCCAACAGCTGCAGGAACCTCTCCTTGCAACCAGAAGAAATGCAAAACTTGTCCATTTAGATGACCACGGACAAGATAAAGATCCCCAACTCCCATCGGGACTACAAGATACCAGGTACTTTCAGCTGCATCACATCTAATGTGGTGTACCTAATTATATGTACTAAATGTCCAACTGGGGGTTGTATGTGGGGGAGACCGGGCAAAAACTGAGAACAAGGATGAATTCTCATCGCCACACAATAAGAGAAAAAAGAATGGATCTACCTGTGGCAAAACATTTTTGCTCCCCTGATCATAACATGTTCGATATGAAAATACTTGTACTGAGAGCCAACTTCACATCTCGGAGACAAAGAAGAATTTTCGAATACAAATTGATGGTGACCTTTGACACTCTTAATGCTGGAATGAACCTGTCACACGGATTTATGACGCTCTATATCAATTAAGGAATTTACTCCAAATACCCTGTGAAAACATCACAAAACATTACCAGACCCCAATCAGAGGGTAATAAAACTTTCACACTCCTTATCTATGAACTGTTCCAATATTTATGCTCATCCCTCTGCCATAATGACTATTCTGCTTCACGTCACTTGTCTTACCTATTGCATTTTTTCTGTGCTGCTTTGTGTACAAATATGTGATTCTTCAGATTTTGTATTAGTCCTAGCCTGATGAAGAGACCTGAGTAGTCTCAAAAGCTTGCAATTTGTTACCATCTTTTCAGTTAGCCATTAAAAGGTATCAACCACTGAGGACTCTCAACTCTAAATATTTTTCTATCTACTGGCTAACACGGTACAAAGATATACATCTTTACTGTACTAAATTATCACATACTCTCATGGCCAGGTGGAGAAAATGCAAGACATAATAAAAAAAAGAGTTTAGAGCTGGCCAGGTTCATAGATCATTGTGTTGGTTCAGTTTCTTGGGGGAAACAAAACATACACAAAAACTATAGTGAGATTATATTTTAATCTTTCAAAGATTCAATCTTGATTTTGATTTAATTATTACTGCACTCTGAGCAAGGTCTAAAATGGTAGCTAGGGTACATAAAACCAAAGGTAGAATTAAGAGGTTTGGTTAAGTGTGGAGAATACAGGACATAAAATAATATATACTGACCAATTAAGGGCCTCGATGGTCTTTGGGATTAGTTCAAAAGTAACTAGGTTCTGACCACGCGCTCATGACCGCTGCAGCCAGTTACTGACCTCAGCTGTCACTGGTCGACAGTGCTACAATCAACACTGAAGCCTATAACAGTAGAGTTCACATACGTGGTCAGAATAGCAACCATCCTGGACATTTGAAAAAGAGAGGCTGGACTATCACAACAGAATAAACATCTCACCTAATTCTGCCAATTAGTTCAGCACTATGTGCCCACTTTATCATTGTTCAGTCTAGTGCAGGGGTGGGCAATTAATGTTCCCAAGGGGCCACATGAGGCACTGGGACAGTTGTGGAGGGCTGAACCAATCGGCTGAACTTAATTCAGCTTAATATTTTATTGTTTTTTGATAATACGGTTTTAATTAGATGTATATACGAGTTCGAATACAGGTTACAAGCTTTATGGTAAAATCTACTAGAAGCTGGTCAACATATAGTATGTTAACCCCTACAGCAACGCAGCACATTTTCACTACTTTGTCTTTTTAACATAACATACTTTAACTAGTGATGTAACGACTACATAATGCATACTTGCGGTCATGTGTCCACCCAGCGCCAAGAATCCTCACAGTGCGTAGTGCACGTAACCTAAAGGCCGGACAACTCCTTTCATGATGTTTTCCAGTTATACGTTTCTAGCATTTAATCTCCAGCGCTGGATTAAAATATGATGTTACTCACCCCAAATTTATCTCTACCATTTCACCACTGCACTGATCTCTATTTACTGGCTGTGGTAGTGACAACCCAACTACAGCTCACATCACTGCTGCCGCCAATCACAGAGCTCAGCAGCTCATGCTGTCCACACGGAGCGGAGTCACGGAGCTCACAGGCTGTGAAGGTGATGTCTGCAGCACTCGTCCCATCACCACTGCAGTCAGTAACCAGAGACCACAGCAGAGGCAAAGAGGTAGGAAGTGGAGGATTCATTATTTGCATTTCAACTAGGATCCTAAAATGATTATAGGAACCTGTCATGTTATATAATGCTATTTACCTGCAGGTATGGGGTTAATCTGCAGGTAAATAGTTTTAGACTATGTGCCCACAATCTGGACGCTGCGAATCCACATGTGATCACTGAACCGTGCGGATTCACTGCGTCCAATACATTCTATTGATGTAATTTCTGTTATGGAGACTCGCGTCGCCGCAAGACAAATTGACATGCTGTTGTCCTGAATGACGCGCCACATGTCAGGGTCCACAGGTGATCCGTGGGTGTCTATGGACGCATAGTAAACATGGAATTTCTTGGAATCCCATTCGCTATGTAACATCTGGCCGCTGTGGTTTTGAGGCTGCACAAGTACACAGCGTCCAACCCCCAGCTATTACCGATTGGCTTTCTAAGGGCACGTGCAGACATTCAGCTGCTACAATGACCGCCCAGCAACCGGGGTTGAAATTTACTTTGTGCCTACGGGCAGCGTCTGACATTCAGTCAGAGACGCGGCTTCAGTCACTGCTCAGTACATGGGGAGCAGCAGATGGAAGCAGTACAGCCAGGTGTGTACTGATGCACTGCAAAGCAAGCGGTCAAAGTATCGGGACATGCTTCCAGCAGCCGCTCACTTTGTACTGAGTGGTCGTGTCTCAGCCTGAGGCTGACGGGGGAGGATTAAAGTTAATTTCTTCTGATAGCTGAGCTTTCAATGCAGCTGCACAGCTGTAGAACACTACTAACCTGCAGATTAAACCTTTATCTACAGGTTATGACTTATGTGCATGTGCCTTACTTACAGGGGTTGCCCTGGCTTGGAGCTCAAGTCTGCATGTACTCTATGTAACGGTGTGTGCACGGTCAGGATTCTCTGTGAGCAGGCAGTTGTGTGACCACAAGTACTGTACGTGATTGGCATTCTCCAACCACATTTTGGCTAGATGTGTCCAGCCTCACTCCATACACTTGCATTAATCGAGGCCGAGCCCATCTAGTCAGAATCTTGCCAGGAGTGCACAAATCACATACCTGCAGTCTCACCTGCCTGCTCGCTCCTGGAGAACTGCGCACACAGCGCTGAGGACTCACGTGTAGAATTCTGTGTCACGCAGAGTGACTACAGACTTTAATCCCAACTCTGGACGACACCTTTAACTTGTAATAAAAGATATATGCCTCATGCACATGTGGATCCGTGCACTCTACATGTCACATGTGTATGAAGCCCAATATCCTGCTCTATTCTTACCTGGGATATGCCTTTAATAAAACTACAGATGTGTAGTGGGGGTGTACGGAGGCTGGTGGCTCACTGTGACAAGTCAGGACTCAGAGTCCAGGGCAGAATGCTGTGGTCATCTGACCTGTGTCTATTTATCTCTACGCAGGTCAGATGCACATAGCAATGTTCAGGACCTTGAAAAGCTCCGCCCTCCGCTCCACACCATGGCCGCTGCGCCCTCCGCTCCGCCCCTCTGAATGCTTATGCTGGTTGCTCCATGGCCGCAGCGCCCTCTGCTCCGCCTCCTCTCCGCCCCCTCTCAATCCTTATACAGGCTGCACAGCAGTTGCTCCGTCCCTCTGAATCCTTATACAGGCTGCACAGCAGTTCCTCCGCCCCCTCTCAATCTTTATGCTGGCTGCACAGCAGTTGCTCCTCCCCTCTGAATCCTTATACAGGCTGCACAGCAGTTCCTCCGCCCCCTCTCAATCTTTATGCTGGCTGCACGATAGCCATTCCGCCCTCAGCTCTGCCTTCTCAGACTCCTCACTGCACGCTTTATTGCTACCTGGCCCGCACGCTCCGGAGAGCTGTGACTGCTGGAGCATTCATTCTAGTCTGTTTGCCTTTGCCTGCCCTCAGGCCGAACAAGCACAAGTAAAGGGCCGGATGTGGCCTGCGGGCCGCAGTTCACCCAGCCCTGGTCTAGTATGTTACCTTCAGGTATAATGTTCAAACATGATGTAAACCTTTTTGTATGCCATGATTATCTATTAGCTGCAATTGTAGTATCTGCCCAAATTTCTGCATTCAACTTGTATTGGCAGTACTACATTATGAAAGATCCCAATTCCTGCAGTTTATCATTATCAGTTACGGTATTAGGTTTCTTGTAGTTTTTATAAACAAAAAAAAAATTAAAAAAAATAAATCACAGTTTGTGTAAGAGCCCAGGTTGCGTCCTGGTATTTACTAGCTTCAGCTCTCCCAGTGATTGACAACTTTCTCCCTTTATTGTGCATATGCACACATCCCAAATAGATTAAAGCCAAACAGACATGTTTTTGGCCTTTATCTGGTGAATAAGGGCATATGGCAAGGTTAAGGTATACTTTACCAGCATATATGTTGTTTGGCAAAGTTCACTAGAGTAGTGTGATCTCAGCCTAATTTTTTTTAATCCCAGCTTGGATGCATCCATTCATTTCGAACACCATCTCCAGTCCTGAGCTTGTTTTTCCCTGTAGACAGAAATTTGGCTCCTGCTTTGATACATTTTAGCATTGATCAATTTCCTCCAGGCATGCGTTGCGGTGATTGCCTAACTGCCACTAAAAATGCAGCCGTGGAGACGCAAACATTATTCAAGCACGCCCAAGATACTCAGACAACACCAGAGCATGCTCACTCATCACTAGTAAAAAAACTATCACAAGCAGGAGGCAAGGGCCCCAAGCTGCAGCTGCACAGTGTTCTTTAGTTATAAATCTCCCATTACTAAGCAGACGTTCTCTTTAGGCACTGTCACAATTAGCGATCGCACTAGCGATCACGACAACGACACGACCTGGCGAGATCGCTAGTGCGATTGCTATGTGGTCGCTAGTTAGCTTCCAAACACAAAGATCTCCTCAGAGATCAGCGATCTGTATATACGACCTCTGCGGTCATTGGGAAAACCTAGTCCCACCTGCGACGCTGGTAAAGTCGTTCATAAAGGGTGTCACACTCAGCGATTCAGGCTCATCAGCAGGACACCAACGACCAAAAAACGGCTCAGAACGTTTATAAGTGATCAGCGACATCTCAGCAGGGGCCACATCGCCGCTACATGTCACACACAGCGACGTCGCTAACGAGATCGCTACTGCGTCATAAATTGGAGACTCTTTAGCGATCTCGTTAGCGATCTCGCTTAGTGTGACAGTACCTTTTCACCAAGATTTATCATTTGCTGCACTTAGGTCTTATCCCCCCTCTATACCTGAAAAGCCAGCTGAACAATAGGAAATGTAAATTGCTTGTTGGCACAAAACTACAGTAGGGTATTTGAACAAGGCGTCTTTCAGGTAGATTCCACCTTCAATCCGCGTGAAAAAAAATGCAACAAAAGTGCCCCATAAAATGAACACGGCGCACAGTAATATCAAAACGGCTTTACTGTGTACATATTCCACCTTATGTGAATTATTTTAACAGATTCAGGATTCGGAAATCCTAAAGTGGTTAAAAGAAGAAACATGTTCGTTCTTTGGTGTGGCTTCTGATGGGAAGCCACATGTGCTCTATACTGAGGGTATAGGAGTAAGAGCTGCCATAAGAACGATGGCAAAGCTGCCTCAGGAAACAGTACTGCTGCCATTTTCCTGAAGCAGCATTGCCAGGGAAGACTCATGCAGACGCTGGCGCACAGCTACTAGCACCGTGTACACACACCCTTAGGAAAACCACAGCAGAGGGGAACACCAGTCTAGAGCCTAAAACCTAGAAAAAAAAATAAAAACACAAAACAGAATGTTGCATTCATATGTTAAATGAACAACCCATCAATGCATAAAATTACAAAGCCAGTTTAGTATTTTCTTTAAGCAATTCACATTTTTTTTTTCATTGAATAGTTTTATTGTAAGACAATTGCAGGGCCAATATAAATGTTATTACAGAACAATAAAGTGCTGTTAACGTAATCACCTGAATCTTGTTTGTGCGCTCTACACTCCTTATAACCACATCAAGCCCTTCCTTCCAAAGGGGATGGGGGGATAGAATGAGAAAGGAAAAAAAGAAGAAGTAGAGTGGATGAATTTAAATTTCTTTACCAGCTGCATTTGAAAATGATGCCGGTTACGGCTGCCCACTTCCCCAAAAAGAGAAGAAAGAGGAGAGGAAGAAGGAAAAAAAAAAGGAGGCGGTACCAAGGTGTGCGAGTTACCTGGACTGATTACTTGAAAACAGTAAGGACATAATGCAAAATACATGAGAAGCCCTGGCAAACCAACGTGCCGCCCTTTTATATTCACACTACATACTGTATGTATTAGTACTCACTGAAAATGCAGCGTACTACATGGGCAACAATCTCTGCATTTGCTGTAAATTTCATTTAAAAGGGACCCCACAAAAAACATGATATTCCTAAAGTAATTCATATTTAACATTACCATCCAACGGCATTTTTTTAATGCATGGTTAATTCATTCTTTTCTTCCCAGCGGTGTGTCTCGCTGCTTATCTGTCTCCATGCCATTATGCCACTCGCTGTGAATCCCAGCTTTTAGAATACAAATGACGTGAGACTGTGGTATGGCTTAACAGAAGAAAATGGTCACTTAAAGTCCCTTTAAAGCAAAATAGGAGGTGAAAGCAAAAGAGTAAGACATTCTGCACAGGTGTGTTTCATTCTAAGGACTTAAACAGAATGTTCTCCGCCTATAATGTTAGGTTAAAGAACAGGCAATACTGAAAAAAGTCTTTTTACCTGCAGAAATATAGCAGAACGCCAATAAAAAAAAAAAAAAAAAGCCATGCTGCTTTAGTGCAGAATAGAAACTTAAATTTTGACTGACTACAAATTGGATTTTAACTGGGCTGGCAAAATGCTGCATAGAAATATGCTAACACACAACAGTCATGTTCAAGCCAGTGCATAGAGGAGATAAAGCACTTATGGTAATTGCAAACATTAACGTGTTCATAAAGCTTTTACAACTTAGCAAATGGTCCATAGAAAGATACCCATCCACACACTGGAAGATTATGAGAGCAGGAGGGGAAAAAACACCTTAAACATGTAATTAGGAAAAGAAATCCCAAAACCAGCAAGAGCAGGGATGAAGGGAAAAAAAAACAAAAAAAAAAAAACAAGAACACAAAATCAAATTGCCGCCTCTCCCCTACCCCCAATCAATACCAACAGGAAGAAAAAATACGAAATGGAACAGATTTTACAGGTTAGGGTGCAGATGTTTCCAATTTAGGATGACACAGAAAACCAAATTTCTCATAGAATTTGTATATTTAAAATATGGGCAACCAATCCTTTCAATGCTGATGGAGTGAGATTAGACCCATTCGGATGGAGTTATTACCAGCCGATGCCTTACTGATGTTTCCCATTAACAGTGCTTTTGTAAGAAACAGACAGTCCAAGCACACACCCTTCAGTTGTCCTAGAAGTCCCATAAAAACATCATCTATGAAGCAACACAAAACTTTCCAGCTTTTCGGGGATTTCTTTTCTGTACTGTAGATTGTGTTTGACAATCACGCGTGCAGCAAGACATTGCAGGGTGGTGTGATTGATGGGCTGGATCAAGTTCTTGGCCATTTCCTTCTCATCCAGCAAGTCACAGGCAGTTTGGTTGTGAGCGTTTGTAGAGTCAAAGTGTGCCCCAGATTTTATGAGCAGATTCATGATATCTGGATGATTGTTGAGCGCTGCGATGTGCAACGGACTGTTCTCTTCAGAGTCTCTGACGTTAACATCCGCGCCACACTCCAACAAAATGGCGGTCACCTGAAGAGAAGGAAATTGCAAACAGGGTAGCGGCCAACACAAGTGGTGTTTTTGTCTACAGCCAGGTGCAGAGGACTAAAGTTGTTTTTTCCTTTGGGATGCAGCTTAAGGAATCGATAGATATTCTGTTTTTTGAAGTGCTCTTGCTCTGAGCTGCAGGGTACCTTCTCCAGCAAACAGATCAAGTGCAAAATAATAGACAGGGCCTTGTTTAACTGGATTTGGTCAGGCGGCGTTGTTGCAAGTCTGACAGCCCTGTCTATTTCTAACACGCTCTTGCACAATACACCCATAAGGTCATCAAAAGTAACTGTAGTGTCAAACAAGCCTTTTGCTCGGTCCTGAAGCATGAAGGAAAACAGCTCTGCAAAAGACAGTAAACTACTTGCAGTCATAGGACTTAAAGGATCCAGGTTGTTCTGTTGCATGTCCAAGGCATACTTCCATAAATTAATACAACGTTTGAAGTTTCCAGAGTCTGCGTAAACTGCACCACGGTACCGGATGTAATAGGATGTATCTGGATGCGATGGACCCAAGATTCGCTCCCTTATCAACAGCGCCTGCATCCTCATCTCATCAGGGTCAGCAATAAGGTTGTCCAATTCTTCTGCAGTATTAACCTCCTTGGCATAGTCATAAGCCATTATTAAGGCCTGTGGCACAGGCTTGCTGATGATATTAGTCCTGTCACTGTATCTCATATCCATAGCTCTCTTCCAATACTTTAAGGCACCAAGAAGGTCCCGCTTTTTGTCAACAAATGTAGCTCCAAGGAGTTCAAGTGCATTGATGCGCTCAGTTTTACTGGTCTGCGGGTGTTGAGTAAGGAAATCAACAATATTAGTGTGGCCGGTCACACTGGCTGATAGCAGTGGCGTCATACCATACCCATCTTTTTCCATGCGAGCTCCATATTTCAGAAGCATTTTCATTATTTCCAAACTTCCTGATTCAGCACAATCATGCAAGGCGGTATTACCTGAAAAGAGAAGTAACTCGAGTTAGACTGAGTCATAGGACATGGGAAACAAAAGATGGAGAAGGAAAAACCATGAGAGGCAAAGACACAAACAACCAAATTTTATGACATACTATTCTGCTATGAAATACTCAACAATTTTACCCACCACTGACAAAAAACAGGAAACTTGTAGTCATTTTCAAGGATATAAAGCATGTCATTATTAACGAGGTGGAGTTTTACCCCTGACACGGGTGCTAGCAGGTAGGGAACCGCTCACACACAGAAGTCACAGAATACTGACATGACCATTGGACCAGAGACTGGCAAATCAACTAACCCAATTTTTTTTTTATATGCTCACCAGCTGCAACTCCTACAACTCGACAGCAAGCGGTTCTGATGGACTTAATCTGGCCAGGAAATGATAAGGCTGCGTTCCAGTCACTTGACCACTGCAGGCAATCACGGGCCTGAGTGGTCAGGTGACAAAGAAAATATGTCACCTCCTGGAAGCTTTTACTATGGGCATACAGCCTCATAGCTGCTGTTTTGTTGCTGAGAAATAGACTTAATTTTTTATGTTAATTAGTTCTTCCAGGCTCCAGGGCGTGCGGTGCCTGAAAGAAAACTCTGGCTCTAGTGTTAATTTGCGTTACATCCCCCTCCCATAGAGTGCCATGAGACGTGTAGTTGTGGTGCCCTAATCCTACACTTGCGTGATTGTGCTTACTTTTTCTGAAGTAGCAGCGACTCGCCTGCTCGTAAGAACAGTGCAGACAATGCACACAGCAAGGCGGAAAAGGTATGCATTATCACGCAATTGCAGGAACGGGATTCGGGCGCCACAACTGCATGCACATGGCACTGTGATGTGCATGGCAGGGGGTGGTACACAAATTAGCACCAGAGGCAGAGTTTTCTTCCATGCATCACAAGCCCCAGAGCCAGGAAGAACTAATCAACATAAAAGATTAAATGTGTTTTTCAGCAAAAGACAACAGCTCTGAGGCACACAGGTAAGACTATTTGACAATTCTATTACCTGTATGCCCATAGTAATAGTTTAAAAGCGTCCCAGGAGATAACATTCTCTAAGAACGTGACGTCACTGCTTCCTACAAACGAAGGCTACAAGAGCAGCCTGCGCTGGAGCTAATATGATCACAGCTGGTGAATCTGGTTGCACAACTTGTTGCAATACAGTGTTATTGTTAATATTAGCCATTCAACAGCCAACAGTTTAATATACAGCACCCAGATACATTCGGACACCTCCCAAAAATGATATCCCCTTTAATGAGACAATGGGAACCAAACAAACATTCTCTAGGGAAAACAAATAGTCACTACCAACAGAGCTGGTGGAGGCGTGATCAAATAATATCAAGGGTTGAGGGTCACAAATTGCGTGTGAGAACAGCAACTTAAGTACCGTAATAAACAAAATCATTTTACAGCAATTAAACATTAATACACCAGAATTCAAAATGGCAAATGGGTGGCAATATTAGGAGCCTTGCAATATTTCATACAAGATAAAACAACTGATGGTACAGATTTTGGAACATGTAAACTAACGACCTAGGAGAATCTAGCCCATAATTTTTATTACATATATTCGCAGAATAACTATAAAAGGGCTAAAAAAGAAAACAAACACCCAAAAATCCTATTACACAGATATAGGAAAGATGTGTATCTTCGTACCGTGTTAGCCAGTAGATAGAAAAATATTTAGAATTGAGAGTCCTCAGTGGTTGATATCTTTTCAGTTAGCCATTAAAAGGTAACAAATTGCAAGCTTTGGAGACTACTCAGGTCTCTTCATCAGGCAAAGATCTGAAGAATCACATATTTATACACAACAGGACACAGGAATAGTGCAATAGGTAAGACAAGTGATGTGAAGCAGAACTGTCATTATGGGAGAGGGATGAACATAAATATTGGAACAGTTCATAGATAAGGAGTGTGAAAGTTTTATTGCCCTCTGACTGGGGTCTGGTATTGTGTTTTGATGCCCCCAGGTCAGAGAAGCAGATTCCTTAATTGATGTACAAGGACAAAGATCCATGGGATATATTCATTCCAGCACTGAGTGTCAAAGGTCATCATGAGCTTATATTCCCAAACCTTTCTATCTCTCTCAGATTTAAAGTTAGATTTTAATACAAGTAATTTCATGTCCATCATGCTATGACCGGGGATACAAAAGTGTTTGGCCACAGATACTAATTTTAACATTTCTATAGTGATTCCTCGCTAACCTTGAGCCCCCAAGTTTAACACTATAAGGCCGGGGTCACACTGGCGACATAATCGTACGACTGCAAAGCGATGAAATATCGCATTGCAGTCGGACCAATGTTAATCTATGGAGCAGGTCCCACCAAACCGATTTTTTGTGGCCCGTTTTATACGTGCGTGCTGCGATTGTCACAGATTGTGGGTCGACAATCGCCAATGCAAGTCTATGGGTGCGATGAAAAATCGGATTACAAACGGACAGCACGTGTGACTTGCGATTAGATCGCACCGGTGTCCTTTAGAAAAGCCGGCAATTCATCCCCGGCTATATTGTAAAATCACACTGACAGGTTTAATAAAGAAAAGAAAGAATAGATATATAACACATAGAATACATATATTTATATATACACATGTCATTGAGACATATATATATGTGTATATATGTATATATATATATATATATATATATATATATATATATATATTAATATATACACATACACACACACACACACATATATACATACACACACACATATATATTTATAGTTCATGCACTTCTACATAGTATAATAGCCGCTAATTCAATTGCCGGCTTTTGTGAAATTACAAAAATTCAATTGCCGGCTTTTGTGAAATTACAGACCCGACATGAAATGACACATGGTTTACATACAGTTACTAACAATCACATGAGTATGTGTACAAAATTTCATACATGTAGGGGTTAATTAAAGGTGTAAATTCGTTGGAAAAAAAATGCGTGGGCTCCCTATATAATAAATGAGTTTCACTTTTTGTATTGAAGAACTGAAATAAGTTAACTTTTTGATGATATTCTAATTTTGTGAGAAGCACTTGTATTATTGCTTTTACAGGTCATACAAAAGGGTTTAATTTCTACCATATATAAGTGCCTATTGTCATCCCAACTGGATAATCACCCTCTAGCAGTTATAGCTAAATGGGAGGCGAATGTAGGCCCTACAGTAGGTGAGGAAAGTATTCAAACCCCTTTAAATTTTTCATTTTGTTTCACTGCAGCCATTTGGTAAATTCAAAAAAGTTATTTTTTTCTCATTAATGTACACTCTGCACCCCATCTTAAATGAAAAAAAAAAAAGTAGAAATTTTTCCAAATTTATTAAAAATGCTCAATTGGGTTTAGGTCAGGGCTCTGGCTGAGCCAGTCAAGAATGGTCACAGAGTTGTTCTGAAGCCACTCCTTTGTTATTTTAGCAGTGTGCTTAGTGTCATTGTCTTGCTGGAAGGTGAACCTTCGGCCAAGTCTGAGGTCCAGAGCACTCTGGAATAGGTTTTCATCCAGGATATCTCTGTACTTGGCTGCATTCAGGTTTCCTTCAATTGCAAACAGTCATCCTGTCCCTGCAGCTGAAAAACACCCCCATAGCATGATGCTGCCCCCACCATGTTTCACTGTTGGGATTGTATTGGGCAGGTGATGAGCAGTGCCTGGTTTCCGTCACACATACCGCTTAGAATTATCACCAAAAATATCTTTGTCCCATCAGACTAGAGAATCTTATATCTCAGTCTGGGAATCCTTCATTTTATTTATTTATTTTTTTATCAAACTCTGCGGGCTTTCATGTCTGGCATTGAGAAGAGGCTTCCGTCGGGCCACTCTGCCATAAAAGCTTGACTGGTGGAGAGCTGCAATGATAGTTGACTTTGTGGAACTTTCTCCCATCTCCCTACTGCATCTGTTGAGCTCAGCCACAGTGATCTTGGGGTTCTTCTTTACCTCTCTCACCAAGGCTCTTCTCCCACAATTGCTCAGTTTGGCTGGACGGCCAGGTCTAAGAAGACTTCTGATAGTCCCAAACTTCTTCCATTTAAGGATTATGGAGGCTACTGTGCTCTTAGGAACCTTGAGTACTGCAGAAATTCTTTTGTTACCTTGGCCAGATCTGCGTCTTGCCACAATTCTGTCTCTGAGCTCCTTGGCCAGTTCCTTTGACCTCATGATTCTCATTTGGTCTGACATGCACTGTGAGCGGTGAGGTCTTATATAGACAGGTGTGTGCCTTTACAAATAAAGTCCTATCAGTTTAATTAAACACAGCTGGACTCCAATGAAGTAGAACCATCTCAAGGAGGATCACAAGGAAATGGACAGCATGTGACTTAAAAATGAGTGTCTGAGCAAAGGGTCTGAATACTTATGACTGTGATATTTCAGTTTTTCGGCAATAAATTTGCAAAAATTTCTACATTTCTGGTTTTTATCAGTCAAGATGTGGTGCAGAGTGTACATTAATGAGAAAAAAATGAACTTTTTTGCATTTACCAAATGGTGGCAATGAAACAGAGTGAAAAATTTAAAGGGGTCTGAATACTTTCCGAACCCACTGTATATCGATGGAGCAATGGAGAGCAATTCTAGAAACTGTTCCCAAATTATCTCCATGTGAGGCTCTCAACCCATATTTAACTCACAGAGTTATAAAGCATGATGCAAAATGCCCTAGGTGTGGGATTGATGAGGCACATTTGATGCACAGGATGTGGGAATGTAGACAGATAGGCCCATTTTGGAATGAGGTAATTTCCTTGATAGAAAAGATGTATGGAATGAGGTTGTTAACAGATCTCCGTATATGCATATTGTGATTATTTGAAAATGGAGTGGATCCCGACTTGCCCCCATTCATAGGTATCTGTCGTATCTTATTTCCAGCACAAACTTCTTGCATTTCATTGGTTAGACCAGGGGTCGACAAAGTTGTTCAGAATCTAGGAGCCAGCCAAAACATTTAGGAGCCAGAATTTTTGCCTGCTCATTATCATCATCATTGCCTGCCCATCATCATCATTGCCTCCCCATTAATATCATCATCATCATTGCCTTCCCATTATCATTGCCTCCCCATCATAATCATTGCCTCCCCATTAATATCATCATTGCCTTCCCATTATCATTGCCTCCCTATTAATATCATCATTGCCTCCTCACCACCATCACACATACAGCACCGCAGGCAGCACTCTCACATACACACACGCAGGCACACACACACACGCCTCACCTGTCCGGCGTCCTTGCGCTCTCTGCCACAGCCGCCGCTGAATGATGACGTCATTCAGCGGTGCTGCTGTGAGAGAGGAAGCGCCGGCGCCCCCTGGAGCTCGGAGCTGCGGCAGCGGAGGCACGGGAGAGGGTAAGTATTGCGCCGGCTGCTGCCGGGGCCCTGAGCAAGCGGGGGGGGGGAGGGGGGCAGTGGCGGCGCTGACACCACTAACGGGCGCCGGGGTGCCCGACGGGCCCAGTTGTGCCGGGTGCTTACGCCGGCCCTGCAGACAGCGCAGGAGGAGCTGCCTCTTTAATTCCCCGGGCGCCAGGCATGATTTCCTAGGCGCTACTGGCGACCTGGCGCCCGGGTTTGTCAAACCCTGGTATATGTCATGAGATGGTCGGCTCTTTATCTCCTAAATACAGTGTAACCAGTGCCTGATAGCCCTACGCAATACAGACATAGCACATGCCAACATGAGGGGCACAGTGACCAAGTACACGTCAGTCCCTGATCACCCTGCACACTACAGACATAGCACATGCCAACATGAGGGGGCACAGTGACCAAGTACAAGTCAGTCCCTGATCACCCTGCACACTACAGACATAGCATGCCAACATGAGGGGGCACAGTGACCAAGTACATGTCAATCCCTGATGACCCTGCACACTACAGACATAGCATGCCAACATGAGGGGGCACAGTGACCAAGTACATGTCAGTCCCTGATCACCCTGCACACTACACACATAGCATGCCAACATAAGGGGGCACAGTGACCAAGTACATGTCAATCCCTGATCACCCTGCACACTACAGACATAGCATGCCAACATGAGGGGGCACACACACACACACAAACACCTCACCTGTCCGGAGTCCGCGCGCTCTCTGCTACAGCCGGCTGCTGAATGATGACGTCATTTAGCGGCGCTGCTGTGAGAGAGGAAGCGCAGGCGCCCCCTGGAGCTCAGAGCTGCGGCAGCGGAGGCACGGGGAGGTAATTTATTGCGCCGGCTTCTGCTGGGGCCCTGAGCAAGCGGGGGGGGAGGAAGGCCCAGTGGCGGCGCTGACACCGCTAACGGGCGCCGGGGTGCCCGACAGCGAGTGGGCCCCCCCGCCTGCTCAGGGTCCCGGCACTTGCCCGGGTGTGCCGGGTGCTGACGCCGGCCCTGCGAGACGGCGCAGGAGGAGCTGCCTCTTTAATTCCCCGGGCGCCAGGCATGATTTTCTAGGCGCCACTGGCGACCGGATTTGTCGAACCCTGGGTTAGACACACAACCTCCATCTACGGGAGAACTATAACCAAGGATAAATATAATCTGGTTGTAAATAGTCCTCTCTCCTTCTGTACTTGTGTGCCCCTTGTCTAGCACATGTTTATTGTACCTGTCTATATTTTTCCCTTTTCATATGTAAAGCGCCATGGAATAAATGGCGCTATAAAAAATGTATAATAATAATAATAATAATAATAATAAATAGGAGTCTAGCATAAACGTAACTATTCGCAAATTTGAAAAGATATGGAGTCCTTGGTTGGATACTCCAGGGCTGCCCACAAACCTAATACGGGATAGAATATTTACAATATCTCTAAATTGCTAGTCCTCTTTTAGCTTTCTTCCACCTTCTACAAATGCTCTGAAAATGATGAGGAGTAGTTTATAAAATGGTTCACATTTTAAGGGTTAAATGTCATTAATAATTTTGTGTGGTGTGGCTACCTGGATTAAAAAAAAAAAAAAAAAAAGTGTAAATCAAGTTTGAAAATTGAGAATTTTTTTTAAGTTTGTCAAATTACTGATTTTTTTTTTTAATAAATAAAACGCTAAACATATCGACTTAAAATTTACCACTAAAAGTATAATGGGTCCCAAAAAAAAAAAAAAACCCTCAAAATCACTGGGATATGTAGAAACATTCTAGCAATGCGGGCAGAGGGACGTCCGAGGATCATCCACCTGTCAGCACTACAGTGTGTGTTCCCTTCAATAGGCTTTGACCTATTATGAATGTCTGGTTAGTGACAAAAAATGGGAATATAAGTATGGCCATTAAGGAATACGCCTAACTATTTGGTTAGTTTGCCTACCATATATTGTTATACATCTTAGGCCTTTTTTGGAAAGTGCTGCAGTCTGAGATGTATTCTATGGATTTTAACGTCTGTCATGCATTTTAATTGTGTATTTAGCACCTTTCATAATAATATGTTGTGACTTTGTTACATATACATTTTTCAATAAAGTAATGTATTTCTATACCATTTGGTGGTTGTTATAGCTATTTATTTCCACCACCGTTGATTAAACAAAGTGGCATGCCAGATTTGAAAACTTGGACTCTAAGAGGTTAAATATCCAGTCATATGGGCAAACTTAATTTTTCCGTACAAGCCATTTAATTCAACGGTTGCGCTTCGTTGCAGGAGAACAGCTATACTAAAGAGTACAGGATTGTTGACAATAAAAACTTCATGCCGAGCATTTTTATAGATATTTTTATATAGTAAAACAGCGATACTGTGTCTAACTGGAGAGCATTAACGCACCTATATCAAGACGTCACGAATGCGTTGATGCGAAATTACCATTGCTCTGTCCGGCACCCACCCGCCCTATTTCTATGTAACGTGTTGTATAGAATCGTAATAAAGAATGAAAACCATGGCGAGACCCGCTGTTCTTCTATTTATGCTATAAGCATTTCTGCATATTTCTTCTAGTTAAGCCAGAAGGATACACATAGAAGAGTGGTCATTGGAAGAGCACCATCTGTCCACATTACTTCACCTGAGGAGCGCTGCAGACCTTCATTGCTCTTAGATGCATAGATGCAGTCTCCACAACATGACTGCTCTAAAGCCAAGAAAAAAAAGCACCAATTTTCATTAGTGCTTCAATTGATTGGGCAAGTCAGACATGCCAGAGCAGTCTTGTGAGCAAGCTCATAAACTATAATGGGTAAGTGGGAAAGTGCACAGAACTGTTTGGGCCACTATAAGGATGAAGTGAGCACCAGCTATTTTAAAATCAGTGCGAAGATGTGCTGACTTTAAGAGGGTCCATCACACCAAAACTACACTGCTCAAAAAAATAAAGGAACACAATGTAACGCCAAGTCAAATCACACTTCTGTGAAATCAGCCTGTCCAGATTGTGAATCAAGTTCTCCTGCTGTTGTGCAAAAGGAAGAGAAAACAGGTAGAAATGATAGATTAGCAAGACAACCTCTATAAAAGGAGTGGTTCTGCAGGGGTAACCACAGACCATTTCTCTGTTCATTCTTTTTTGGCTGTTTTGGTCACTTTTTGCATTTTGTCATTGCTTTCAGTAGTATGAAGTGGTGTCTATAACCCATAGAAGAAGTTGCTCAGGTAGTGCAGCTCATCAAGGATAGCACATCAATGAGAGATGTGGCAATGGTAGATGTGTCTCTCAGCACAGTGTACAGAGAATGGAGCAGATATCAGGAGACAGGCCAGCACACCAGGAGACATGAAGGGGATGTAGGATGGCAACAACCCAGCAGCAGGACTGCTACCTCTTCCTTAGTGGAAGGAGTAACAGGAAAATTACCTCCAGCAGACCACTGCTGCTTTCATATTTTGTCAGAAAGACTCCATGATGGTATGAGGGCCAGACGTCCACAAGTGGGTGTTGAGCTCACAGCTCAACACCATGCAGGGCGATTGGCAGATTCAACATTGGCGCCCTGTGCTCTTCATGGATGAGAGCAGGTTCATAATAAGCACGTGACAGACATGACAGTCTGGAGACGCCGTGGAGAACACTCTGGTGCCTCAAACATCCTTTAGCATGACTGATTTAGCAGTGGGTCAGTAATGATGTGGTGAGGTATTTCTTTGGAGGGCCGCACAGCCCTACATGTTGTAACCAGAGTACCCTGACTGCCATTAGGTACCACGATAAGATCCTCAGACCCATTGTCAGAGCATATGCAGGTGCAGTGGGCCCTGGGTTCCTTCTGATGCATGACAATGCTAGGCCTCATGTGGCTCAAGTGTGTCAGCAGTTCCTGCATGATGAAGACACTGATGCTATGGAATGGCCCGCCCGTTCCCCAGAATTGAATCCAATCGAGCACATCACATCTCGTTCCATCCACGCCACATTGCACCACAGACTGTCCAGGAGTCGACTGATGCTTTAGTCCAGGTCTGGGAGGAGATCATCCACCACATTATCAGGACCATGCCCAGGTGTTGTGGGGAGGTCATACAAGCACGTGAGGGCCACACACTACTGAGAATCATTTCCTTGTTTTGTGGCATTTCTACTGAAGTTGGATCAACCTGTAATTTGATTTCAAGTATCATTCCAAATACAGACCTCCATGGGATATAAATTTTTATTTACATTAATCATTTTGTGTTTTATTTTTCTCAACACATTCCACTGTGTTGAGAAATAAAGACTTGCAACTGAAAAATTTCATTGAGTGATCTCAAGCATGTGGTATTTTAGTGTTCCTTTATTTTTTTGAACAGTGTACTTAGTCCATATAAAATGTTTACCTGCAGTATAGATTTTACTACTTCTTTAGTTGGACAGAAAAACTTGTTTCATGTGTAAAGCCATAGAATGGCCAAGGACTCCGTGCACCGTTCTGACCCCCTCTCCATACATTGGTTGCACAAATCGAGCAGAGTCTGAATCAAAATTCATGGCTTGCATGTCCACACTGACACTGTAGGAGCTGAGAGAACACAAAGATAGCAGTCTTGGCGAAGGGGCGAGTTGAAGTCAGACGTGTACGATTCATTAAGAGGCGCCAGAGACAGGGACAAGATCTTCGGAACTGAAACTTCTGTGTGCGTGCACGTTCAGGCAGGACTAGAGGGCCTTTATTAGTTTCCTGGCTGCCGATTTAGTGGTGCTAGAGGCTGAAACCTCAAGGGGAGGGTTAGTGACATAATGCAGTCCTGCTGGGTCTCCCGTGTGACTGCGAGGGTCCAGTTCAATAGGGATCACAGGGCTCTGCAGTTAAGGCAGCTGTCGCTTTTTATACTATCAAAAAAACTGACCGGCACATCCAAACATAGATCCAATGTGAACAGGTGCTTAAACCTAGAGTCACCAACTCACACATATTTAAGAAAAAAAGGTAGCACACTGTAGCGCTATAGCTTGCGGACACAAAATATGAAAAATATGAAAAATGAATTGCATCACTGCCTTAGAAATATGAAAAATTGAGAAGTCTTAGCGCATAAAAAGGCCAATTTATGTGTACCTGGGAGCCACGTTAAGGCTCTTCTCGTATCCCAGGTCCTAACTATGCCAACCTCACTTAGAAAGTCTGTCTGTATGGGAAACATATGAATCCTCTCTTCAGACTAAAATTTACATCTCTGTGGAGGGGTAATGAACCTGGTGTAATTAAAAAGCCTGTGACCAACAGGTGGAGTGCTCAGGCAGAAGGTAAATGAATACACATCAAAAAAACTGACCGGCACATCCAAACATAGATTCAGTGTGAACAGGTGCTTAAACCTAGAGTCACCAACTCATACATATTTAAGAAAAAAAGGTAGCACATTGTAGCGCTATAGCTTGCGGACACAAAATATGAAAATATGAAAAATTGAGAAGTCTTAGCGCATAAAAAGGCCAATTTATGTGTACCTGGAGCCACGTTAAGGCTCTTCTCGTATCCCAAGTCCTAACTATGCCAACCTCACTTAGAAAAGTCTTGGCGAAGGGGCGAGTTGGAGTCAGACGTGTATGATTCATTAAGAGGCGCCAGAGACAAGATCTTCGGAACTGAAACTTCTGTGTGCGTGCACGTTCAGGCAGGACTAGAGGGCCTTTATTAGTTTCCTGGCTGCCGATTTGGTGGTGCTACCTAGAGGCTGAAACCTCAAGGGGGAGAGTTAGTGACATAATGCAGTCCTGCTAGGTCTACCGTGTGACTGCGAGGGTCCAGTTCAATAGGGATCACAGGGCTCTGCAGTTTAGGCAGCTGACGCTTCTTATACTATGACTGATATTGACAAATCAGTGGAAAACAAAAACCAACATTAATGCATGGAAAAAATAAAGAAAGCCTTTTCAGACTGAGTTCATGAAATCTTTACTTTCAAAACAAATAGTCTAAAAAGGCTTATGGTATATACTAACCATCTACATTAATGCGTCCATCCCTGACCACCTCATGATGTAGATTTTTTTTATTTTAACACACACAGTACAAGCTTTCCGTGTTCCTAGTACACAGGCACGCCCAGAGAAGGAATGTGCTGCACTAGAGCCAGAACCCGATGTACAGCACCCGCTCTATTGACATGGTAATCTCGCCAAGCATTTTACAGTCCATAACCCCTGCCGCTTACACGAGTGTCTAGGAAAAATAGCTGCCCAGTAATTGACATTCTTAAGTGAAATTCCACTGGTCCTCAAATCAACACACACACACACACTTTGGTCATTTAATAATATCCACTTCTGTATGATTCATATAAAATGTCAGTCCACAGTATATCTACTTCTAGCCACACATACAATGTATTCATACATTTGCAACAAAATTTGTGATACCACTAAAATCAGTTCTAAAGCTGAAAAAGGTAGAAACGGTTACAGCGGGAGTAGACAGACCTCTATAATCCAAGAGATTTATAGATAAATGTAGATAACCGTGCAAACACCTTTTTAAGCCATAGAAAGATGGCTGATTAAGAATCGCTTACCAACCCACTATTCAAAGAGAAAAACAAATGAATTTCCTAAGGTATTGACATTTGTATTCATACTAAAATTCAGATTTTTAAAAAAGTGGTGTCCAACTTCTATTTCAAGTACAATGTCCCCTTTAATTCATATTTCTAGGAATAAAGAAAAAAAATGAATTGCAAACAAATTTACACTGCAGAATACCAGAATATTGAATGAATAACTTTTCATTTCAGATACTCAAAATCATAGTCTTAAAAGGGAACCTGCCAGGTCCCCATGCCCTCCAACCCAGCATCACTTATGTCTCAGTAAATTCCCTAACCATCCCTCTATAAAAAGTTTTTAATACAAATTAGTTTTAAAAAGCATTTATATTATCCCCGTTTTATAATTAGGGGTTTGACTAGTGGATGGGGCGTTAGTTTTCCCCAGACCAGTCAACCCTCTTTCCATATCACGTCGTGGGCATGATAATTTGAAGGAGCTGTGTCATCACCAGCCCCTGCAAATGTCATGCAAATGCTCATTTTGGCAGCGTCACTGCGACTCTGAAGCCGCGTGTACGCTTCCCGCTTCAAAGGTGCACTGCGCATGATCGGAAGTTCAGAAGATGGCTTCTGGTCATGCGCAGTGCTTCTCTGAAGCAACATCTGCAGGGGCTGGCGATGACAAGGGCTCCTGCAAATGAAGGTATCACACCCACAGGGGCGTGATAAAATGGAAATAGGGCTGACTAGTCTTGGGAAACTAAAGCCTGATGGACTAGTCAAAGTCCTAATTAGCCAAGAAAACAGGTGTCAGGTGTCATTCACTAACACACACACCCTTTAAGTACTACAGTGTAAGGGCTCATACTCCCTGGAGACAAAAACGGACAATTGCAAGCCGATAAAAAATCGGATTGCAATCGGACCAATGTTATCAATAGGGGACTTCTCATTTGCGATTTTTTTTCTCAGCTGAAATCGGTCTGAGAAAAAAAAATTGCAGCATGCTGCGATTTGCAGAGATTTTGGCATGATAATCGCTAATGCAAGTCAATGGATGCAATAAAAAAATCAGACAGCACTCGCACCATGTGAGTGCTGTCCGCTTATACGTACCAGTGTCCTTTGAAAAGCCAGCAAATCATCCCCGGCTACTGTAAAATCACACTGACAGCTCACAAAACACTGTATATATATATATATATATATATATATATTTTATACACTTCTACATAGTATAATAGCCGCTAATTTTAATTGCCGGCTTTTGTGAAATTACAGAGCCGACATGAAATGACACATGGTTTACATACAGTTTAACCCCTTCAAGACCCAGCCTATTTTGACCTTAAAGACCTTGCCATTTTTTGCAATTCTGACCAGTGTCCCTTTATGAGGTAATAACTCAGGAACGCTTCAACGGATCCTAGCGATTCTGAGATTGTTTTTTCGTGACATATTGGGCTTCATGTTAGTGGTAAATTTAAGTCGATAATTTTTGCGTTTATTTGTGACAAAAATGGAATTTGGCGAAAATTTTGAAAATTTTGTAATTTTCAAATTTTTAATTTTTATTCTGTTAAACTAGAGAAGTTATGTGACACAAATAGTTAATAAATAACATTTCCCACATGTCTACTTTACATCAGCACAATTTTGGGAACAACATTTTTTTTTGTTAGGAAGTTATAAGGGTTAAAAGTTGACCAGCGATTTCTCATTTTTACAGCAAAATTTACAAAACCATTTTTTTTAGGGACCACTCACATTTGAAGTCACTTTGAGGGGTCTATATGGCAGAAAATACCCAAAAGTGACACCTTTATAAAAACTGCACCCCTCAAGCTACTCAAAACTACATTCAAGAAGATTATTAACCTTCAGGTGCTTCACAGGAACTAAAGCAACGTGTAAGGAAAAAATGGACATTTTAATTTTTCCAACAAAATTTTCTTTTAGCATCAATTTTTTCATTTTTACATGGGCATCAGGATAAAATGGATCCTAAAATTTGTTGGGCAATTTCTCCTGAGTACACAGATACCTCATATGTGGTCATAAACCACTGTATGGGCGCACGGCAGGGCTCTCAGAAGGGAAGGAGCGCCATTTGACTTTTTGAATGGAAAATATGCGGAATATTTAGCGGTTGCCATGTCACATTTGGAGAGTCCCTGTGTGCCTAAACATTGGAGCTCCCCCACAAGTGACCCCATTTTGGAAACTAGACCCCCTAAGGAACTTATCTAGATGCATAGTGATCATTTTGAACCCCCAGGTGCTTCACAAATTGATCTGTAAAAAAAGAAAGTACTTTTTTTTTCACAAAAATTTTCTTTTAGCCTCAGTTTTTTCATTTTCACATGGGCAACAGTATAAATTGGATCCTAAAATTTGTTGGGAATTTCCCTGAGTACACAGATACCTCATATGTGGTCATAAACCACTGTTTGGGCGCATGGCAGGGCTCAGAAGGGAAGCACGCGCCATTTGACTTTTTGAATGGAAAATATGCTGGAATATTTAGCGGTTGCCATGTCGCATTTGGAGAGTCCCTGTGTGCCTAAACATTGGAGCTCCCCCACAAGTGACCCCATTTTGGAAACTAGACCCCTAAGGAACTTATCTAGATGCATAGTGAGGCACTTTGAACCCCCAGGTGCTTCACAAATTGATCCGTAAAAAAAAGAAAGTACTTTTTTTTCACAAAATTTTCTTTTAGCCTCAGTTTTTTTCATTTTCACATGGGCAACAGTATAAATTGGATCCTAAAATTTGTTGGGCAATTTCTCCTGAGTACACAGATACCTCATATGTGGTCATAAACCACTGTTTGGGCGCACGGCAGGGCTCAGAAGGGAAGGAGCGCCATTTGACTTTTTGAATGAAAATATGCTGGAATATTTAGCGGTTGCCATGTCGCATTTGGAGAGTCCCTGTGTGCCTAAACATTGGAGCTCCCCCACAAGTGACCCCATTTTGGAAACTAGACCCCCTAAGGAACTTATCTAGATGCATAGTGAGCACTTTGAACCCCCAGGTGCTTCACAAATTGATCCGTAAAAAAAAAAGAAAGTACTTTTTTTTTTCAAAAAATTTTCTTTTAGCCTCAGTTTTTTTCATTTTCACATGGGCAACAGTATAAATTGGATTCTAAAATTTTGTGGGCAATTTCTCCTGAGTACACAGATACCTCATTTGTGATCATAAACCACTGTTTGGGCGCACGGCAGGGCTCAGAAGGGAAGAGCGCCATTTGACTTTTTGAATAGAAAATATGCTGGAATATTTAGCGGTTGCCATGTCGCATTTGGAGAGTTCCTGTGTGCCTAAACATTGGAGCTCCCCACAAGTGACCCCATTTGGAAACTAGACGCCCTAAGGAACTTATCTAGATGCATAGTGAGCACTTTGAACCCCCAGGTGCTTTACAGAAGTTTATAACGCAGAGCCGTGAAAATAAAATATCATTTTTTTTTCTCAAAAAATGATTTTTTAGCCCACTATTTTTTATTTTCACAATGGTTACAGGAGAAATTGGACCCCGAAAGTTGTTGTCCAGTTTGTCTGAGTACGCTAGTACCCCATATGTGGGGGGGAACCACTGTTTGGGCACACGTCAGGGCTCGGAAGGGATGTAGTGACGCTTTGAAATGCCACTTGATGGAATGGTCTGCGGGCATCTTGTTACGTTTGCAGAGCCCCTGATGCGCGCCTAAACAGTAGAAACTCCCCACAAGTGACCCCATTTTGGAAACTAGACACCGCAAAGAACTTATCTAGATGTGTGGTGAGCACTTTGAACCCCCAAGGGCTACACAGAAGTTTATAACGCCCGGGCATGAAAATAAAAAAATCATATTTTTTCCACATCATCAGGATCTTTAGTCCCCAATTTTTTTATTTCGCAAGGGTAACATGAGAAATTAGACCCCAAAGTTGTTGTCCAATTTGTCCTGAGTATGCTGATATCCCATATGTGGGAGAAAAACTACTGTATGGGCACACGTCGGGGCTCGGATGGGAAGTAGTGACCTTTGAAATGCCCACTTGATGGAATGGTCTTCGGGCGTCATGTTACGTTTGCAGAGTCACTGATGTGCCTAAACAGTAGAAACTCCCCACAAGTGACCCCATTTTGGAAACTAGATCCCCCAAGGAACTCCTCTAGTGTGTGGGTGAGCACTTTGAATCTCCAAGTCCTTCACAGATAGTTTATAACGCAGAGCCGTGAAAATATAAAATTATTTTTTTTCCACAAAAATAATTTTTAGTCCCCAATTTTTTTCCCAATGTTAACAGGAGAAATTAGAACCCCCAAAGTGTTGTGCAATTTTCCCGAGTACGCTGATACCTCATATGTGGGGATAAACCACTTGTTTTGGGCATACGTCGGGGCTTGGAATAAAGGGAGCACTGTTTGACTTTTTGAACGACAAAATTTGCAGGAATCAATGGTGGCGCCATGTCCGCGTATGGAGACCCCCTGATGTGCCTAAATAGTGGAAACCCCCAATTCTAACTCCAACCCTAACCCCAACACACCCCTAACGCCTACACACACCTAACCCATAATACAAACCCTAATCATAACCCTAACCCCAACACACCCCTAATCCCAACTCTAACCATAAACCTAACTACAAGCCTAACCCTAATTCCAACCCTAACCCAAATTCCAACCCTAACCGTATATTTCTAACCTTAGCCCTAATGCTAACCCTAACCCTAGTTCTAACCCTAAGGCTGGGTTCATATTGCGTTTTACCAGCCCGTTCAACACGTAGCGTTGACCGGCTGGTAACGGTATAGCATAACGCGATCGCGTTATGCTATACCCGCTAGCGCAGATGAATCAGCAGATAATCACCTGCGGATCAGTCGATCACAGCAAAATCAGTCGCGGATCAGCAGCGAAAATCCGCCGCGGTCAGCAGCGAAATCCGCCGGGTCAGCAGCGAAATCCGCCGCGGATCAGCAGCGAAATCCGCCGCGGTATCAGCAGCGAAATCAGCCGCGGGATCAGCAGCGAAATCAGCCGCGGATCCGCGCGAAATCCGCCGCGGATCAGCAGCGAAATCCGCCACGGATCAGCAGCGAAATCCGCCGCGGATCAGCAGCGAAATCCGCCGCGAATCCGCAGCGAAATCAGTCGCGGAATCCGCAGCTAAATCAGTCGCGGATCCGCAGCGAAATCAGTCGCGGATGCGCAGCGAAATCCGCCGCGGCATCAGCAGCGAAATCCGCCGCCGATCAGCAGCGAAATCCGCTGCGGATCAGCAAGGAAATCAGTCGCGGATCCGCAGCGAAATCAGTCCGGATCCGCAGCGAAATCAGTCGCGGATCCGCAGCGAAATCAGTCGCAGATCCGCAGGAAATCAGTCGCGGATCCGCAGCGAAATCAGTCGCGGATCCGCAGCGAA
The DNA here is from genome assembly GCA_033576555.1 of Oophaga sylvatica. Lineage (NCBI taxonomy): Eukaryota > Metazoa > Chordata > Amphibia > Anura > Dendrobatidae > Oophaga > Oophaga sylvatica. Next base: position 862,127,974 of record JARQOD010000001.1, on the reverse strand, counting down.
ATCAGTCGCGGATCCGCAGCGAAATCAGTCGCGGATCCGCAGCGAATCAGTCGCCGATCAGCAGCGAAATCCGCCGCCTATCAGCAGCGAAATCCGCCGCGGATCAGCAGCGAAAATCGCCGCCGATCAGCAGCGAAATCCGCCGCCGATCAGCAGCGAAATCCGCCGCGGATCAGCAGCGAAATCAGCCGCGGATCGCAGCGAAATCCGCCGCGGATCAGCAGCGAAATCCGCCACGGATCAGCAGCGAACATACGCCGCGGATCAGCAGCGAAATCCGCCGCGAATCCGCAGCGAATATCAGTCGCGATCCGCAAGCTAATCAGTCGCGGATCCGCAGCGAAATCAGTCGCGGATGCGCAGCGAAATCCGCCGCGGATACCAGCAGCGAAATCCGCCGCCGATCAGCAGCTAAATCAGTCGCGGATCCGCAGCGAAATCAGTCGCGGATCCGCAGCGAAATCAGTCGCGGATCCGCAGCGAAATCAGTCGCGGATCCGCAGCGAAATCAGTCGCGGATCCGCAGCGAAATCAGTCGCGGATCCGCAGCGAAATCAGTCGCGGATCCGCAGCGAAATCAGTCGCGATCGCAGCGAAATCAGTCGCCGATCAGCAGCGAAATCCGCCGCCTATCAGCAGCGAAATCCGCCGCCGATCAGCAGCGAAATCCGCCGCCGATCAGCAGCGAAATCCGCCGCCGATCAGCAGCGAAATCCGCCGCCGATCAGCAGCGAAATCCGCAGCGGATCAGCAGCGAAATCCGCTGCTGATCCGCAGCGAAATCCGCTGCCGATCCGCAGCGATAATCCGCCGCGGATCAGCAGCGAAATCCGCCGCCGATCACAGCGAAATCCGCTGGGGTTCAGCATGCGAAATCCGCCGCGATCGCAGCAAAATTTCCGCCGCCAAATCAGAAAGCGAAATCCGCAGCGGATCCTTTAGCGAAATCCGCCGCGGATCAGCAGCGATGTCCGCCGCGGATTAGCAGCGAAGTCCGCCGCGGAATCAGCAGCGTAATCCCCCGCGGATCAGCAGCAAAATCCGCCGCGGATCAGCAGCGAAATCCGCCGCGGATCAGCAGCGAAATCCGCCGGGATCAGCAAGCGAAATCCGCCGCGGATCAGCAGCGATATCCGCCACGGATCCGCAGAAAAATCAGCTGCGGATCAGCAGCAAATCCGCTAGGAAAAAAAAAAAAAATTCTTTATTTTTTTATTTGTCCCTAACCTATGATAAAGGGGGGGTTCATTTACTTTTTTTTATTTGATCACTGTGACATTTTATCACAGTGATCAAATAAATTTTTGAACACTGGGGGCGCACTGCGCATGCGCGGCCGGCGGGCGCACTGCGCCCGCCATTTTCCAATATGGCGGCGCACCATGAAGAGGCCCGGGCGGACGCCGGGCCCGATCGGGGGACATCGGTGGACCCGGGAGAGGTGAGTAGGGGGGTCGGATGGCTGGGGGGGGGGATAGGAAAAGTGGGGGAAAGTGGACCAAAAGAGGAGGGGAGCTGTAAGTGACGGCGGTGACCGATCGCTGCCATCTTTCCGGTGGCGGGGGGCCCGATCACCGCCGTGACTCGGTGTGGGGGGGTCAGGCTCGGTCTCCAGCCATGGCAGATGCTATTGCAGCATCGGCCATGGCTGGATTGTAAATATTTCACCAATTAAATTGGTGCAATAATTACACATTGCTCTGATTGGCTGTTTTCACTTTTAACAGCCAATCAGAGCGATCGTGGCCACGGGGGGGGTTAAGCCAACCCCCTGTGGTGAAGCACAAAGGGGTCTGGAACTGCGGGTGGGGTGACCTTTCAGTGACCCCGTCTCCCGGCCCGCAGGGACGAGATCCTTTCATGACCCCAAACATAGGCGTCATGGGTCGCGATTGGCACAGGTTTTCATGACGCCTACGTGGCGTCATGGGTCGGGAAGGGGTTAACCATGTCATTTCATGTAGTTTGATTTTATGGTTTTCACTAAATGACATGAGTGTATGTGTGCAAAATTTCATTTCAGCTGGGGTTAATTAAAGGTATAAATTCGTTGAAAAAAAATGTGTGGGCTCCCGCGCTATTTTCTTAACCAGACAAAGCCAGCGAGTGGGGGCAGATAATAATAGCCTTGGGAGGGTGCATTTATTTTGTGCCCCCCCTGGCTACTACCATCTGCCCCAGCCAACCCCAGAAAAGGCAAATCTATAATTAGATTCGCCCTTTCTGGCACTTTGCCGGTCTATTCCCATTGCCCTGTAGCAGTGGAGAATGGGTTAAAGCCACCTGCAATTGAAAGGGACTAAGCCAGGTTTAAAAATTGAGAGTAGTCAATTTGACAACTCTCAATTATTAATCCTATTGAAAGAAATAAAAAAAAAACAAAAACAATGAAGAATAAATAATTTTAATGAAATAAACACACAATTTTTTTTGACATCGTTTATTTAATGGTAATCGGGTTTCGAAGCCCTTGGTCTCCCGTAATAAAGAAAAAATAATAAAAACATATTCTTACCTATCCGGTGGCTCTGTCAGGTCCCACGCTGTAATCCTTCACAAAGGGTTAACTCAGCTTTCAGCCAAGCAGCCCAGCTAATGCTTGCCGCTGAGCTGAAAGCCCCCGAATGAATGAGTTCCTCCCCCCGGCGACAGGAGAGGAAGTGATTACTGTGTGAAGCTTTATTGATTGCTTCCCACGTAATCAGTTCACTTCAGTACAGCCGGGACTCCCTCTGACCTCCCCTGATGCTGTTCGGTGTCCTGGCTGACCTGAAGTGGTAACCAATTACAGTGGGAAGCAATCAATGAAGCTCCACACAGTAATCACTTCCTCCTCCGTGGCGGCCAGAGATAAGCTCATTCAATTCGGGAACTACACTTAGCAGCCAGCATTCGCTGTGCTGCTAGCTGTAATCCTGTTAACCTTGTGAAGGATAACAGCGTGGACGTGACAGAGCACCGGATATTAAGAATGTTGTTTTTTATTTTTTCTTTATTACAGGAGACCAAGGGCTTCGCAATGATTACAGTTAATAACAATGATCAAAAAAATGTGTGTTTATTTCATTAAAATTAGTTATTCTTCATGTGTGTGTGTTTTTTTATTTCTTCAATAGGATTAATATAATTGAATAGTTGTCAAATTGACAACGCTCAATTATTAACCTGGCTTAAAGTCACCTTTCAATAGCAAGGTGGCTTTAACCCTTATTAAACCCCATTCGCCACCGCCCCCAGGGCAATGGGGGAAAAGACGGGCAAAGTGGCAAAAAAGCCCTTTTTTGGGGGGTGGGGGCGATGATAGTACGCAGGGGGGGGGGGCCAAATAAATGCACCCTCCCTTAGGCATTTATAATCTGCCCCCACTCGTTGGCTTTGGGTCTTTGTGGTTAGAAAATGCGCGGGGACCCCCAGGGCATTTTTTTCAACGAATTTAACCTTATTAAAACCCCTAGCTGTATGAAATTTTGCACACATCCACTCATGTCATGTAGTAAAAAACCATATATAAAATCACATGAAATGACATGGTTAACATGTATGTAACCCATGTGTCATTCATGTGGGGGCCTTTAATTCACAAAAGCCGGGCAATTGAATTAGCGGCTTTTATAGATGAGAAGTGTAATAATTTAAAATTATATCTGTTTTCCCCGGGGGAAGTTTTTTTACAATGTGATTTTTAAAATGTTTTTTAAATTAGTTAACTGCTCTATGAAAAACGTTCTATGTTAAAACGCATTTGCTTAAGATGGAAAACGGATGGGGGGCGCTTAAAAAGCATGACATATTCCCCATATAATATTTGGGCCCGTTTTTTCCATCCAGAAAACGACTTTTTTCTTCCACAAAGGGAAAAGGGGCCCCTTTAAGGTTTGGGTTTAACATGATGCGTTGGGGGCCGGGCCCCGCCCAAAACTGACGCACCTGGAACCGCATACCAACAGAATGCCTGGGGTACACAATTTTAAAATTATAGGTACGAAAAGACGGCAGGCGGATCTAAAGGAAAGAAGTCCCGGCAGCCTTAGCTGCCCCCCTGACGAAAATGTAAACCCGGCCTAACAGTGGGGTTTACTCTGTTAAAACTTTAAGTAGGTGGATAAGGCTACGGGCAGGGATAGTCGGGAGGGAAAGTTTTACACTTACAACGATGCCCTTCTTCAACTAAGGGACGAATTAGAAAATGTAAAATTTTCAGTAATCCCAGTAAAGTAGTTATTTTAGGATAGCTTTTTTCCCATGCCCAAGGAAGTTCATGTCGGAAACCCAAAACTCCGAAAAAGAAAAGGCTGATCAAAGGGTTTCTTTTCAAAATTGCAGAGTCTCCAGTCTCTGACCTGTGCCATGAAAGCTTTTCCCAACACAGAAAGTACACACCCCAAAGAAGCCCCCGATGAGAAATCAAAGTTGTGTTTCATGCTTCACTGCCGGGGTCATTCCATTGTCAAGTGAACAATTTTTTTTAAACCAATTTTAATTATTTTAATTTTTTTTGAGATTTTGTTTTTGGTAATAGTGTGGCAGAGAATGGCAAATGTGAAAAAAAAAAAAAATTCTAAATTTTTTTTTGATTTTCCCAAAATTTGGAAAAAGTGCAAATTTCGGTGTTGCCTGCCTTTACATTCTCTTTGTTAATCAGGCTAGAAAAGATAGGAAACAAAAAAATTCTACTCCCGAAAATGTACAGGGGTTTCGCCAGATATGTCACAAGACTGTTTCTTTATTTTTGTTTGGGGGAATCAAATTCAAAGTTTTGATGCTGCAATTTTTCCCAAAAAAAAAATGTGTTAAACTTGTGAAAAATGGGATGTGATGGGTTTTTTTGTGTTCTTGGTTATACAGGGCCTTCTCAAAAAAAAAGCATATTAGTGCAAAATTTCATTATTTTCCATTTGTATTTATTACAATTAAATTTCTTTTATTTTAGATTCAAATACCACACCAAAATGAAATTTTTCAAATATTTTATTGTTTTAAATATGATGATTTGGCATAAACTCCTGTTACCCCAAAAAAAAAGTCCTCAAAAAATTTAACATATTTCAACCGTCAATAAAATATAGTGTTTTTTAAAAACAAAAAAAAAACCAAAACAAATAATTTAAAAATTCAGTTATGCACTCAATACTTGTCCGGGGAAACCTTTGAGAAATGGGTGCCTTTAATGCGGCCCTGGCCTTGGAGGCAATTTTAAGCCGTGACAATGCTGAGGGGTTATGGAAGGCCCAGGAAGCTTCGGGTAGCGGCCTTAAGCTCCCTCAGGTGTTGGTTTGCGTCTTTTCAACTTTCTCTTCACAAAATCCCACAGTTCTCTATGGGTTCAGGTCTGGAGAGTTGGCAGGCCAATTGGCACAGTAATACCATGGTCAGGGAAACCATTTACCAGTGGTTTTGGCCCCTGTGAGCAGGTGCAGGTCGTCCCCGCTGAAGTCTAAGTTACTTACCCTTAAAGGTATTTCGAAGTCCCAAGACCGCACTACAGAGAGGGGATCCGCCCCTTAGGAACATGGGAAAACCCCACAGATATAAAAGGGCGGCACCTCTCCCACACTCAGTTGGATTACAGAGCATAAGGGACATCAAGGTTTTTAAAAGGTATAACAGCCAAAAAAATTTCAGCATAACAAAAGTTAACAGTAATCAATTGTTTATTACATGTGGATAAATAAGCGGAAGAGTGCACATAAAACCTGGTGGGAATTTTAGGGTGATGTCTGGACTTCGAAAAATCCCGGGTTAAGGGTTTGGGACTAGACTTATTGGGACGCCCAAATGCAGCATACAAAAGAGAATTACAGAGAGGTAATACTATTTGGAGGGACTTCTCCCTGCAGCACCCTAGTCCGAAAGAAAGGTCTGGGGAAAAAAGCACCCAAAATTAAATTTCTTTTTTTTTTAAATGGATTTTGAAAAAACTTTGTGTGGGGGAAGACAGTAGTGCCTTACATACTGTCAATCGAGACTTTTGCCCTTTGCCATGAAGTGGGCCACAGCGTGTGGTTTTGCGCTTAGCCTCTCAGGTGCTGCTTGCCCTCGGGTGTATGCAGAGAATGTTTCCCCCTAATCCATCTGGCCCAACGAGCTCTTGTAAATTACGGCTTTTTTTAAATTCCTTGAAAAGAAAAACAACAAGGCATTTCCCCTTCCAGGGTCAGTGACTGCCAATATTGCAGCAGACATCTTTACACCCTAAAGTATGAGTTTCATCTTTTTTTGGGTAGATGGATTAGGGATGAACGAAGGGAAAAATTTTGGGGGGTTTTTGGGGAAAAGGGAGGACACCTGGGAGGTATGTGGGCCCGGTCTAAGTATTCTGTCTTTCAGGTTTGATTTGAAAGGGAAAGACGTCTAGATAGTGCTGGATGTCACTTACTCCTTGCCAAAAGGGTTAAATGCTACGGGAAAGCGGTTCTTAAGGGAAAAAAAGTTTTTATTGATGCTGCTTTTTTTGTTCAAAGGGGGCCCTTTTTTAAAGCGTGAGAACAAAAATTTAAAGTCCCATGGCAGGATTCTAACCTCACTATGGGTTCGACCTCCCCGCAGCTTTAATGAATCTCGGGACCCGTAAATTTAATTTGCGTTTTTTGAAAAAAGGGGTGCCCCAGCTGAAGGGGGACTTAAAGGGTGCTTGTGGGGGAGACAAAGTCAGCCCCTTTTGTAGGAATTCTAGAATCTGGTTTCGTGTTGTTTCCCTCCCAAACAACCGGAGCTCTGAAGAAAAATTATTCCCAAATTCTGGGGGAGATCCTAGTGTACCCTTTTCTGCTTTTAGGGGAGTATTAAATTACATTAGCAAAAACCCCTTTCTCGTCAGAAGGACGTTCCAAAATCCACGCGTCAGGGGGGCCGTTTTTCGAGGATGGTAGACTGACCCTGGAGAGCAGACCCGGGAATTCGGTTTGACCAAAAGGTCGGGCATCGACATGTTTCTGAGACATGAAAAAACCCTGCCCCCCGGGCCAAAAGGAAGGATTATATTATCTTGCCTGTCCTTCATGAAAAATTCTCATTTCGGGGGGGGGTAGGACAGGCGGAGGGGGAAAGGGTAGGCCTGATGAAATCCCACTGTAGTAGAAAAAGGTCAAATGCCCAGAGGGCGTTCTTTTGGGGGGCGGGGGCAGGAACTGTGTCACTTTTCTGTTGCTTTTTTGGGAGCAAGAGATCTACTTCGGGTAGAAAAACCCCTTTTCCCCCCACAAATTTGGGTAAGATGGAAGTCTTTAATGACAACCCCTCCTTGGCTTTAGGAGTTGCGGGCTAAGAAGGCCCAACTTTGGTATTTTTTTTCCCCCCCTTTTATGTAGAGGGTTAGAAGGGAAAGAAAGGTCGTTTGCTATCTGAAGTAGGCGCTTTGCAAATTCCCTGAGAGGACCGGAACAGGGACCCCCAACCCCGGGTGGTGATGTAGGGGAAATGTGACCCGATTGTCGGAGAGCAATCGACGGGGTTACCCCGTAGGTTGACAAGAGCTTTTTTAAATTTCCCAGCTCTACCCTGTTAATTTTTCATTTAGAAGACATAGAAATTTTTTTGGGTCCATAAGCCCTGAACAATACGTCCCCCATATGGGGCCCCCAACCGAGGGGTAGCATCTGTTGTGACTATTCGGGTATCCCATATCCAGGGAACCCCTTAGAAAGGTTTGTCTCATTCTTACCAATCCAGGGATCTTATAGCAGCCTGGGAAAAAGGATTTTGGGCCCTTCAGGTATCCACCTAGAAATTGTTATACGAAAAACCTCAGCTTGCAGTGCCCTTTTTTTGTGAAATGGCCAAACCGGAAACCGGGAATGCAGGGAGAGGGGGCCCAAAAGAGACAAGCCTTTCCCAAGGACATGGGGGGATTATCGGAAGGTTTAGGGCCTGGTCCGACGAATTAACTTGGGCTACCGGTAAACTACAGTTGATTTTGTGAAATTCCCGATTTAGCCCTAGAAAATGCTGAACCCTTCCCGGGTTCAACGAGATTTTTGGCTTTTATTAAGGGCCTCCCCCGCCCCCTCCTTTAAGGGGAGAAATCGCTCCCTTTTCCCGTTTCTTAGGGCAATGCTCTGCCGTCTTTCCTTTTTTAAAAGAAGTCGTCAAGGTAGGGGATAAAAAGAAAATTTTAAATTTACGTAAGTGGGCCTGACCTCCGACATAAAATTAGTGATATCGTGGGGCCCGCCCCAAACAAAGGGAAGGGGCGCCCAATTGGGAAAATGTCGCAGTACGTCCCCCATCTGGATTGCTACTTTTGAGGAAACGCTGATTGCTCCATATGGATCGGTGAGTGGTAATAAGCGTCTTCAGATCTAACACAACCCTAAAGCAAAAATTTTAAAAAAAAAACTTTATTGTGAGGCCCCCACTTTTTTCCATTTTTTTAATCGTGAATAATCAGGAATTTATTGAGGGCTTTCCAAATTAATAATTGTTCTAAAGACCCCTCCCGTTTGGGGTCAAAAAAGAGGGGAGTAAAACCCCCTTTCCCCCTCCCTTCTGGCACTCACTAAGACATTCTTAGCGCAAAACTCCTGAACCTCCAACTTAGAGCGCTGCTCGATGGGATGATCTGGTGGGGTAATTTAAAGTTATCCAAAAAGGTACGAGGAGAAATTCTAACCGAGCCCTGTAGCTATAAATGTTAAGGATCCTTTTTTACTGTTGGATTCCGACCGGGCCCGGGTTTAGAAGGCTTTAATCTGCCCCCCTACCGGCATCGCTAGTCATTGCGAGGGTTTTTTGTTTCCTAGGTGGACTTAACATAAACCCCTGTACTTTTTCGCTCTTTTCTCCCATTTGGCTCGTTTCTGGACGTCCTTTCCCGGTAGCGGGAAACCTCCTTTGCTGAAGTTTTTTTATGGGAAGGAATTTGATAGCGGAAACTTTTTCTTGTGTCCCCAGCCTTTCTAAAGTTCGTCCAGGCCCCCCGGCCAAAAAGAAAATCGCGTCACAGGGAAATGGAGCAGAGGCGAGACGGGCTTGTTTCCCTTCCCCCCGGCCCAAACCCATTCAGCCATATGCCCTTCGTCCCTGATAGACGCCTGCGCTCGGGCCCACCCCATTCTTATTGATTTCGTGGAGGAATCAAGCCAGAAAACCCCGCTTCTAAATTTTGGAAAGGTCTTTCGAATTGTCCCCCCTTGGAGGTTCCTCTGTTAACTGGGAAGCTAACTGGTTAGCGACCAAAAATTTGCATGGCTGCGCAATTTGGCGGGCAACTCCCCGGCCTAAAGGAAAACTGCCGACATTTTCCTGTGCCTTTCAAGAAGAATTTGCTTCCGTTAGGGATTTTAAAAGACCCCATACATCGAAGGGATGGGGGTTTTTTTAGAAACCCTTTTCGCCACTGCTGATCCAGCTTCGGGGCCCTTTTACCCAAATTTCCCCGTCAGGGGATTTCAAAGGGATATCTCGTTTAAACGCTTGGGGTAGGGAGCCTTTTCGGCTTTTCACTCTCTGTCTATAAGCCCTTGGGGGCTTTAAAATTGTGGAAAGGATCTCCGGGTTTTTTTGGATCTGGGCACCAAACACAGGGTCCCGTACTGAGGGTTCTGGTTTGCTTTTTCCCCATGGTTGGGCCCTTTGGATTTGACAAATTTGTCCCTTTTGGTCCAAGGGGAAAACAAAACCGGGGTTAGGTCTGGGAGAAGACAGGAAGGAGCCCAAGAGGAGGCGAGAGGGGCCTGACACAACTTCAAACCCATATCATGGGGCGGAAGGCGACTTGATCAGCACACTGGTACATTTCTACGCCGGAAATTTTTCCCCTGTCTTGGGCGCTTTCAAAATCTTTCTTTATTTTCTCCCCTTAAAGGGTTTTGGGATTTTTTTAGACCCCCTCCGGGATCTAAAAGGGAAGGGGGGTTGGGGGGTTTACTATGTCTATCAATTTCCACTGTCTTCCCCTTAAAAAAAAAGCCTAAGTTGTTGCATGCCCCGGCTGCAAAACCTCTTGGGCAGGTAAGGCAGAGGGCAAGCCAAAAAAAGGCACATTCCCTGGCTTGCTTTTTCACGAACACTTCTTCCCCTCAGTACACATTGGGGAAAAAACTGTATTACTGGGTATTTTAAAAACTGCGATCTCTTACCCCGATTGTCAGCAGTAAAGGGACCGGATGGGGAGGGGCTTTTTCCCCGCTGCGGAAAATTCTGCGGCCCGGTGATTGGCATGAGAGGAGCGCTCTGTCTGCTGTGTGCTGGCTTCCGTTCCCGAGGAGCCCTTTCCGGGCATCGTAAAAAAAGGGGCAAAAAGCTTTCCTCTCCTAGGCCTTTTTCTCCCCGGATATCCGGAAACAGCAGGTTGGCCAGGGGTCCAAACCCTCCTTACTCCCGCCCACGGCCCCCCCTGCACCTCCCGCCGGGCCCCAAAAAAGGCGCCGTCCCGACGATGCAGGCGCAGAAAAAATTTTTAAAACGCCGGCCGGCGTCTTACTTCCGGTTCCGGTGGTGGAGCTCCGCCCCTTTTCCCCGCTCGCCGGACCGACCCGGGGGTAAGAAAAATCCCGCTACATCGCCCCCCCAAAGCGGAGAAACCCCCCCCGACCCCCCAGGCCCCGCCGCTGCAAACAGCGGCGCAACGTTGAAATTTTCAAAAACCCCCCCGCGCCGTCCTAGCAGTGACGTGGGGGCGGGGAAATTCAAAACCCCCGCCGCCGTCTATAGCCCCTGCGCGCGGGGGGAATTCAAACCCACCCGCCCGCCCTCCATAACAGTTTACCCCCGCGCGGGAAATTCAAAAAAAACCCCGCCGCGCCGTTACACAGTGTCCCCGGCGGAATTCAAATTAAAAAAAAAATTTTTTCTTTTTTTTTTTTTTAAAAAAAAAAATTTCACCCCCTGCCCCCTCAAGGGGGGCCCCCCCCAAAATTGACGGGGCCACGGATGAGGGACGGGGAGAGGGCATGGGGCCCAAAGGGAGAGGGGGGGAAAATACTTACCTCCGGCGCGGGCTGGGAGACAAGACCCTCTGGATACGCTCACCTGCTCCGCTCACGCCGGGAATCTCCCGGGGGAAACCAAAACCGTGGCGCTTCCGGGGCTCCGCACCGCCAAAAGGGGAAAAGGAGATTCCCCGTACCTGGTCGCCCCGGCCCCGGCCGGGGTCCTCCTGAGTCTTCTTTCTGTAGGAAAAAACCGTCCTTTGGAAAACAGGAATCCAACTGTTGTGTGGGGGAGGTCCCGCCCTTTTTATCTGTGTTTCCGGGTCCAAAAGGGGGGGAAAATCCCCTCTCTGGGATTTGTTGTCATGGCGTTCGAATTAAATAATTCTTCATTCCATAAGAAATTTCCAGAAGATGGAAGCTAAAGTGCTCAAATCTCCTGATGCTAGCTGCATGACCTCCCCTTTGGGATGAACACAGTGGACAAACACCAGAAACCCTGAATGGAAAACCCACACCATCACTGGACTGTGGGTCCCTTGAACCTGGACTTCTGGCATATTGGCTTTTCCTTCTCACAGTCTTCCTCGACTCTGCACCTTGATTTTCCGAATGACATGCAAATTTCCCTTCATGAAAAAAAAAAGGGGGACATTAGAAACATTTCCAGTGCGGTTTCCCTCTGTAGCCCGGCCCAGGCCCCTCTGCGTTTGTTATAGTTCAAAGTGGCTTTACTGGGAAATAGGCCCTGTAGCCATTTCCTGCCCACACCGGGGCCGGGGGGTCGGGGTGTTGCTCCCAGACTCAGCCCCACTGCTTCCTCGGCCCCCAAAGGGGTCGGGTTTTTTCGGTCCTTCCCCACAATTTTCCCTCGGGGTCCGGTCACCTTTTTCCTCTTTGGGTTACAGCTTTTCGGCACAGGGGTTCCCTTTTTCAACTTTTTTCCCCCATGAGGTCCCGGGATCGCACTGTAACGGGGGGCCTTATGATATGTGTACGTTGTCATTTTAAACAATTCTAAAAGAAAAAAACACTTACAACTTTTAGAAATTTCAAATCAGCTTGGGAAATATTGATAGATTTACCCCGAAACGATATCGTTTTTTAACAGGGTTAATTTGGGCTTGATCACTTTTCCTGGAAAGAGGTGGAACGGGGTCAACCTGACCTAACCCGGGGGTCCTAACTATCCCCCCCCCCTTGGAGGTATGAAATGGTTCAGAGGTCCAAGTCTCCGCAACCCTGTCTCTTATCAGTTTCCTGAACCCTGTTAAAGCGTCTAGGAAAGGGTTCGGGTTTCAAACACAAAAAGGTTTGGCCTTTATCTCTGCTAATTCACGATTGACTATAAGACAGACGGGGGAAAACACAGACTTGCATACACACTCAAACACAAAAAGGACATAAAAGATCTGGATATTAAACCCCTAAACAGGTGGCTTAAAACAACTAAAGGAGCTCTTTAACTAAAGTCTATACAGATTTCAATTATCTGTGGGCTGCATGAAGATTTTATGGCAACTCCAACACAGACAACAGGATTTAAGGAACCATTTAACAATTTAAATTAATGCAAACCGGAAGAAACTGCAAACCCCGTCCCCGAACTGAGAACAGCAATTTTTAAATCCCTTTAATGCCCAAAAACAAAGAACGCAACTCAGCTGTGGAAGTCAGGATGTGCAACCGCGGACGATCTCGTGGCGTTTCACACTGAAAAGTACCCCCCTTCTCGAGGGGGGCCCCCGGACCCTCGGCCAGGTTTGCCCGGTGATTCTGTGGAAGTCCGCACAAACGTTGCGTTAAAGTCAGACGCAGGAACCCACGTTCCTCTCCTTGGACCATACCCCTTCCAATGCCCCAAGTACCCGAGGGGCCGGGATTCGACCTGGGGTCAATGATCTTTGACACTGAAACCCAAGTCAAATTTACCACCAAGGGGGAGGAGTAGAGTGTTGGTATGACCCGGTGCCCCGTACTCTTAATATATGACTTGTGAACAAATTTTGAATTTTAAACGTGGAGGGGGTCCCGCGAAGCCCCCGGATTATTTTGGAAACTGATCCTGTAGGCCCGATTAAACCCCCGGGGGCCCCGCTTCAGAGGAACTTAAAATTTATTTCCTGGTAGCAACCATACCAGATCGTTCCTTTAAGATCTGGACCAGAAACTCTCCTCTTTCAGCAAAAAAGTTTAACAGTTCCCCTTGCACCAGGGTTATTCAAACCCTTCCTCCACAAGGAAGAAAAATGACCGACGGAAAAGCTCTCCCCAGGAACCCCGAAGGGCCCCCCCCCCCCCCCATGGAAAGTTTCAAAACCCGGGGATGAAAAAAACCCTATGCCAAAAAAAGGGGATTACCAGTGGACTCGCTCCCGGTTGTTTTAAAAGGGGATTTGCCAAAAAGGAAGAAAAAGACCAGCCTCTGGTTCTCGAGAAAAACCGAGATTAGTCTATTGCACCCCCCCTACGTCAGACCCCGCCCACCTCCACAACGAACGGCTGTGTTTGAATTGGTGGATGGAAGGGTGCCGAAACAAAAAAATTTTTTTTAAGAGGAAAGCTTGGCAGCCTTTTTTTCCGTCAAATTTTTTTAAAAACGTCCTTTCTTGTCTTGTCAGGAGAGGTTTGAAACAGTGAGAAATTACAAAAAAATTTTTCCCCCCCAGTAGTTTAGCAAACCCCGGAAAAACCCCCTTTCAGAGCCTTAAGTCTTGGTGATCCATTTTAAGCAATCTCCCTTTTCCCGGGGCCATACGGAAACCGGAGGGGGTTTACACCAAAACCCAAAAAAAATGAAGGGTTTTGTACGGGAATTTCAAAACTTTCCAGTTTTGGGGTATAGTTTATGTTCGCAAGATTGAACCTGTCTCACATGCCCTGGTGAGACACAAGATTGGGGGAGTAATTAAAATGTCTTTTAAATACGACCACAAAACGCCCCACCAGATTTACGAAAAATGTCCCTTTACAAAATGTTTGGAAAAACTTTTTGGGGGGCAGTTGTAAAACCAAAAAAGGCCCTGACAAGGTTTCATAATGTCCTCCGCGTGTTAAACGCGTTTTCCCCTAAATTTCCCCCTTTTATAATCAGATTATACGCCCCCCCGAGATCCAATTTAAAGGGAAACCATTTGGAAGGGCCCCAAAATTTTATTGAAGAGATCCAAAGGGAAACAGAGGTGTGGATTGATCTTAAACATAATCCCATTAAGTTCGCGGAAAATTCCCCAAAAAACAAGGGCGTATGGCCCCCATCTTTTTTTTTTCACAAAGAAAAAAAAACCGCCGCCACTGGGGAAAAATGGAGTCTAATTGCCCTTGGGCCAGATTTCCCCAAATATAATCTTTCATAGCCTGCCTTAAAGGACCGAAAGGTTATATAACTAGTTTAGGTAATTAAACATCGGAGAAATAAAAAGACAGTCATACACGCTGAGGAGGGCAATCTGAAACCCCCCCTCGAGAAACACTCCCAAAAATCCCCCAAAAGAGGCAAAATACTAGGCAATTGGGCCGCATGATTGACTGTGTTCATGCAGTTACTTTGCAAAAAATCCCCCATGGCTTATAATCTCTGGACTGCCAATTAATCACAGGGTTATGTTTAAACCCAACCAAGAAGGGTCCCAAAAAAAAATAGGGTGGGTGGGCCCTCCAAACAAAATAAAAAGTAATATTTTCCCTATGTATTCCCCCTACCCAAAAAGGTCAATGTTATAAAACTCATAAACAAGTACCTTGGCCGAGAGCCTGGCGTAAAATGGAAATTAGGGTCGGTTTGCCAATTTTAAAATCGTGCATCCCTTGAGCCCTGAGCAACTGGGTTTTCAACCGATTACCCCCGACCACTATCAAAAAAAAACAAAAAATCTCCCCACTCTCGTCCCAAACCACCACCTCACGGGTTTCAAGGAACTGAGAAGAACTAGCGGACGAAATACTACCCCAAAAGTTGTCGTCACACAAAACCCTGGGTTTAAACGGGTTTTCCGGACACCCCCCCAACAAAATGTCCCTCTTATCCGCAGAAGAAACCCCTTCTAGTCTGCGCGAACGCCAATCCCCCCTTTTAGAAGTGCCCCTCCCCCCTGCATAGGCTCCCCCCCCAAAAACCCAGCAAGGGGACCTCAACAAGGGGAAATTTAGTAGTAGGTGGAGTAAAAACAGGGGGGGAGTTACTCGCAACTCTCCGGACCCGTCTTCAGTACGGATAGTGGGGCCCCATAGCAGCCTCCAGTGATGGAGGAGAATCTTTTCCCTGACCCAAAACGCCCTTTTAAATTTTGAAAGAAAGCCCATGAAAAAAACTGGCTCTAAGAGCGGGGGTCTTCCATGGGTTTTCTGGGGGCATCTACGGAATCAGAAGCAAATTTCTCCGCCGGCGATCTCCCTGCTGTATCTTAGTTTTTTGTCCCCAGAAAGAGGACCCGATTGGGTCTTTCTAAAACCAAAACCCAGGGCAGTAAAAAATCGATCTACTGACTTTTGGCCCGGGGGTTCCCGGGAGGAAGGAGAAGCCAGGATTGAGGGCCCCCTTGTAGGAGCAAAATTTTTACAATTCCCACTCTCTGCTTTTTAACCCCTGATGATCGAGGCCGAAGCCGAATACATTTACTGCTTCCCTGAGGTAAAAAATTTGTCTTGCCACCGTGAACTGTCCGGGGAGAGCTATTTTTAGGTCAAATCTGGTTTGCCCGAGGGAAGACAAAACCCTTTGGATTAATGTCGTAAAGCTCCTTGGATAATCCCTCCCCAAACTGCAGAGCAGTGGGTACGGGGATCCAGGGCAACTGGAATAATTTTATTGGCCAAAGTAAATGTAAACCGCGGGTTTTATGATATGTTTTCGGGGCAGTAAATATTCTTAAAAAAACAACACTTATAAAACAATAGATTAGAAAACATCAGCATGTAAATTTAAAATTTGTTTACCTGAAAACGAATCCCTGAACCCCAGGTTAATCTTGAGGGCTTATACCCCTGTCAAGGAAGAGGAGGACCGGGGGGTCTAAAACCCGACCCTAAAAAATTGGGGTCAACTAATCCTCACCTTGGAGGGGACTGATAAGGTCAGAGCAAGTCTCCAGCCTAAAACCCTCCTTTTTTATCATCCTGAACCCTTAATCGTCCTAGAAGGAAAATTTTTTTATTTTCCACCAAAGGGATTGGGCTGATCCCCTTTTAAATACAGATTAGAAAATATAAGACAGACTGGAAAAAAAACAAAAGACTTGCATACACACTCAAACACAGAAGGAACATAAATGATTGGGATTTTTAAACTCTAAGCAGTGGTTAAAACAACTAAAGGGGCTCTTTAACTTAAGTCTATACAAGATACAATCCTACTGTGGTCCCGATGAAAAATTTTCACTGGCAACTCCCAACACAGAACAGGATTTAAAGAAACCAATCAACAATAATTAATTGCACCCGGAAAAACTGCACCCAGTCCCAGAACTGAGCACAGGGCCAGAAATTAAATCCCTAATGCCAAAAACAAGAAACAGAACTCAGCTGTGAAGAGTCAAATGTGCAACCCGGGCGATTTTTCGTGGCCCTGCAAACATTTACAGCCTCTGGGAAAAGCCTATTTGTGGGAAATTTCTTTGGGCTTACCTCTTGCTTTTAGGGTGTCAATTGATGGCTTCTTTTGGGAAACAGTAAGGTCGCTAGTCTTACCCCTGAGAGGGTTTAGTTGAAACAGGCGGGTTTTTAAAAAGCCTCAGGAAAATTTTTTGCATGTGTTTGAGTTAATTAGTTGATCAGAGATTTAGGGATAGGTCGTTTAGGGGAACCTTTCTTGATATGCTAATTTTGAGACAGGTTTTTGGGGTTATCAGGAGTTGTATGCCAAAAACATCAGTATTTTAAAAAAATAAAAAAACCCGACAAAATTTCAGTTGGGGTAATGAAACTAAAATAATGAAAGTTTAATTGTAATCATTACTTATGGAAATAATGAATTTTGCACTAATGCTAATTTTTTGGGAAGGGGCCTGTATTTTACAGGGGCTCAATTGGGGCCCACTTTGGACTATTTTTTTTTTTTTATGAAAAACTTGATAAACTGATTTTAGGTTTGTGGGAGTTTCTTCCTTTTTTTTCCCCTTTTTAATTACAAAATTTTGAATTCAACATTTTTATGCAACAATAAGAAACAAAAACAAAAAAACCCTAAGTGCCCCGAAATAAAAACATCTTATATCATAACACACTTGCTCAGCATTTTCAACCTGAATGCATCAAAAAAGCCAAAAGAAAGGTATCCATCCCCAAGTGTGATTTTCTAAATACTCCACGATTCCTAATTACATGTTAAAAACAGATAAAAGAACCAATTTTTTTTAACACCTATTTATAATAAACATGAACATTTTTTTTCCTTTATATCCCTAAAAAATGTCCCTTTATGAAAATGTTTTTAAAAAAGTAGTACAGTAGTTAAACTGTCGTTCTTTTTTGTTGCATATAAATGTTGGGAATTCAATAAAATTGTAATTTTGAAAGGGAAAAAGGGTCCACAAAATAAAAAAATTTTGGCTTAAAAAAAAATATAAAAAAAAACCCCAATTATCCGGAGGGGGAAAAAAAACCCCAAGAAACAATACAATTTTTTTCCAAGTTTAAAAATTGCAAATTTGAGTCAAAATTTTTTTTGTTTTAGGAAGAACTTACAGCCCCCGTCCGTGTTTCCGGACCACTCATGGTTTTGGCTTATAAATACTGAAGACAAATACTGCCAAGTATAAGTGGCCTGAGGGTGAATTCGCACATTGAGACATTACAATTTTTTGCCAAGTGTTGTTTTGTGAAAAACATGGCAAATTGTGATGTCGAGGTGACCTGTGAATTTAACACAGGGCAAAATTTTGTGAGTAGAGTGAGCCTGTAATACACTTCACACATCTGGCTGCAACAGTATGTCCTGCACTGGTGGGGGGGAATTGTCTGGAAGGGGCTCAGGTGCTGAGCTCCCTCCACAATCATCTGCTGCTGGCTACATTGGTCCTCATCTCTAAGAACCATGGCAGAGTACCGTCTGTGGCCATTTAAATGCTGCTGTACATCTCCAACAGCGGCATTTAAATGACCTCAGAGCTGGTGTGCGCACAGTGGCTCATATTGCCCCCCTGTGATACAATTGCAGGGCACTGATGGGTTACTCTAACAGCTGTTAACCCCTTCATGACCTGTGACACAGCGTATGTGGTCATGAAAGGATCGCGTTCCTGCGGGTCGGGTGACCGGGGTCACTGAAAGGTCACCCAACACGCAGGCACAAAACCCTTTGTGCTTCACCACAGGGGGGTTGGCTTAACCCCTACGTGGCTACGATAGCTCTGATTGGCTGTTAAAAGTGAAACAGTGCTCCCTTTATTCCGAGCCCCGACGTGTGCCCAAAAAGTGGTTTACCCCCACATATGGGGTATCAGCGTCTAATTTCTCCTGTTACTCTTGGGGGAAAAAAAATTGGGGACTAAAAAAATTATTTTTGTGGAAAAAAAAATGATTTTTTATTTTCACAGCTCTGCATTATAAACTTCTGTGAAGTACGTGGGGGTTCAAGGTGCTCACCACACATCTGGATAAGTTCCTTGGGGGGTCTAGTTTACAAAATGGGGTCACTTGTGGTTGGTTTCTACTGTTTGGGCACATCAGGGGCTCTGCAAACGTAACAAGATGCCCGCAGACCATTCCATCCAGTCGGCATTTCAAAGCGTCACTACATCCCTTTCGAGCACTGACGTGTGCCCAAACAGTGGTTACCCCCCACATATGGGGTACCAGCGTACTCAGGACAAACTGGACAACAACTTTTGGGGTCCAATTTCTCCTGTAACCATTGTGAAAATAAAAAATAGGGGGCTAAAAAAATCATTTTTTGAGAAAAAAAATGATTTTTTATTTTCAGGGCTGTGCGTTATAAACTTCTGTATAGCACCTGGGGGTTCAAAGTGCTCACTGTGCATCTAAATAAGTTCCTTAGGGGGTCTTGTTTCCAAAATGGGGTCATTTGTGGGGGAGCTCCAAAGTTTAGGCACACAGGGGCTCTCCAAACACGACATGGTGTCCGCTAACGATTGGAGCTAATTTTCCATTAAAGTCAAATGGCGCTCCTTCCCTTCTGAGCCCTGCTGTGCATCCAAACAGTGGTTCCCCCTCATATGGGACACCAGTGTACTCAGGAAAAACTGGACAACAACTTTTGGTGTCCAATTTATCCTGTTACCCTTGGGAAAATAAAAAAATAGGCTAAAAAATAATTTTTGAGAAACAAAAATGATTTATTTTCACTGCTCTGCGTTTATAAACTTCTGTGAAGCACTTGGGGGTTCAAAGTGCTCACTACACATCTAGATAAGCTCCTTGGGGGGGGTCTAGTTTCCAAAATGGGGTCACTTGTGGGGGGTTTCTACTGTTTAGGCACATCAGGGGCTCTGCAAGCGCAACATGACGCCCGCAGAACATTCCATCAAGTCTGCATTCCAAAATGGCGCTCCTTCCCTTCTGAGCTCTCCCATGCGCCAAAACAGTGGTTCCCCCCCACATATGGGGTATTGGTGTACTCAGGACAAATTGCACAACAACTTTTGTGGTCCAATTTCTCCTGTTACCCTTTTGAAAATAAAAATTAGCGGGCTAAAAAATAATTTTTGAGGAAAAAAATTATTTTTTTATTTCCACTGCTCTGCGTTATAAACTTCTGTGAAGCACTTGGGGGTTCAGAGTGCTCACAACACATCTAGATAAGTTCCATAAGAGGTCTAGTTTCCAAAATGGTGTCACATGTGGAGTTTTTTCATTGTTTAGGCACACAGGGGCTCTCCAAACGCGTCATAGTGTCCGCTAATGATTGGAGCTAATTTTCCATTCAAAAAGTCAAATGGCGCTCCTTCCCTTCTGAGCCCTGCCGTGCGCCCAAACAGTGGTTTATGACCACATATGAGGTATCTGTGTACTCAGGAGAAATTGCCCAACAAATTTTAGGATGCATTTTATCCTGTTGCCCATGCAAAAATGAAAAAATTGATGCTAAAATAAAATTTTTGTTGGAAAAATTAAAATGTCCATTTTTTCCTTCCACATTGCTTTAGTTCCTGTGAAGCACCTGAAGGGTTAATAATCTTCTTGAATGTAGTTTTGAGTAGCTTGAGGGGTGCAGTTTTTATAATGGTGTCACTTTTGGGAATTTTCTACCATATAGACCCCTCAAAGTGTCTTCAAATGTGAGGTGGTCCCTAAAAAAATGGTTTTGTAAATTTTGCTGTAAAATGAGTAATCGCTGGTCAACTTTTAACCCTTATAACTTCCTAAAAAAAAAAATAATTGATGCAAAGAAGACAAGTGGGAAATGTTATTTATTAACTATTTTGTGTCACATAACTCTCTGGTTTAACAGAATAAAAATTCAAAATTTGAAAATTGCAAATTTTCAAAATTTTCGCTAAATTTCCATTTTTTTCACAAATAAATGCAAAAAATTATCGACTTAAATTTACCACTAACATGAAGCCCAATATGTCAAAAAAAACAGTCTCAGAGTCGCTAGGATCCGTTGAAGCGTTCCTGAGTTATTACCTCATAAAGGGACACTGGTCAGAATTTCAAAAAATGGCAAGGTCATGAAGGGGTTAAAATCACCCTGATCGCACATCAGAGGATAGAGAAATAGGGTCCCTGATTCACCCCCCCCCCCCCGGTGTCCATAGGTCTCCTGGCTCCCCCCCCCCATGGCCTTCAGCATCTTCTTCTGGTAAGAAAATGGTGGGCGCATGTACAGTGCGGAGATCTGCCGGCCGGCACCCGGCAACAATAGGAAGACTTTTCCTATTGGTTCATTTTGGTCACTGTGATAAGGGTCTATCACAGTTATCAAAATAAAACAATAGTAAATAAACCCCCTTTATCACTCCCTTAGTTAGGGAAAAATAATAAAAGGAAAATATATCTATTTCCATTTTCCCATTGGGGTTAGAGTTAGGCTAAAGTGAGTTGGGCTAAAGTTTTAGGGGTGTGTTGGGGTTAGGTTTGTGGTTAGGGTTATGGTTAGGGGTGGGAGTTAGAATTGGGGGGTTTCCACTGTTTTGGTACATCAGGGGGTCTCCAAACACGACATGGCGCCAACATTGATTCCAGCCAATTTTGCGTTCAAAAAGTCAAACGGTGCTCCCTCCCTTCTGAGCTCTGCCGTGCGCCCCAAAATTTTGTTTCCAAAATTGTGCTGATGTAAAGTAGACATGTGGGAAATGTTATTTATTAACTATTTTGTGTGACATATCTCTCTGATTTAAGGGCATAAAAATTAAAAGTTTGAAAATTACAAAATTTAAAAAATTTTCCTCATTTGTTTTTTTCATAAATAAACAAGAAATTTTACCACTAACATGAAGTACAATATGTCGCAAAAAAAACGCAGGATCAGCGGGATCCGTTAACCTCTTCACCCCCAAGGGTGGTTTGCACGTTAAAGACCGGGCCAATTTTTACAATTCTGACCACTGTCTCTTTATGAGGTTATAACTCTGGAACGCTTCAACGGATCTTCGCGATTCTGAGGTTTTCTCGTGACATATTGTACTTCACGTTAGTGGTAAAATTTCTTCGATATAACTTGCGTTTATTTTTGAAAAAACCGCAAATATGCCGAAAATTTTGAAAATTTTGCAATTTTCAAACTTTGAATTTTTATTCCCTTAAAACAGAGAAATATGTCACACAAAATAGTTACTAAATAACATTTCCCACATGTCTACTTTACATCAGCACAATTTTGGAACCAAAATTTTTTTTTTGTTAGGAAATTATAAGGGTTAAAAGTTGTCCAGCGATTTCTCATTTTTACAACAAAATTTACAAAGCCATTTTTTTTTTAGGGACCACCTCACATTTGAAGTTACTTTGAGGGGTCTATATGGCAGAAAAAACCCAAAAGTGACACCATTCTAAAAACTGCACCCTCAAGGTACTCAAAACCACATTCAAGAAGTTCATTAACCCTTCAGGTGCTTCACAGGAGCTGAAGCAACGTGGAAGGAAAAAATGAACATTTAACTTTTTAGTCACAAAAATGATCTTTTACAAACTTTTTTATTTTCACAAGGGTAAAAGGAGAAAATGGACAGAAAGTTGTTGTGCAATTTCTCCTGAGTACGCCGATACCCCATATGTGGGGGGCAACCACTGTTTGGGCGCACGGCAGAGCTCGGAATGGAAGGAGCACCATTTGACTTTTTCTAACCAAAAATGGCTGGAATTGAGATTGGACACCATGTTGCATTTGGAGAGCTCCTGATGTGCCTAAACAGTGGAAATCCCCCACAAGTGACCCCATTTTGGAAAATAAACCCCCCAAGGAACTTATCTAGATGTGTGGTGAGCAATTTTAACCACCAAGTGCTTCACACAAGTTTATAACATACAGCCGTGAAAATAAAAAAAAAAAAAAAAAAAAAGTTTTACAAAAATTATTTTTTCACCCCCAATATTTTAATTTCACAAGGGTAACAGGAGAAATTGGACCCAAAAGTTGTTGTCCAATTTGTCCTGAGTACGCTGATACCCCATATGTTGGAGAAAACTACTGTATGGGCACACGTCAGGGCTCGGAAGGGAAGTAGTGACGTTGATGGAATTGTCTGCGGGTGTCATGTCACGTTTGGAGAGCCCCTGATGTGCCTAAACAGTGGAAACCCCCCACAAGTGACCCCATTTTGGAAAATAACACCAAGGAACTTATCTAGATGTGTGGTGAGCGCTATGAAGCCCCAAGTGCTTCACAGAAGTTCATAACTTACAGCGGTAATTTTTAACAAAAATGATATTTTCGACCCCCAATTTTTTATTTTCCCAAGGGTAACAGAAGAAATTGGACCCCAAGAGTTATTGTGCAATTTGTCCGGAGTACGCTGATAACCCAAATGTGGGGGTAAACTACTGTTTGGGCACATTGCAGTGCTCAGAAGTGAAGGAGCACCGTTTGACCTTTTTAACGCAGAATTGGCTGGAATTGAGATCAGACGCCATGTCACGTTTGGAGAGCCCCTGATGTGCCTAAACAGTGGAAACCCCCCAATTCCAACTCCAACCCTAACCCCACACACCCCTAACCCTAGTTCCAACCCTAACCATAACCCTAACCACAAACCTAACCGTAACAACCCTAACCCCAACCCTAACCGCAACCCTAACCCTAATGGGAAAATGGAAATACATTTTTTTTAATTTTATTATTTTTCCCTAACTAAGGGTGATAAAGGGGGGTTTGATTTACTATTTATAGCGGGGGTTTTATGATTGGCAGCTGTCACGCTAAAAGACGCTTTTTATTGCAAAAAAATAGTTTTTGCATCACCACATTTTTAGAGCTATAATTTTTGCATATTTTGGCCCACAGAGTCATGTGAGGTCTTATTTTTTGAGGGACGAGTTGACGTTTTTATTGGTACCATTTTTGAGCACGTGACATTTTTTGATCGCTTTTTATTTCGATTTATGGGAGGTTAGAATGAACAAAAATCAGTTTCATGAATTTCTTTTGGTGGGGGGGCGTTTATACCGTTCCGCGTGTGGTAAAATTGATAAAGCAGTTTTATTATTCGGGTCAGTACGATTACAGCGATACCTCATTTATATCATTTTTTTATGTTTTGGTGCTTTTATACAATAAAAACAATTTTATATAAAGAATAATTATTTTTGCATCGCTTTATTTTGTGAGCTATAACTATTTTTTCGCTGATGATGCTGTTTGGCGGCTCGTTTTTTGCGGAACAAGATGACGTTTTCAGCGGTACCATGTTTATTTATATCGGTCTCTTTGATCGCGTGTTATTCCACTTTTTGTTTTGCAGTATGATAAAGCATTGATTTTTTGCTTCGTTTTTTTTTTTTTTTTTTAAGGTGTTCACTAAAGGGGTTAACTAGTGGGACAGTTCTATAGGGTGGGTCGTTACGGACGCGGCGATACCAAATGTGTAGTTTTATTGTTTTTTTTTTTTATTTACATGAAGAAATGAATTTATTGGGGAATATTTTTTTTTCCTTTATTTTGGTTTTTTTTTTTACACTTTTTTTTTCATTTTTTTAACTTTTTTACTTTGTCACAGGGTGGGACATTACTGTATAAAGTCAGATCGCTGGTCTGACAGTGTGCACAGCACTGTGAGGCTACTTTCACACTTGCGTTTTTTTGCGCAGCGCATCGTGCGCTATCGGACGCATGCGCAATGTTCCCCCATCTTTAACATGGCGGGTGCAGGGTCTAGCGCTTGCACGCGTTCATCTGCGTTTAGCGTGCGCTGCGCATTTTCCAGGTTTGCGTCCATACGCGCTAGACGCTACATGTTGCTTTTTTTTCCGCCCAACCGCATTAAAAAAACGCGTGCGCACGTGTCTGCATGCTATGCGCAAAAAAAACAACATTGCAGTCTATGGGTGCGCTGGCATGCGCATGGCTTTGCACTCGTCAGCGCTTTTGCGCGCACGCGATTTTTGAGTAAATAATGTCTAACATGTTTAAACAACCCCCTACACAAGATACATTGTGAGGAGTGTAGATAAAAAGGTGATAGAGACAGAGATGATAGAGACAGAGATGATAGAGACAGATGATAGAGACAGAGATGATAGAGACAGAGATGATAGAGCAGAGTAAGAGACAGAGATGATAGAAATGTGACACGTAGACAACCCATGCGCCGAAAAAAACGCAAACGCATGCAAAAACGCTTGAAATCGCATACAAACGCTGCGTTTTTTGGTCATAATGCGCACGCTGATGCGACTAAATATCGCAGTGTTTATAAGTGTTTGCATGCGTTTTTTAATGCGTTTCATGTGCGCACGATGCACTGCGCAAAAAAACGCAAGTGTGAAAGTAGCCTGAGACCAGCGATCTCACAGGCACTGCTGCAGGCTTTCTCAGTGCCTGCTCTCAGCAGGCACTGAGGAAGCAGCCTCCTGCAGGACCCCCGGCCATCTTGGATCCGGAGTCTTGCAGGGAGGAAGGCCTCAGAACAGCACGATCACATCGCGCTGTTCTGAGGGTCTCAGGAAGCCCCTCCCTGCGCGATGCTTCCCTGTGCCAGGTGTCAGCTGTGATAATCAGCTGACAACCGGACGCGCTGGGAGCGCATCCGATCGCATGGGACGTACTATCCCGTCCATGGTCATACGGGCCCAGGTCACATGGACGGGATAGTACGTCCGATGGCAGAAAGGGATTAAAGTGTTCCAGAGTTACTACCTCAAAGTGACAGTGGTCAGAATTGTAAAAATTTGCCTGGTAATTAAGCTGCAAATTGGCTCTATCACTAAGGTGTTAAAATATAATGAACGTTGTAAAAACAAAATACAATTACCCATGGAAGTGGAATTCCATATTTTTCACCATTTCCCAATTCGAATTTATGTTGTATGGTAAAATAGTGTCATTCAAAAATACAAGTCTTCTGGAGAAAAAAAAAAAAAAAAAACAACACACACAAGCCCTCGGATATATGTGGATGAAAAAATAAAGTTTTGGCTTTTGGCAGAAGTGGGGGATGGGGAACGAAAAGCCCCAAAATCTCTGGAGTCATCTTCCTGCCAAAAGCCATTTTCATGACTCCGCTGCAGATTTTAAACCTCAAATCAAACATCTTAGCAAAAAATCTGAGTGATGATAAACATGATGCAGCTTACAAAATCCACAGCATTCATTATTGCCATGGATTCAGTCCAGTGAGTTACAATGGAAGGCAGAGGTGTCATCCATGTGTGCTCAGTCAGCAGCAGAAATTACAGTTTCAGGTTTGCAATTCAGATGTGGATTAGCCGAGATGTTAAAGGGAATCTGTCAGCAGGATTTTGTGAAGTAATCTGAAGATATTATGCTGTATGGGTTAAAACACAGATCTCAATGATGCCCCAGGTTTTGTTTGCTTAAAATAATTGTTTCAGGTTATTATTGCTAAATAGCTGGTCTGAGTCCTACTGTGATAAGCAGCTTACTGTCTATGGACACTGTATACAGAGCTTGATGGGGGTGGGGTTATCTTTCTCAGCTCTGATTCATTCTAAATCTAAAAGCTCTGATAGTGTCAGAATGGCTGCACCCAGTAATCTTAGTGATATATCTTTATACATTGTTGAGTTCAGGGTCTCTTTGCCTACATCAGGCTGTGCTCAGATGAGGTAGCAGAAACCTGCTGACAGATTCCTTTTAAAAAGGATTTTTTTTTTTAATTTCACATTGCAGCGCCACTGCCAGAAATACTACAGTCAGGAACTGGATTACATTAGTGGTGTAAATTTCACAAGAAAAGTGGTGTAAATTTTCATTATCCGACCAGGTGTCTCCAATCCACATCCATGCTCCGCTCATTTTGGTGAAGCTGGCCAGGACTTTGCAGGTGGAGTGGGTGAGCAGTGACAGCGGAAGAATGTGACCTGTGAACAGAGATGGCTCTAGCAAAGAAGCCAGACTGCACTACCTCATGGGAAATGTAGTCTAAAGGTACTGCCACACTAAACAATCCCGCTAGCGATCACGATAACGACGCATACTAATGCGATCGCTAGCGGGATTGTTTCTATATCGCTAAATGCGGCCACATTTAGCGATATAGTTAACGACGCTATCGCCGTTAGCGATCTTCTTAACGACTTTAGCGGTACAAAAGTACCGCTAAATCGCTAAGAAAAGGTGCCACACTAGCGATATACTTACCCAGCGGGAGCGCCGACGAGAAAATAGGGTCCGGAACGATTCCAGCGACGAGCGAGATCACAGCAGGAAGCTCGTCGCTGGAAGCTGCCGCACTGAACAATATCGCTAACGGGATCGCTAAATAGTGACGTTTTTTAGCGATCCCGTTAGCGATATTGTTTAGTGTGGCATACCTTAAGGGCACAGAGGAATAGCTGGCAGGAAGTTCAGGATATAAATAGTAAAACTAAATGGCTGTAGGAGGCAAAAAAAGGTATTAAGATCAAATAGCTGGGGACCAATTACAGGGACAGCCAAATCAGTTTTGAATCCCCCCCTTTGTAAGCTGCTCTGCTCCCCTTCCCCATGATCAGACAAGATCATATATAATTAGCACTGTTCCT
Source organism: Oophaga sylvatica (assembly GCA_033576555.1). Lineage (NCBI taxonomy): Eukaryota > Metazoa > Chordata > Amphibia > Anura > Dendrobatidae > Oophaga > Oophaga sylvatica. Next base: position 862,101,008 of record JARQOD010000001.1, on the reverse strand, counting down.
ATCTGGGGGAGGGGAGCAGAGAAGTGCAAACATTTGCTAGACATGCACTTCAAACCATCTACACTTCTTGCATGAAGAAGGCAATTTCAGCGCTGAGTTTGGGAGAAGAGGAAATAAAGTGACAGTTTATATTGCAAAGATTAAAACAATAAAAACAATCTGTGTGAAACCACACATGCAGCAGTTTTTGCAAATACGTATTTATGCATTATTCAGTTCAACTTTGGGCATTAAAGCGTGGGGTTCCTTTGTAAGAGTTTAAGGGTCCCGTCACACTCTTCAATGTTCCAGTGATCCCACCAACGATACGACGTGGATGGGATCGCTGGAACATCGTTAGCTGGTGAGCTGTCACATGGGCATACTCACAAGCGATCAGGACCATTGGTATCCAATGTACACATCGGGTAACTAAGCACCGCGCGGCACCTAGTTACCCGATAGGTACCCTGGATACCGGCTCTTAGCGCTCTACAGCAGACGCTGGGAGCCGGTAACCAGGGTACATATCGGGTAACTAGGTGCCGCGCGGTGCTTAGTTACCTGATATGTACATTGGATACCAGCTCCAGTTCGCTGATCGTTGGTCTCCCGTTGTCACACGGAGCGATGCGCGCTGGCCAGCGGGAGACCAACGATCAAAATATGGTCCAGGACATTCAACGACGATCAGCGATCCGTGTCACATGTAGCGAGATCGCTGGCTAGGTCGCTGTTGCGTCACAAAATCGGTGACGCTTCAGCGATCTCACTTAGTGTGACGGGGCCTTAAGGGAGCAGAGGAGTTCTGACACTTCACAGGCTGTAACTATTTCACCCTGGGTGGAGTTGGGCCAATATCCCACAGCCAACAATGCAGGATAGGAATGCAGGACTGATCACACTGGGCAGATTTCTCAATACTGTCACAGGATGAGTCCTGGCACTGTGTAAATGCTCATTAATCTGAGTGATGTCACTGTGTTAAGGTCTATGTTCTCCAACTGCTTGCAGCAATAAACAGAAACTTCTAGTCCTGCCCCGACGGGTTCGTTCTATGTATTCTCTAAGCCTGAATCCACACACAATGTTAAGAGATCTTTTGGTACACAAGATATACACAGCACACCCGTACAGCGAGACACACGGAAATGTGTCTCAAATGCCTCAAGTCTTGCATCATTATACACAAATCTGAAATATGTATGTGTGTTGTATGACAATACGGACGGTTCTTCACCGATGCGTTTTTATTAATGGTAGTCTGCTGCTGTCTTGGCTACATGGTGCACAAATAAAATATAAAAAAGTATTAAGGAAGCATAGAAGTACATGGTGCAAACAAGTAAATAAGATCCCGTTCATACAATGCAGACCAATACCTTATTTTTACATCCCCATTATGTGTACAAGATCCTGTTTTGACCTTACAAGATGACGTTTTCTTCACACCCTCTGGCTATTGGCACGCTTTCCAGATAAAAACTGCTTCACCAGCGGTTTTGCCATTATTCTTGCAGTGGTGCTGCAGCCGCGGTCTTTTCCGCTATACATTAAGTACAGACCGTACGCTGCTCCTTAGCTGCAAATTCTATTAGCCACGTCAGGGTTTCCGAAGTGACATAAGACGGAACGTGTGCACAGTAATGCCATCTTTACATTGCCGGGCATTATGTTCATGTCCTGGGGAGCTCTTGCAGCGCCTGGAAACCGCCAGAAAGACACCTATGAGCAGATACGAACTTTTTGTTTTATTCATTGAAATTTGTATTATGGTTTAAATTCTGCCATTCCCCCAAATTATCTTACATTGTTTACAATAAAGAAATAAAACTACATAATATTTGATATTTAAAGAGCTTTGCCCATTCATTTTAGTCAATAGATCTTGGAATAATAATAATTTCCACAATTGGATGTTTAAAATAAATACACATAAAAAAAGTTCCTGTCCTGACAAACTTAAATATGCCCCTGCTGTGTACTGTGTAATGGCTGTGCTGACCGTGCAGGAACATGGTCTGATCATACCACAGCTCCTCGGTGAGGCGTGTGGAGGGCGAAAGAGTAAACAGACAGGACAGCAGGGGATCACAAGTAACTCTCTTTGAAGGCAAAACATTTTTTAAAAATAGACATGGAAATGCTTTATCTCACAGAAAGAATCAGCTGTGACCATGTGCTGTAATGTCTGTATACTATTTTACTCCACCCCTGGCCAAGAGATGTGGTATGATCAGACCATGTTCCTGCACGATCAGACTCAGCCATTACACAGGGCACATTTATAACATTTCAGGACAGGAATATTTATTTAAACACATCCAGTTGTGGAAATAATTATTATTCCAAGATCCATTGATTAAAATGAAAGTTAAATTTAGTGGGAAAAAAAACCTTTAATAGCCAAATACTAATTTAATTAATTTATTTTTTTTAAGCAGAATCAGACTGAGTTTCTTTTAAATGGATACACGCAATTCTTTTTCTCTGGTTAAGATGTTACTGTAGCAGTGAGTCACAGCTGTCAGTACATTGGGGATACTGTGGGAAGAGTGGATCTGCTTACATTTACACAAACGTTCCTCTGCTGACTGACTATAATAAAATGTTTGACATGGGAATCTTTACAGAAAAAAATAAAGATAATGGACAAGAAGTGTGAAAATTCTCCAAGATCATTTTAAGAAAAACAACTCCACGTCTTTCTGTAGTTTGTATCTGGTATTGCAATTTTTCTATTGAAGTAAATACTGTAGGTTAAAGCTGCAATCCCACACACAAACTGTGGACGAGTGTGGCAGTTTTCTGGATAAAAGAAGCCATTGTTTTTTACAGAACAACCCTTTTCATATTCAACGAGTGGATCAATTGAACTCTTTAGAGAGTATTCTCAAGCATAAGGCCAAAACTTTAAAATGTTTGTAGAGAGAAAGACTTTTACTATCACAGCCTATAAAAAGCTATTGCCTCCAAGCTTTTAGTTCTACAAGAGTCTGCAAGTTCCCATCTGTCAGGCGGAGGAGAAGCCGATATCTAACACCACAGCTATGCGACCTGTTCTGCCATTCTGACTGATGAAGCCACATACTGGAATTACACCTTTGTCTACAAATCGTTAGTAAGCTTTACAGGACAGTTATAAATCTGATGTGATTGTTTTGCGTTATATAACAATATTGAATTTTTTCATTTAACTGAAATGTCAAAAAAAAAAAAAAACAACATTCTCGGCACATAAGCAGCACAGCTTCTAGATTCAGATGTGCCAGCACAGTGCCACTTCCACCAACCAAGTAATTAAGGAAACTAAACAATGGATGATTGTGCCTACAGGATAATACAGCATGGAAGGCCCTTATGTAGCAGCCTGGGATCAAGGTGCGAATACAAGGGCGAAATACAAAATAAAAAATAAAAAAAACAGAAAAAATTAAATATATGTACATATATTAGGCTAAGTTTTTCTTCTAATATGTACCAAGTCATTTTCTTGTTCATGAATTCACCAGTTATAGGCCATGAGAATGTAAGTTTGTATCTTCTCCTAATACAGCAAAAGTATTATAAGTAGCAAAATCAAAAAACACCATTTAGTCTAGATATGCAACATACAAGAAAAAAAACAGATGTGATACATGTGACAGCAGGAGACATGCAGATTATAGGAACTTGGTAGGAAGAGAGTAAAGACATTCTATATTGCAGTGAATAAATCAGAAACAATTCATTCACAAAATTAACAAAATGTAAGAAGTTTCATAAGACACGTTCCCCTATGCAATGCATAGATTACATACACGGCTGTGTCATGAAATAATTACCTTTCACACTTTTCCTATTAACATCCGCTCCTTTTTCGAGTAGGAATTGAGCTATCTCTTTATGACCTTTGTAGCAGGAGATCATCAGACAAGTGTGACCATGCCGGTTGGCTACTTCCAAGTCAGCTTTGTGCTCTACCAAATACTTCACAATCTCCAGATGCCCATCAAAGCAGGCTGCTCTTAAAGGAGTAGAATTAGTAAGAGTTGTGTTGTTCACAGAGGCGCCGTGATCCAAAAGTGACTGGACAACTTTCAGGTGACCCGCTGCAGAGGCTGCCCAGAGAGGAGGTGCACCTTCTATGGTTTCGCCATCAAAATTGACAGATCCCCCAATTTCCACAGAGGCACTGCACTGATCCAGCAGGTAATCCACCATATCCAGGTGGCCGTATCGAGCTGCCATTAAAAGGGGTGTAGCTCCATTGGTTTTCTCTGACATTAACAAAACAACTTCGTCTTTGGCCTTGCTTTCCAGCAGCTTGGAAAGAAGGCGCAGCTTGCCATCACGAGCAGCATTAAAAACCGCCGTCTTGAGATCCATGGTCACTCCGATGTAAAAGACTTGTTTGTGTTAGAAGAGACCAAAATTTGTCTCAATGAGAGCCAGAATTTTCCAGAATAAGGCACACAAGAAAAATTTACAAGATCCTGCCTGTTGTCTCAGGAGAAGCATAAATAGGGATTTACAGTCGCATAAAGCTGAAAAGAAAAAAAATAAATGAATTAGTGTGCTTATTGTAATGTTGTCAACATTCATTATAGGTAGTTGTATAACAGCCAAGCATCACGTTCCTCATAGTACTAAACACTCATAGTCCATATGAAAGCACTACAAATACCATGATGAAAGACAACATCCATGTACCCCAATGTCTAATTTCAGGAATATGCTTTACTGGTGTGCATTGGTCAGTCACCATGAGTGACAAGTATAGGGACCACAAGTGTAGTCTTCTCAATATACCATTGTCAAAGATCAACCCTCAATGAGAAAACTGAGCAATATCATGAGAAACCCACAAAAAAGATATTCCTGTTGTTTAAAGGGGTATTCCCAGCTCCAAGACCCTATGCCAATATGTAGTAGGTATAATAATAATACTAGAAAATATGTCCAATTAGAAATGTAGTATAGTTTCTCATTCGCTAGGTCTCTTTCCTCAATAGGTATCCACTGTTACGACCACTAGCAACTAACTGTCACTATATCAGTGGTCAGAACCATGGATATCTAAGGTCCTGAAATGCCTGCACATGAGAAAAGACACAGCAAATAAGAAAAACCATAGTTCATTTCTAATTGGAGGTATTTGCTAGTATTATATCCGCCACAGATTTGGAATGTATATTATATATATATATATATATATATATATATATATATATATATATATATATATATATAAATTTGGTATCGCAAGACTAGGATCATGTCCCATTATATGCATGGATGTATCAGTTCCACTGCTCCAAGTTATAAACTCAACAAATTACATGGGGCTGACAAGAGCAATCAATAAGGGTTGGGTACATAAATGTCATGGGATTTCAGCTCAAAACACCTTTAACCCATAGTAGAGAGCTGCTGGACAGAGCTTTGGGAGGACAATCCCCTTAACCTCTAGACTGGATTCTACAGCCTCTGTATTCAGTATTTCATGTTAGCCTGACACAGATTGTCTCCAGTTCTAGAGAAACTTTGCCTTTCACGAGATTGCATGGGTGAAAAAAAAGTGGACAATTCTGAGGACACACTGGACCTGCAGATCTAACTACAGGAATTTTCCTACCTTTGTGTAAAGGGACAATAAGAGAAAGAGGCTAGAACAACATGTCATGTCGCTAACGTTACAGAGCAGTCGTCAGCCATTTCCCAATTCTACATGTCAGTTCCTCAGATGATACAGACAGGACTTCCCTACACGTCGATGTTCTGCTTGGTATACTGCGCTGTACTTGTTCTGGAATGTCAGTGCAGATTCCTCGACAAGTACATAATATGTGAACCCACCCTAAGGCCACATTCACTGCTCGTTTTTTTCCTGCATATGAAGGAAAAAAAAACAAAAAACTATGGCTAAGATCTCCTTCCAGTTTTACCAACAGTAACTTTCTCACATGCCAAGAAAGAATACATTATTTGCAAAGCTCCTCCTGCCCATTACAATATTAAAAACAGACAGCACATGGATAGCATCTGCGTGCTGGACGTGATTTTCACAGACCTGTATGGGTGACTGACCAAAAACGATAAATCTCTGATATTTATATGTACACACAGTCCAAGAAAAAAAAAAAAAACTAAAAACACAAGAGCATGTGAACAACTCCATAAATTATAATGGGTAATTGTTCGTACACAGATCGAACATGTACATGAAAACCAGATGACAATGAGGACTTAGACGGCAGAGTTAAAAGATCATTATTAAATGCGATAGTCTAAATGTTACTTAACTAATACTCCGGAAACCCCAGCAGAATACTTAAAAGGATTTAATAATACAAATAATAAGAGTATAACATATTTACATTTTAAAGTGCCCATGCCGCCTATTCACTGTCCCCCATCACCAGGAAATCCCCCTTTAATCACGGGACTTCAACAGCCAATATTGATCCCAGTCAGTACAGGTTGTCACAACTGCAGCCATTTGGGGTGTTGAGAAGTAGAGAAGTGATGCCACAGCAGTGCATAAGTAATCAAGAGCTGAGGGGACACGGGCTGCAAGGGCGATTTCCATTATTAGCAGTTTCTGCTCATGATTCAGGATGTGACTTTATGGCAGGAAACATCTTGATCAATATTTCCAACAATTAAGTCACTGTAACCTGTCATTTGAAGGGTTATTCCCAAGATGGTCAGTAGATCCCTATCCACTGCTCTATGAGGGGCTGACAGCCGAGACCACCTGCCCTGTATATTTCCAGCAGAATTATAGACAACGAAAGGAGCCAAAAACAAGCACATTTGGAAATTTGGTAAAGTTTCTGTGGTGCAAGAACCTCGCTGCGGGTCCCAGCGGTCAGACCCCAGTGATCCTGAATATCCGTTTAACAACTCCCGCTTTTATGTTTACACGATGCAACCAAAACTCGGGCTGTCACCTCAATCAACATCAATTCCCATCAAAATACAGCTAGACTGTAGCAATGACAAAGGGCCACAAGTAAGGGGGCGAAGGCAGAAACCCCTCTATTGTGCCGAAATATCAGGGAGAGACTAGGGGTCCTGGAAGTGGGATACACAGGTAACAACTCACAGCAGGGAAGTGTCCCCCAAAATGCTGCAGGGTGGAAACTAATCTCCGATATATCACAAAGGGTTATGTCTCCTGTACATTAATCAAGGCGGGGCGAAACTACAGAAACACACAAGAGAATAATCACCAGTGTACGGGGGACTCTGCAGGGAGTGTGGAGATATATGAGAGACATAATATTACACACAAGAGAATAATCACCAGTGTACGGGGGACTCTGCAGGGAGTGTGGAGATATATGAGAGACATAATATTACACACAGAGAATAATCACCAGTGTACGGGGGACTCTGCAGGGAGTGTGGAGATATATGAGAGACATAATATTACACACAAGAGAATAATCACCAGTGTACGGGGGACTCTGCAGGGAGTGTGGAGATATATATGAGAGACATTATATACACACAAGAGAAGAATCACCAGTGTCCGGGGGACATTATATACACACAAGAGAAGAATCACCAGTGTCCAGGGGACTCTGCAGGGAGTGTGGAGATATATATGAGACATATTACACACAAGAGAAGAATCACCAGTGTCCGGGGGACTCTGCAGGGAGATATATATGAGAGACATTATATACACACAGGAGAAGAATCACCAGTGTCCGGGGGACTCTGCGGGGAGTGTGGAGATATATATGAGATACATTATATACACACAGGAGAATAATCACCAGTGTCCGGGGAACTCTGCGGGGAGTGTGGAGATATATATGAGAGACATTATATACACACAAGAGAAGAATCACCAGTGTCCGGGGAACTCTGCGGGGAGTGTGGAGATATATATGAGAGACATTATATACACACAAGAGAAGAATCACCAGTGTCCGGGGGACATTATATACACACAAGAGAAGAATCACCAGTGTCCGGGGGACTCTGCAGGGAGTGTGGAGATATATATGAGACATAATATTACACACAAGAGAAGAATCACCAGTGTCCGGGGGACTCCGCAGGGAGATATATATGAGAGACATTATATACACACAGGAGAAGAATCACCAGTGTCCGGGGGGACTCTGCGGGAGAATGTGTGGAGGGGTTATATATATGAGACATAATATTACACACAAGAGAAGAATCATCAGTGTCCGGGGGACTCTGCAGGGAGATATATATGAGAGACATTATATACACACAGGAGAAGAATCACCAGTGTCCGGGGGACTCTGCAGGGAGATATATATGAGAGACATTATATACACACAAGAGAATAATCACCAGTGTCCGGGGAACTCTGCGGGGAGTGTGGAGATATATATGAGATACATTATATACACACAAGAGAAGAATCACCAGTGTCCGGGGGACTCTGCGGGGAGTGTGGAGATATATATGAGATACATTATATACACACAAGAGAAGAATCACCAGTGTCCGGGGAACTCTGAGGGGAGTGTGGAGATATATATGAGATACATAATATACACACAAGAGAAGAATCACCAGTGTCCGGGGAACTCTGCGGGGAGTGTGGAGATATATATGAGATACATTATATACACACAAGAGAAGAATCACCAGTGTCCGGGGAACTCTGAGGGGAGTGTGGAGATATATATGAGATACATAATATACACACAAGAGAAGAATCACCAGTGTCCGGGGGACTCTGCGGGGAGTGTGGAGATATATATGAGATACATTATATACACACAAGAGAAGAATCACCAGTGTCCGGGGAACTCTGCGGGGAGTGTGGAGATATATATGAGATACATTATATACACACAAGAGAATAATCACCAGTGTCCGGGGAACTCTGCGGGGAGTGTGGAGATATATATGAGATACATTATATACACACAGGAGAAGAATCACCAGTGTCCGGGGGACTCTGCGGGGAGTGTGGAGATATATATGAGATACATTATATACACACAAGAGAAGAATCACCAGTGTCCGGGGAACTCTGCGGGGAGTGTGGAGATATATATGACAGACATTATACACACAAGAGAAGAATCACCAGTGTCCGGGAAACTCTGCGGGGAGTGTGGAGATATAGTTGAGAGACATTATATACACACAGGAGAATAATCACCAGTGTCCGGGGGACATTATATACACACAAGAAAAGAATCACCAGTGTCCGGGGAACTCTGCGGGGAGTGTGGAGATATATATGACAGACATTATACACACAAGAGAAGAATCACCAGTGTCCGGGGAACTCTGCGGGGAGTGTGGAGATATATATGACAGACATTATATACACACAAGAGAAGAATCACCAGTGTCCGGGGAACTCTGCGGGGAGTGTGGAGATATATATGACAGACATTATACACACAAGAGAAGAATCACCAGTGTCCGGGAAACTCTGCGGGGAGTGTGGAGATATAGTTGAGAGACAATTTTATACACACAGGAGAATAATCACCAGTGTCCGGGGAACTCTGCGGGGAGTGTGGAGATATATATGACAGACATTATATACACACAAGAGAAGAATCACCAGTGTCCGGGGAACTCTGCGGGGAGTGTGGAGATATATATGACAGACATTATACACATAAGAGAAGAATCACCAGTGTCCGGGGAACTCTGCGGGGAGTGTGGAGATATAGTTGAGAGACATTATATACACACAGGAGAATAATCACCAGTGTCCGGGGGACATTATATACACACAAGAGAAGAATCACCAGTGTCCGGGGAACTCTGCGGGGAGTGTGGAGATATATATGACAGACATTATACACACAAGAGAAGAATCACCAGTGTCCGGGAAACTCTGCGGGGAGTGTGGAGATATAGTTGAGAGACATTATATACACACAGGAGAATAATCACCAGTGTCCGGGGGACATTATATACACACAAGAGAAGAATCACCAGTGTCCGGGGAACTCTGCGGGGAGTGTGGAGATATATATGACAGACATTATAATTACGCACAGAGAAGAAATCACCCAGTGCCCGGGACTCTGCGGGGTAGTGTGGATATATGCCAGACATATACACACAAAGAGAATATCACAGTGTCGGGAAATCTGCGGGAGTGTGGAGATATAGTTGATGAGACAATTTATACCACAGGAGAATAATCTCCAGTTCCGGGAACCTCTAGCGGGGAGTGTGGAGATATCTTGAAGACATCATATACACACAAGACGAAGTATCACAGTGTCCGGGGAACTCTGCGGGGAGTGTGGAGATATATATGACAGACATTATACACATAAGAGAAGAATCACCAGTGTCCGGGGAACTCTGCGGGGAGTGTGGAGATATAGTTGAGAGACATTATATACACACAGGAGAATAATCACCAGTGTCCGGGGGACATTATATACACACAAGAGAAGAATCACCAGTGTCCGGGGAACTCTGCGGGGAGTGTGGAGATATATATGACAGACATTATACACACAAGAGAAGAATCACCAGTGTCCGGGGAACTCTGCGGGGAGTGTGGAGATATATTGACAGACATTATACACACAAGAGAAGAATCACCAGTGTCCGGGAAACTCTGCGGGGAGTGTGGAGATATAGTTGAGAGACATTATATACACACAGGAGAATAATCACCAGTGTCCGGGGGACATTATATACACACAAGAGAAGAATCACCAGTGTCCGGGGAACTCTGCGGGGAGTGTGGAGATATATATGACAGAATTATACACACAGGGGTAATGGCGGCGCCGGACATTGCCCTCACAGTACAACACGAGCACAGGAGCCCCGGAAGCCACTCACAACGCGGAAGGTCACGTCCACGAGTGTCGCATCAGGCAGCCCGCACACACTCGCGGTGACACACACATTCACGCTGTAAATAGTCACTACGTAAACGGACGGAAGTGAGCAGCGCAGCCACTGCTCCGCATCTTTCACCACATGGACTGAGGACAGGGAGTGTTTACCACGGCCATAGTTACAGCTGTCTGTCCCTGGTCTCCTCCCGGGACGTTATGCGCCCTGTAGAAGCCGCCGCAGCGAGCTGCCGGTGTGACGGGGCAGGCGGGGCTCTCCTCCGTCTGATAGGAACTCCACCTAACCTGCTAGATATCGTTAGTCATCAACAGGACAAAGCTCAGCCAATCACAAGTAAGGGGCGGGGCGTAGCAAGCACAAACAGGCTCATCCTTCGCATCGTGACGTTCTCTGGCGTCAAGTTAGGTTGAGCTAACAACGTCGTCGAGCGTCTGGGTGGAAGAGAGGACAATGGTGTGGGGGACGGAGGCATGAGTGGGCGTGGTCCATGGCGAGTGACGTAACGGAGAGTGAGTGACACAATAGTGCTGGAATGTGAGAAACTTCTAGTCATGAAGTGGTGGCCGCCGCCTACGTGACCGGCCCTGCCCGGCGCCTCGCTCAGCCGCAGGCGGAATCACAGGCTGCTAGTGCTGGGCTCAGTGCACGGGAGATGGCGTATCTACCGCGGACAGGAAGCTCTGTGAAGAGGCGAAACGGCCGGAGCTGCCCCTGCCCGCCTGGGGCTGTTATGTCACCGCTAGGGCTGGGGAGGGGTAATGAGGGGCTCTCAGGGCCCACCCTACAGGGGCTGTCACTCCTGCATTATAGGTGGCCGCTGATGATGTCATGGTCCTGAGCCCCACTCAGGATGTGGTCACGTGGCGGCTCAGGTTGTGGTCACGTGGCGGCTCATGTGTGGTCAGGTGGCGGCTCGGGGTGTGGTCACGTGGCGGCTCATGTGTGGTCAGGTGCCACTCGGATGTGGTCAGGTGGCAGCTCGGGGTGTGGTCAGGTGGTGGCTTGGGGTGTGGTCAGGTGGCGGCTCGGGGTGTGGTCACTTGGTGGCTCAGGGTGTGGTCAGGTGGTGACTCGGGTGTGGTCACGTGGTGGCTCAGGGTGTGGCCAGGTGGCGGCTCGTGGTGTGGTCACGTGGCGGCTCAGTGTGTGGTCAGGTGGTGGTTCGGGGTGTGGTCACGTGGCGGCTCGAGGTGTAGTCGCGTGGCAGCTCGATGTGGTCACGTGGCGGCTCGGGGTGTGGTCATGTGGCGGCTCGGTGTGGTCACGTGGCGGCTCGGGGTCTGGTCACATGGCTCGAGGTGTAGTCGCATGGCGGCTCAGGGTGTGGTCACGTGGCGGCTCGGGGTCTGGTCACGTGGCGGCTCAAGGTGTGGTCACGTGGCAGTGAGCTCTACATGTCGGCACATGCCAATAATTGCTCCAGGCCTGCCTGGATGACTGACAGCGAGCTCTGTACTGGTGCTATCAATGTCAAACCTCTTTCAACACCCTCATCACTCACTATCCAATAACCCTAAACGTCTCTGACCCTTTTCATTCATGTTGGAATATGTTTGGTGCAACAACTCTATTCCTGTCTGAGTGTTTAGTTGCTAGATTTGTATGCTGTTTATAAAGTTAGAACACAAAAAAACTCCCAGAGGCTCACACAGTGAGAGCATGTGACTGTATTTCCTGTGTCTGTGTATGAGAGAAGCAGCCTGCTGTAGATGCTGCACAGAGAGACACACAAATGATTTATTCCTGATCTATTAAGCTTATCATAGATTGTTCCTGAATAAAGACGCTTTGTTGTCACACTTGGAGAGTATCCTGACTAATCCGCTACCAACACTACTCAACCCAAGAGTGCAGGCCCCAAGCACGGATCTCCGTGCTGACCATCTGCCCAATTACTTCGAAGAAAAAAATGACCATAACCGACAGGAAATTATCTCCCAATCCCTTCATACCACGGACTGTCCTCTCTCCCCCACTGCATCTAGTTCACTCTCTGATTTTGAACCAGTCACAGAAGTAATCAGGCTCCATGCATCTTCTCGCCCTACCAGTTGCGCCAGTGACCCCATTCCGTCACATCTCCAGTCCCTTTCCCCTGCTGTCACCTCTCGCCTATTAAAAATATTCAACCTCACTCTCTTCCTGTATCTTTCCCTCATTTAAGCATGCCATCATACATCCATTACTTAAAAAACCATCCCTCGACCAAAACTGTGCCGCTAACTATAGACCTGTCTCTAATCTTCCCTTCATCTCTAAACTCCTGGAACGCCTGGTCCACACCCATCTTATCTGCTATCTCTCAGATAACTCTCTTCTCGACCCTCTACAATCCGGTTTCTGCTCTCTACACTACTGAAACTGCCCTCACTAATGATCTGCTAACTGCTAAATCTAATGGTCACTACTCCATGCTAATTCTTCTGGATCTCTCTGCAGCGTTCGACACTGTGGATCATCAGCTCCTCCTCACTATGCTCCGCTCCATCGGCCTCAAGGATACTGTTCTCTCCTGGTTCTCCTCCTATCTGATCGCTCCTTCACTGTATCTTTTGCTGGTTCCTCTTCCTCTAATCTTCACCCTTACTGTTGGGGTTCCTCAAGGATCAGTCCTAGGCCCCCTTCTCTTTTTGAATACTGCCCCTATTGGACAATCAGTAGATTTGGATTCCAGTACCATCTCTATGCTGATGACACCCAATTACACACCTCTACTCTTGACATCATGCCTACATTATTACAAAACACCAGTTATTGTTAGTGATGAGTGAGTATATGCTCGTTGCTCAGGTTTTCCCCGAGTAGGCTCGGGTGGTCTCCGAGTATTTGGAAGTGCTCTGAGATTTACTTTGTTGTCGCAGCTGCATGATTTGCGGCTACTTGACAGCTTGAATACATGTGAGGAAGGCCTATTAGGGTATTCCCACATGTATTCAGGCTGTCAAATAGTCGCAAATCATGTAGCTACGGCAACAGAAACGAAATCTCCGAGCACTTCCAAATAATCGAAGAGCACCCGAGCGTGCTCGGGGAAACCCGAGCAATGTGTATACTCGCTCATCACTAGTGATTGTCTTACCACTGTCTCCAACATCATGTCCTCCCTCAATCTGAAAGTGAACCTGTCAAAAACTGAACTACTTGTGTTTCCTCCCTCTACTAACCTACCTATGCCCGACATTGCCATTTCCGTGTGTGGTTCCATCATTTCTCCCCAGCAACATGCCTGCTGTCTTGGAGTCATACTTGATTCAGAGCTTTCATTCACCCCCCCACATGCGATCACTGGCTTGTTATCTGCACCTCAAAAACATTTCTAGAATTCAACCTTTTCTTACTTTCGACTCTGCAAAAACTCTTACTGTTTCTCTTATTCATTCTCGTCTAGACCAGGGGTGGGCAATTAATTTTCCCAAGGGGCCACATGAGAGACTATGACTTGTGGAGTGCTGAACCAATAGCTTGAAATTCTACTCCATATTTATTAATATTAATTGTATCACTTAATATTGAGCAGAATTAAGTATGCTGACACCCCCTATATATTGTTGAACCCAAGTACAGCCCCTTCTGTATATCGTATGAACCCCCTACAGCCCTTACACTCTCTGACAGAAGTTATGTCTCTTATCCATGATATGTAAATAAAAGCTTATACCCTGACGGTAAATTCATCCATTGGTTGTATAAATTATTCTTTTGAAAGCTGAAACCCTCGGAATTGTGGTTTAGGTTAAGAAAATAAATTGGCATCAATGCAGAAATATTGATCATTTAATGGACACAGAATGGGCAGATTATGGCAAGACAAAAGTTTTGTCGCCCACAGAAAGTAATGTGATATTCAAACAAATAATTAACTTAAAATACAAATATATGTTGCATAAGACTGGTGAATGAAGTTGTGGTGCTATTAGAGTCATATTTAATATTTCCAGGACGTCCCCCTGACAGCACTATGGAGGACGTCCTCCTCCTCCTTACAGGGACAGGAAGCACACGAGAGGTTAAAAGGTCCCACTCCTCCCCAATACCTTAGTGTTTTTCCTGTCCCTGCATGGAGGGACACACGAGATATTGCTGCGCAGCTTACCGGGCCCAGGGGGATCGTGCGGTTCGTCCAATCCTTCCCCCTGTCAAGAGGTCCAGGGCCGAAACTCCCTCCTTGGGAGTCCCTCTGCTCCAAAGACCGGGGGCGGACGAGCTCCCGGGTAAGAGCCGCTCCTCCCGGTGGGAGGCTCTCGGCTCAGGGTCTTCCTCCTGGTCCAGGGAGGAACGCCGTACAGGCCTCGTCTGAGAGCGGAACGTCACTTCCGGTGACGCAGGCGCAAAAAATCAGCGTGCGTTCTGGAATGGATCGCACAAAGGCCGAAGAGCGTCGCATTTGGAATCGCAGGTGCACCGCTAAGATTCATGCGTTCTGGAACCGAACGCAAAAGGTAAAGCGTCGTATTTTAGGTCGCATTCGTTGTGCGTTCCAGGATGGAACGCAGGAAAGGCGGCGCTAACGACGTCACTAAAAAGAGCGCTATATTAAGAGCGCATGTGTGGTGGTGTTTGAACTGCTGGGCGCCATTCTGTGATTTAATCACAGGGAACGAGTTGTAGCCACCATAGCAGTCCTAAGGCAGCAAGGTGAATCTTTCTGCGGCAGGATATGGAGTCTGAGAAATCCAGAGAGGAGGATGCGGGGGTGAGTGCGCATAGCGCAAAAAACTGCACCCTCACTATGTAAGATTCATTATCCAGACTCAGTCCTTAATATACATATTGTTGTATTACTTAGGACAAGGAAACTTCATCAATGCCTCGGCAGGCAGCGAAAAAATCAGGCAAAGTCTTGGTGAAATCTAATCGCTGTTCCACATGTCACAAGAAGCTTCCTGATGCGTATAAGAAACCGGTCTGTTGTTCTTGTACAGCAGCGGTCTTGGAGCAAGAAAGATCTTCATTACTATCGGACCTGAAGCTCCTGATTAGGGAAGAAGTGCAAGCATTCTTATCTGCTAGTTCACAACAGCAGCCCACTAGTCAGGGTCCGTGTCGCAAGAGACCTAGGTGGGAGTTGGAAGAGGACCCGGAATCGGAAGAAAATTCAGATACTCAGTATTCGGAGCAGGAAAAAGGTGAAGTACAGCCAGAAAACCAGGAAAAGGCCAGGAGGTACCTATTCCGGTGGAAGATACGGAAGATCTTGTCCAGGCCGTGAGAAGTACAATGCATATAGAAGATGTTCCACGGCCTCAGTCCAGACAGGATTTGATGTTTGGAGGTCTCACAGCTCAGATTCAGAAAGTCTTTCCTATAAGTGATCATATTAAAACCATGATTCTGAGTGAGTGGAAGGACTTAATGTCACGTGACTTTAAGAGTCGTCTTCCATTTGATCCTGAGGACTCAAAATTTTGGGAGGAGATTCCAAAAGTGGATATGCCAATTGCAAAAGTGGCGAAAAAGACTTCGATTCCTTTTGAGGACTCTTCAAGTCTTAAAGATCCCATGGACCGAAAATAGGACATCCTTCTTAAACGCGCTTGGGAATCCTCGGCGGCTTTAACAAGGACCAATATTGCGGCTACTTCGGTAGCAAGGTCTATGGTTTTTTGGATGGGTCAGCTGGAGGAACAATTAACCAACAAGACCCCTAGAGCTGAAATATTCCTCTTATCAAATCAGCGACGGCTTTTCTGGCAGATACCTCAGCGGAGTCGGTTAGGTTTTCTGCCAGAAATAGCTCTTTGTCTAATGCAGTCCGTAGAGCTATCTGGTTAAAATCCTGGTCAGGGGATAATGCCTCTAAAAATAAACTATGTTCCTTACCCTTTGCAGGTTCAAAGGTATTTGGCCAGGCGCTAGATGATATCCTAAAGGCGTCAGATAGCAAGAAAGGGTTCCCAGAGGAAGAACCCCAAAAAGTTTCAGTCCTTTCGGAAGAAACCAGCTTTCCGTAGACAACCTTTTTACAAAGACACAGGAAGAGCTAGTAGGGGATCATATAAAGGTTCCTACACCCAAAACAGAGGAAATAAGAGTTCATTGTTTGGATCTTTATCAAGATCTAGAAAACAATGACGCCAGGCACATAGGGGGCAGACTCCTGTTCTCTGCAGAGAACTGGAAGCAGGTTACCAAGAACGAGTGGGTCTTACAAACCATAAGAGAGGGCTACAAAATAGAACTGACATCCTATCCACCCAAAGATACATATCTCCCACTGCGGTCCAGGCAAATTCAGGGATGTTTCAAGATCTTCAAGATCTAATCTCTTCCCAGGTTATAGTGCCAGTTCCCGGACCAGAGGAAAAAATGGGACATTATTCCTCTCTCTTTCCAATAATGAAACCATCAGGCGAGTCGCGGACAATTCTGAATCTCAAACCACTGAACAAGTTTGTTCGGTACAAAAGATTCAGAATGGAGTCTATAAGGTCGGCAATTCCACTAATAGACAAAAACTCCGTAATGTGTACCCTAGACTTAAAAAGTGCGTACTATCAGGTCCCGATTCATCCAACCTCGCAGGAACTTCTGAGATTTGCCGTAAGCCTACCGGACTGTACCTGCCACTTCCAGTTCCAAGGTCTTCCGTTCGGGCTGGCTTCTGCTCCCAGAGTATTTACGAAGCTAATATCAGAAGTCGTAGCTTATCTGAGAAACCAAGGAATTATAGTAATACCTTACTTGGACGACTTTTTGTTAGTGGCTCGAACAGCAGAAGTCCTAAATCATCACACAGAACAAACATTGTCAGTGCTGGAATGTCTCGGTTGGGTGGTGAATCGAGAAAAATCTCATTTAACACCCAGTACAAGAAAAGTATTTCTAGGGGTATTACTGGATTCCAGATCCAGGACAGCCTTCTTACCAGAAGTCAAGCAACAATCGTTAAAAAAGAAGGTTGCAGAGATGGTGAAGAGCAGAGTTACCATAAGAAGAGCTATGCAGGTTCTGGGAGTGATGACATCATGCATTCCATGCGTCAGATGGGCACAGGCTCATTCAAGACCCCTACAAAAGGAAGTTCTATCTTTGTGGGATCATCATCAGGCATCCCTAGACAAGAAGATTCTTCTTTCTGCAAAAGTGAAGAGATCTTTAAGTTGGTGGATACAAAGCAGAAATCTCAGAAGAGGAGTTCTTTGGATTCCATCTCCAGTCATAATAATAACTACAGACGCAAGCGCTTGGGGATGGGGAGCCCATTTAGAAGGGAAGATTCTTCAGGGAAAATGGCCGGAAAAAATCAGACGAATGTTGTCAAACTATCGAGAGCTGTATGCGATTTGGAGTCGTTAAGAAGAAACCAAAACCATTTAAAAGACCAACATGTCAAAATCCTGTCAGACAATATGACAGCAGTAGCCTTCATAAAACATCAGGGAGGCTCTCGTTACAGAACTCTGCAGGATCTAGCAGAAAAGATATTCATATGGGCAGAACAGACGGTCCTCTCCATAACCACAGTACACCTGGAAGGTTCGCAGAACTTAGTAGCAGACTATCTAAGCAGACAGAAGATCTACCCGACCGAGTGGGAGCTGAACCAGGAGGTCTTCCACTTACTATGCCAACGATGGGGAACGCCTCAGATAGATCTTTTTGCTACAAGGAAAAATTTGAAGCTACCAAGGTTTTATTCACTGAACCCAGTGGACAATCCAGAAGGTGTAGATGCCTTGAGTCAGAGGTGGAACGAACCTCTAAATTATGCATTCCCACCAATAGCACTGATACCAGCGGTTCTAAGGAAGATAAGAGAAGATGGAGCGAGAGTTGTATTAATAGTTCCGTTCTGGCCAAGGAGGAGCTGGTTTCCACTTCTGGGCGACATGACCACAGAAAAACCAATCGAGCTTCCCCGGTGGAAGGATATAATTCACCAGGGACCAGTTCTACACCAGGACCCAGAAAGATTGCACCTGTCAGCCTGGATCCTGAACGGGACATTTTAAAAGCTCGTGGTCTATCAGATCAAGTCATAACAACGATTCAGGCCAGCAGGAAACCGGTAACTTCGGCAATATATTATAAGATCTGGAAGAGGTTCTGTCTGGAAGGTGGCAGGTCTGATGCTGTAGCTGGGTTACCGGATGTTCCTCGAGTTCTGGATTTCCTCCAGGCAGGATTTAATATGGGTCTTAGACCTAGTACACTTAAAGTTCAAATCTCGGCATTAAGTACTTACATGGACTATCCATTGGCCTCTCATCCTTGGGTCGTTAGATTTGTCAAAGCAATCCAGAGATTGCGGCCCACTATAAGACAGTTGTCTCCCCCCTGGGACTTAAATCTAGTTTTGGCGGCTCTTTGTAAAAATCCTTTCACACCAAACAGGGAGTTACCTGTTTCACTCTTATCGATGAAAACAGCGTTTTTGGTAGCAATCACCACGGCCAAAAGAGATGGGGAAATTCAAGCACTTTCCATTAAAGACCCATATCTGCAGATCAGAGAGGATCACATAATATTAAAACTTGATCCTGCTTTCTTGCCCAAGGTAGCTTCTGGCAAAATCGCAATCAAGAAATCATACTCCCGTCTTTTTGTGAAAAACCATTAAACATAAAAGAACAAGCTTTACACTCCCTTGACGTTAGACAGGCAGTGATTGATTACTTGGAGGCCACTAAGCTCTGGAGGAAAGACCCTAACTTGTTTATTTTGTTTGGAGGTAAAAATAGGGGTAAAAAAGCTTCCAAAGCATCCACTGCAAGATGGATTACCACTATAATCTCAAAAATTTACACATCTGAAGGTGTAGTTTGTCCTATAAAGATAAGAGCCCATTCTACTAGAGCATTGTCAGCCTCATGGGCTGAGAGAGCAGGAGCATCATTAGAATAAATTTTGTAAGGCAGCCTCTTGGGCTCGGGTAAATACCTTTTGCAAGCATACAAACTAGATGTGCTAGCAGGACAACATACGGCATATGGTAGAAAGTATTACAGGCCGTAGTCCCACCCTAGGAGGGTTTCTTTGGTACTCTCCATAGTGCTGTCAGGGGGACGTCCTGGAAAATGGGTATTATACCTACCGATAATTCGGTTTCCAGGAGTCCATCCTGACAGCACGGTTAGTTCCCTCCCTTGTCTATCTTGTTATATATGCTAATTCATATGATGTAATATGTTTAAGTAAATTAAAGTGTTATCACTGGCATTGATCCATGGTATGGTACTTGTCAAATCACTAAGGTATTGGGGGAGGAGTGGGACCTTTTAACCTCTCGTGTGCTTCCTGTCCCTGTAAGGAGGAGGAGGACGTCCTCCATAGTGCTGTCAGGATGGACCCCTGGAAACCAAATTATCGGTAGGTATAATACCCATTTTTGTGTGACTTCCATGAACTTGAAGGACTGCATCCATGCGGTTCAACAATGATTCATACAATTAATTAATGAAGTCATCAGGAATAGCAAGAATGCAGTCTTACATGCCTCCCAGAGTTCATCTAGATTCTTTGGTTTTGTCTTCCAAGCTTCCTCTTTCATCCTACCCAAACATGCTCAATGATGTTCATGTCTGGTGACTGGGCTGGCCAGTCCTTGAGCACCTTGATCTTTTTTGCCTGGAGGAACTTTGTTGTAGATGGAGCACCATACTGCTGCAGAATTTGACCCCTTTTATGATTTGGAATATAAGCGGTAGCTAATACTTCTTGATATTTTAGGCTATTGATATTGCCTTCCACCTTGCAAATGTTTTGCACAGCCCCATACTGAATGTAACCCCAGACCATGATCTTTCCACCACTAAATTTAACTGTTTTCTGGGTGTATTTTGGATCCATACGGGCTCCAGTAGGTCTCCTGCAGTATTTGCGGCGGCTGTAATTCTACTGAAGATTCATCAGAGAAATCCACCTTCTGCCAACTTTTCCAGCGTCCATCTGTAGCAGGCTGTGGACTTTGCAAATGACACACGGTTTTTATTGGCTTTTTTTTAGTGCTGGCTTCTGGGCACTGATTCGACCATGGGCGCCATTTCGAGACAGAATCCTATAAACTGTTCTAGTTGACACAGGGACTTGAGGTGACCAGGCCTGTTGGAGCTCTGTTGCAATGGAAGAGGGGCTTGCTTTGGATTTTCTAACCAACAAACGTTCATCCTGAGCAGTTGTCTTGCGGGGTCTGTCGGACCTGGGCTTGTCAAACAATCTCCAGTCTCTTCAAATCTTTTTTTAATTTTTTGTGCTTGATGCTGAGACACATTAAAGGTGCCAGCCACCTCTGCAGTGGATCTGGTCTTCAGCTTCTTGATAATCCAGGCTTTGGTCGCAGGGTGGATTTTTGGCATGTTGTCAGAGCTCAAGTTGCAGTTCAAGTGAAGGTCTGGGGTGCTGGGTTCTTTTTATACACACCCACTAATTAACCGATCATTTACTGAGCACAGGTGAGGATGTAAACTAGGATTGGGTGCATTATATCAAGGTTCCCCAACTCCAGTCCTCAAGGCCCACCAACAGGTCATGTTTTCAGGATTTTCTTTGTATTGCAAAGGTGATGGAATTATCACCTTGGCATTACTAAGGAAATCCTGAAAACATGATCTGTTGGTGGGCCTTGAGGACTGGAGTTGGGGAACCCTGCATTATATGACCAAGCGACAAAACTTTTGTTTACCAAAATCTGCCCATTCTGTGTCCATTAAATGATCAATATTTCTGCATAGATGCCAATTTATTTTCTTAACCTAAACCACATTTCGGAGAGTTTCAGCTTTCAAAAGAATAATTTATACAACCAATGGATGAATTTAACGTCAGGTTGTAAGCTTTTATTTACATAACATGGATAAGCGACATAACTTCTGTCAGGGAGTGTATATACAGCATGAGCCTCGCACAGCCTCCCCATATACAGCATGAGTTCAACACAGCCTCCCTATATACTGCATGAGCCCCACACAGCCTACCTATATACAGTCATGGCCAAAAGTTTTGAGAATGACACAAATATTATATTTTCACATGATCTGCTGCCCTCTGGTTTTTATGTGTGTTTGACAGATGTTTTTATCACAGACAGAAATATAATAATTGCAAACATACGAGTAACAAAAGCTTATATTGACAGTTAGAATGAGTTAATGCAGCAAGTCAATATTTGCAGTGTTGACCCTTCTTCTTCAGGACCTCTGCAATTCTCCCTGGCATGCTCTCAATCAACTTTTGAGACCAAATCCTGACTGATAGCAGTCCATTCTTGCACAATCAATGCTTTCACTTTGTCAGAATTTTTAGGTTTTTGTTTGTCCACCCGTCTCTTGATGATTGACCACAAGTTCTCAATGGGATTAAGATGGGAAGTTTCCAGGCCATGGACCCAAAATCTCTATTTTTTGTTCCCTGAGCCATTTAGTTATCACCTTTGCTTTATGGCAAGGTGCTCCATCATGCTGGAACAGGCATTGTTGATCGCCAAACTGCTCTTGGAGGGTTGGGAGAAGTTGCTCTTGGAGGACATTCTGGTACCATTCTTTATTCATGGCTGTGTTTTTAGGCAAGACTGTGAGAGAGCCGATTCCTTGGCTGAGAAGCAACCCCACACATGAATGGCTTCAGGATGCTTAACAGTTGGCATGAGACAAGACTGGTGGTAGCGCTCACCTTGTCTTCTCCGAATGAGGCGTTTTCCTGATGTCCCAAACAATCGAAAAGGGGATTCATCAGAGAAATAACTTTACCCCAGTCCTCAGCAGTCCACTGCCTGTACCTTTTGCAGAATATCAGTCTGTCCATGATGTTTTTTCTGGAGAGAAGTGGCTTCTTTGCTGCCCTCCTTGAGACCAGGCCTTGCTCCAGAGTCTCCCACTCACAGTGCGTGCAGATGCACTCACACCTGCTGCTGCCATTCCTGAGCAAGCTCTGCACTGCTGGTAGCCCGATCCCGCAGCTGAAACACTTTTAAGAGACGGTCCTGGCGCTTGCTGGTCTTTCTTGGGCGCCCTGAAGCCTTTTTGGCAACAATGGAACCTCTCTCCTTGAAGTTTTTGATGATGCGATAGATTTTTGACTGAGGTGCAATCTTTCTAGCTGCGATACTCCTCCCTGTTAGGCACTTTTGTGCATTGCAATGATGACTGCACGTGTTTCTTTAGAGATAACCATGGTTAACAGAAGAGAAACAATGATGCCAAGCCCAGCCTCCTTTTAAAGTGTCCAGTGGTGTCATTCTTACTTAATCATGACAGATTGATTCTCCAGCCATGTCCTCATCAACACCCACACCTGTGTTAATGGAGCAATCACTGAAAAGAGGTTAGCTGGTCCTTTTAAGGCAGGGCTGCAATGATGTTGAAATGTGTTTTGGGGATAAAGTTCATTTTCTAGCAAAATATTGACTTTGCAAGTAATTGCTGTTAAGCTGATCACTCTTTATAACATTCTAGAGTATATGCAAATTGCCATTAGAAAAAGTGAAGCAGTAGACTTTGTAAAAATTAATATTTGTGTCATTCTCAAAACCTTTGGCCATGATTGTATACTGCATGATCCCCACAGCCTCTCCACATACTGAATGAGGCCCCACACAGCATCCCCATATACTGCATGAGCCCCACACAGCCTTCCTATATATTGCATGAGCCCCACACGCCTCCCTATATATTTCATGAGCCTCACAAAGCCTCCCCATATACTGCATGAGGCCCCCATAGCCTCACCATGTGCAGCATGATACCCCCATATCCTCCCCGTGTGCAGCATGATACCCCATATCCTCCCCGTGTGCAGCATGATACCCCCATAGCCTCCCCGTGTGCAGCATGACACCCGCATAGCCTCCCCGTGTACAGCATGACACCACCATAGCATCCCCATGTGCAGCATGTCACCACCATAGCATCCCCATGTTCTGCACAATAGCCCATAGCCTCCCATGCGCAGCATGTCTCCCATAGCATCCCCATGTTCTGCACGACAGCCCCATAGCCTCGCCATGCACAGCATGTTACCCCCCTAGCCTCCCCATGTGCTACATGTCACCCCCATAGCCTCCCATGTTCTGCATGACAGCCCCATAGAATCCCCATGTGCTGCATGTCACCCCATAGAATCCCCATGTGCTGCATGTCACTCCATAGACTCCTATGTTCTGACAGCAGCCCCATAGAATCCCCATGTTCTGCACGACAGCCCCATAGAATCCACTTGAGCTGTAAGTCACCCCCATAGAATCCCCATGTGCTGTATGTCATCCCCATAGAATCCCCATGTGCTTTCTGTCACCCTATAGAATCCCCATGTGCTGTCTGTCACCCCTATAGAATCCACATGTGCTGTTTTGTCACCCCCATAGAATCCCCATGTGCTGTCTGTCACCCTATAGAATCCCCATGTGCTGTCTGTCACCCCTATAGAATCCTCATGTGCTGTATGTCACCCCCATAGAATCCCATGTGGTGTGTCATCCCCATGAATGCCATGTGCTGTATGTCACCCCCATAGAATCCCATGTGCTGTCTGTCACCCCAAGAATCCCATCTCTGTCTGTACCCCCATAGAATCCCCATGTGCTGTCTATCACCCCCCCATAGAATCCCATGTGCTGTATTCACCTCATAGATCCCCCGGGCTGTGTCTCCCCCATAGGATTCCATGTGCTGTAAGTCCCCCCATATAATCT
>JARQOD010000001.1:861983488-862076478 GCA_033576555.1 Oophaga sylvatica | reverse complement strand
CGATCTCAACAACCAAGATCTAGAGGGTCCAAACTCCAGAAATATTCGGACAAATGACTGGAGGCAGAATCCGGTGGGTTTCGCCCCATTTGGCTATCAATTACTCACGACGAGTGGGTCAGAGAGGTAGTCTCCTCGGGGTACAAGATAGAATTTACCAGCCTTCCTTCAAATCGTTTTTTTTCCCTCGCGCCTTCCCAAGGAGGAATCTCGGGTTCGCGCCTTATTCAGGGCGGTCGAGTCTCTTCGGCACAGCGGGGTTGTTGTACCTGTTCCGGAAATCGAAAAAGGTCAGGGGTTTTATTCCAACCTGTTCATCGTACCCAAAAAAGACGGTACCGTAAGACCCATTCTGGATCTAAAGCGACTGAACCGGTTTGTCAGAATTCGTCATTTCCGAATGGAGTCTCTCCGTTCTGTCATTGCAGCTATGGAAAAAGGGGAATTTCTAGCATCAATAGACATTCAGGATGCCTATCTTCACATCCCCATATTTCCCCCTCATCAGAGATTTCTTCGGTTTGCCGTCGGCAAACTTCATCTTCAGTTCGCAGCCTTGCCTTTCGGGCTAGCCACAGCCCCCAGGGTGTTCACAAAGGTCATGGCTGCTGTTGTGTCCATTCTGCACTCCAGGGGGGTAGTCATCCTGCCTTACTTAGACGACCTCCTCATCAAGGGTCCGTCTTTTCAGACCTGCGAGGAAAGTGTCAGCATTACGTTAGACACCCTTGCTCGCCTGGGGTGGCTGGTGAATATGAAGAAGTCATCTCCCGTGCCATCTCGGAAGATCACCTTTTTAGGGATGAATTTCGACACCGCTCAGGGGTTGATAATTCTTCCTCAAGACAAGGCCTTGGTTCTCCGTCAAGAGGTACGGATCCTTCGCCAACCAATTCCTCACACCATCCGGTTTTGCATGAGGGTCCTAGGAAGGATGGTGGCAGCAATCGAGGCGATTCCATTTGCCCAATTTCATCTTCGCCCCCTTCAACATGCACTCTTGGCAGTATGGGACGGGAGCCTTTACTCCCTCAATCTTCGGTGTCGTCTGTCCCTGCAGGTCAGACAGACTCTAATGTGGTGGATGAAGAACACCACTCTTCGACAGGGTCGGTTGTTTCCTCCAAATTTCTGGTTGGTTGTCACAACGGATGCCAGCCTGCTCGGATGGGGAGCAGTGTTTCGTCACCACACAGCCCAGGGGACTTGGTCTCAGCAAGAGTCGACCCTCCCGATCAATATTTTAGAGATCCGAGCTATTCGGCTGGCTCTGAGGCATTTTCACCAGCATCTGGCGGGCCACCCAGTCAGAATACAATCGGACAATGCCACGGCAGTGGCATACATAAACCATCAGGGAGGTACCCGCAGCAGGGCGGCCATGCACGAGGTAAAACAGATTCTGACTTGGGCAGAGGTAAATCACTCTGTGATTTCAGCGGTCCACATTCCGGGCGAGGAAAATTGGGCTGCGGATTTTCTCAGCCGTCACGGCATAGCGTCAGGGGAATGGTCACTTCATCCCGAGATTTTTCAGCAGATATGCGACGCTGGGGAACCCCAGATGTGGACCTGATGGCTTCCAAGATAAATGCCAAGGTGCCCAACTTCGTCTCCCGGTACCGGGATCCGCAGGCATTTGCAGTAGACGCTCTGGTCCTACCATGGAATCAGTTTCATCTTCCATACTTGTTTCCACCAATAGCCCTTCTCCCAAGGGTGATCAGAAAGATCAGGATAGAGGGGGTTCCTGCGATATTAATCGCTCCGGATTGGCCGCGTCGCTCATGGTACGCGGAGCTGGTACAATTGCTCGCCGACGCTCCCTGGCGACTGCCAGAGCGCGTGGACCTTCTCTCCCAGGGCCCAGTTTACCACCAGAACTTAGCGGTCCTGTGTTTGACGGCCTGGCCGTTGAATCTTGGATCCTGACCAGGGCTGGTTTCTCTAAAAAGGTCGCCGCAACGATGGCTAAGCGCCCGAAAGCCCGTTTCGGCTCGCATCTACCACGGTACTTGGAAGGTCTTTTTTGCTTGGTGCAGGGAACATGGTTGTTCCCCGCTTCGGTTTTCAATTCCAAATATTCTGTCATTTCTCCAGGCAGGCCTAGATTCAGGTCTAGCACCAAGTACGCTTAGACGCCAGATATCAGCTTTATCAGTGCTTTTTCAGCGAAGAATCGCGTCTAATTTTCAGGTTAGGACCTTTATTCAAGGGGTTGTCCATATAGTTCCCCCCTACAAGGCTCCCTTAGATGTTTGGGATCTCAATCTAGTCCTGGGAGTCCTGCAGGAGTCTCCTTTTGAACCTTTGCAGGAGGTTTCTCTGTCATTTCTTTCCTGGAAAGTGGTGTTTTTGGTAGCCATAACATCCATAAGGCGGGTTTCGGAGCTGGCCGCACTGTCTTGTCGAGCTCCGTACTTGCTTTTTCATCAGGATAAGGTGGTGCTCAGACCAACACCACCTTTTTTGCCTAAAGTCGTGCCCTCTTTTCATATTAATGAGGACATTGTTTTGCCCTCATTTTGCCCAGCTCCGACGCACCGAGTGGAGAAGGCTCTCCATACGCTGGATCTGGTGAGAGCACTCAGGAGATATGTTTCTCGGACGGCGTCCTTTCGGCAGACGGACACGCTGTTTGTTCTCCCTGAGGGTCGCAGGAAGGGACTCGCTGCCTCTAAATCAACCTTGACTAGGTGGATTCGGTTAGCCATTCAGGAGGCTTACCGCATCAGAGGCGCGGTAGTTCCCGCAGGGATCAAGGCTCACTCCACCCGAGCGGTGGGTGCCTCCTGGGCCCTTCGGCATCAGGCTTCGGTGGAACAGGTTTGTAAAGCAGCAACCTGGTCCAGTCTGCATACTTTTTCCAAGCATTATAATGTCCATACCCAGGCTTCTGCAGATGCCAGTCTGGGTAGAAGGATTCTTCAGGGCGCGGTTGCGCACCTATAGGCAATGCCTGTTATAAATTACACTGTGGAGTCGATTTCCCACCCAAGGGACTGCTTTGGGACGTCCCACAGTCCTGTGTCCCCCAATGAGACGAAGGAGAAATACGGATTTTTGTGTTACTCACCGTAAAATCCTTTTCTCCGAGACGCTCATTGGGGGACACAGCACCCTCCCTTATAGCCGGCTGGCTTTATATTGAGTTAACTCTATTCTCCTTAAGTTGGTATCAGCAGTTTTTTCTTCTGGATATACTGTATCTGTGTTAACTCTTGATTTATTTTTTAGCCTCCTACTGCTTTTTGCACTAAACTGGGTTTGCCTGCGGCCAGTGCTGAGGTGTATACGGCGGAGGAGGAGCTAACCTTTTTTTATGTTTACTTAGTGTCAGCCTCCTAGCGGCAGTAGCATACACCCACAGTCCTGTGTCCCCCAATGAGCGTCTCGGAGAAAAGGATTTTACGGTGAGTAACACAAAAATCCGTATTTTAGCATTTAGTGAACCAAGCAAAAAAGCCAAACAAAAAACAAGTGTTTTGCAATTTCACCACACTTGGAATTTTGTTCCTGTTTTCTAGTACACAACATGGTAAAAACCAATGGTGTCGTTCAAAAGTACAACTTGTCCCGCAAAAAAACAAGCCCTCACATGGCCATATTGACGGAAAAATAAAAAAGTTATGGCTTTGGGAGGAAAGGGAGCGAAAAATGAAAACGCAAAACTGAAAAAAAGCTCCGATTATGAAGGGGTTAAGCGTTGTTTGCCCCAACGCTCGCATTACTTTGTTATGCCACATGAGCCTTTCAGCCAATCAGCAGCAGCTTTGGGCTCCTGCAGCCTCACTACAAGAGAAGTCGCTAAATGGCTGCAGGGCTCTCATGACATAAGTGTCACGCAATCCCCTGGAGACTTAGTGCTAGTACAGTAGGTGAGTATATGTTACTTTTAATTTTACAAAGTGAACTACTTCTTAAAAGGGGTTATCAAGGTAATGGACAACCCGTTTAAGTCTTAATGATCATTCAGTTTAACAAACCTGATACTTCTATATTTCACATTGCGTTTTTTTTAACCATATTGGAAAAATGGCTGTCCCAAGAAGAAACTGGTATACCTTTCTTCCAATGTGTGCTCTAACATTGTCCTTTTCTGCAGGTCATCACCGGCGGCCATTATGATGTGGATTGCCGGCTAGAAGATGCAGATGGGATTGTGCTGTACAAGGAGATGAAGAAACAATATGACAGCTTCACTTTCACAGCCTCTAAAAATGGAACATACAAGTTCTGCTTCAGCAACGAGTTCTCGACCTTCACACACAAGACTGTCTACTTTGACTTCCAAGTTGGTGAAGACCCTCCTCTCTTCCCCAGTGAGAACCGGGCCACTGCCCTGACCCAGGTCAGAAGCTCTCCTCTTTTTCTTTTGAATTTGCTTTTATATTAATCCGTGAAGCTGCCGCCTATAAAGCATTTCACAACCAAACGCGTGTCGTGACATCATATCTTTGATATTGCAGACATTTGCAGTGTTACATGTTGTGCAGCTACATCCCGTACATTTGAGCTTTGTTATCTGGTACCTCCGTCTTTACCCATCAGCCTAAACGGATACTACATTTGCCATTCTATAAATGAATGGAAGAAGTCTGTTGTGTACGTCTCTGCTAGATGCCCAGGAGACATTGATATTCGTCCAGGGCTCAACAGTGACCGATCACGTCTGAGATCGCAGTACAACATACAAACTTCTGACAGCCCTTGGGGGATAGGCCAATAACACCTTTGTCAGGGCAGATTTTGATTTTTACTTTTTAGTTTTTTTTCTTCCTCTTATTACAAAGACCATAATATTTTCTTTTTCCATCTACACAGCCCAGCCCTATGAGGACTTATCAGTATGAAGTGTAGTTTTGAGTTAAATCATAAATTTTACCATATAATATACAGAAAAACAGGTAAAAATATCAAGTGAGAAAAAAAATAATTCTCCAGGTTACGGAAATTCCAAAAACAGGCAGAGATGCTTATCTGTCTAACTAGGCCTCAATATAAATGCACTAACAAGGTGCAGTGGACCCTATCAGTGCATTTGTATTGAGGCCTAGTTAGACAGGTAAGCATCTCTGCCTGTTTTTGTTTTTTCTTGAATATTGGAGGTTTTTTTCCTCTTTTTGTGGTTTTTATGCTAGACTAGGACTGGCAAGTGTAAGGACCCTTGACGCTGGTTGCCAGCTTACGTATTATGGCCAGAAGGTTACTGAAATTATAGCAATATCACATTTATAAGACTTTATACAATACATCATTATTGGTTAAAGCACCACTTAGCGTGTTTTTTATTTTTTTTCAGCACTGGAGTGGCGCTACTTATCTAAGATCCCTGCTTCTAGTCTTATACTCGCCCTCCGGCGTCTTTACCTTTTATCAGCGCCACTCCGGTCCTGTGACGACATCTTGTGACCACAGCTTCTGATAGGTCATAAGTAACAGTCCACAGATCACAATGTAAGTCTACGAGAGCCAGAACGATGCTCCCATAGACTTGCATTGAAAAATTATCTCCAGCTCGCTCCATGAAACACTGGGGCGATCCAGCATAATTTTCATCATAAATGGAATCCAATGTGACCAGAGCCTCACATGACAACAACTGTCAAAGGGATCTTCATGTGTTGAATGCATAGAAAAAAATCTGTTATTTCTCTAAGATAATAGCATAGTTTCTCTTGGAAGTTATAACTATATTTGCATTTACTAATAAAAATACATACCGTATGTTTTTTTTCTTGTTCCTATGTTGTGCAGATGGAATCCGCTTGTGTTTCAATCCACGAAGCTCTGAAGTCAGTCATCGATTACCAGACACACTTCCGTTTACGAGAGGCGCAGGGCCGCAGCAGGGCAGAGGATCTGAACACCCGTGTAGCCTATTGGTCCGTAGGGGAGGCCATTATACTCCTAGTTGTCAGCATTGGACAGGTGTTTCTCCTCAAAAGCTTCTTTTCTGATAAAAGAACAACCACAACACGTGTTGGATCATAACCCAGAGTTATTCGGATAGTTTTCTTTCTTTACACACTGTTGTCCCAACTGCAAATTATTTTTGTTTTTTTTCCTGATATTGGTAAGGAAAAGACTGTATATATTGCTAAAGCTAGGTTTTACCTTTTAAACTCCACTATAGCCGTCCCCTGAAAGAAAAAACAAAACAAAAAGAAATTTAAAAATATGGTGTTAAGACATAACTTTTATTTTTAACTGTCTGAAGGTTGTTTTTTTTTTTTTTTTTTTTTTTAATGGGGAGTTGGATTTGGATCTTTAATGTTAATTAGTGAGGCGTGCGAGTGCTCGTTACTCGAGTTTGTTGAGGGTGCTCGGGTATGCACTAAGTATCGCGGGTGCTCGGGTATGCACAGAGTATCGCGGGTACACGGGTATACACCGAATAACAATGGTATGCACCGAGTATCGCGGGTGTTCGGGTATGCACTGAGTATCGCGGGTGCTCGGGTATGCACTGAGTATCGCGGGTGCTCGGGTATGCACTGAGTATCGCGGGTGCTCGGGTATGCACTGAGTATCGCGGGTGCTCGGGTATGCACCGAGTATCGGGTGACATATTTGAGTCCCTACGGCTGCATGTATCGCGGCTGTTAGACTGCCACAAATCATGCGGCCATTGCCTGACAAATATGGGCAGTCCCCGCAGGTTTTGTGGCGGTCTAATAGCGGTGAAACATGTGGCTCCGGGGACTCTAATATGTCACTCAATCACCCGCGCTGCTCTGTGCATATCCGAGCACCCTAGGCCAAGTGTAGTAACGAGCGCTTGCACCCATCACTAGTGTTAACATATTTCCCTCTGAAGGATGTTTTGTTCACTTGATGTTCTTTCAAAGCTAAAGTCTTTTTCTGATTAGTTCCACGAGTGCATCTTCAGTGGTGTCCAGTGTGCGACCTAAGAAAGAGCTTCCAAGCATCGGCTAGTTGATACAAAGCGTACATTTGTAGTTGCACGCTAAGGTTTAGTTTAGCTCTTTCGGCCTAGTTATGGGGGCATAAATCCGCATTCTTTTACAGTTGGTGTATAGTCAAACGCTTTTGGGGTTTTTGGTTATTGCCTTTTTTTGGATCTGTATAAAACGTGTGTTCCATATAAACATAAGTTGTTCACTTTCATACATTTAATTGAAACTTGCCATGAACTAGACCGGTTTCACATGAGTATGGACCACGATGTCAGTACCAGGACTCCTAGCCCACACACAACAGCCTCATACATGCCTGTGAGCATGGTGCGTTTTGATCAAGGGTCCCATGACCAGACGAGACATCATGGTCCTTACTCGGACTGTGAATATCGGATGTGTTAACCTGGCTTACGGCTGAACGTATGTGCAGTGGACAGCGCCGTCCCCAATGTTGGTCACTTTGCCAATGATTTTTACAGATGAGTCCTTTTTTTAATGGTGGGTGGCTCCTGCACCCATGCACGAGGCAGACGAGCACATGGCGCTTCAAGTGGTCACAGTCACATACACAATTGACAAATGACTGGTCCAAGAATACATCTGTTCGTGTGAACCCGGCCCAAAGCTTACCTATAGATCTGGATCGGGATGACAGGAAAGGGGTTATGTCTGAATATGACGTAATTATTTTCTATACGGAAAATGTGCTTCTCTTGTTGTAAATATTGCTCATATTTGCCCCTCTTCCAGATTCTCACTTAATGATGTTAATATTGGAGTCAGTATATTTATGGGACGTGTTCATTGTAGTATCAGACATAACCACTATGGTTAACGGACAGGGTTTTTTCTTACTTTCGGGTTAACATTATTCGTTATGCCTCTATGCCAGGTCACTTTGAGCCTCGTAAGTTCAGCTGTTACCTAAATTTTCTCTCTGAAGCCCAGTGAGGCCTCGTCAGATCTTTTTCTGCTGTATGATGCCTCCATACATGAAAATGTTAATTTCTAGAAGTAACTCTAGGGAAGAATCTCTCTCCTATACGCCACCTGATGGGACATGGAGGCAGAGGCACGTGTAGGTATAGTAAGGTCTCGTAGCGGTCTCCATAAAACTCCAAAATTGTATAAAGGACTAGTCAGGTCATGAACATCAGCTCTTACATATGAAATAAGTTTTGCTTGATATTTTGGCAACTTTTTTCAATATTCACCCAAATAAAGACTAGAAGTTGTCTTTTTTTTCTTATTTAAGAAAAATGAATATTTTTATGAACCGGTAAATTTACAACATATTACAAAATGTCGCCATAAGTTTTTTTTTGTAGCAGGAAGGGGGAAGCATTCCAAGCAGTACAATTGGGGGTATTCGTGTTGATGAAATATGTAGACATAATTTTATCTTATTTAATTAGTCATGAAGGGGAAAGAATATCATTACTTTGCTGTGGAATAAGAGGGGACAAGCTCTGTATTGGCTGGTATAACCAGACAGCTGAGGGAATAAATAAAAGAAGTGATAAAAATTATACAATCTGCCTTGTGGTATTTTAATGGCGTCTGATGGCTAATATATGGCGTGTTTCTTACCTCCGGTATCTGCTCCACTCAATTATCAGGTTCAAGGCATACATTAAAATAAGGTTTCTTAATGCGTCTAAGGCTGTGTGCATATGGAGGATATCTGAGGCGGTCACAACTGGCGAGTTTCCTAGTGGAAATAGCTTCAGGTATGAGCACACGACGTCTGAATCCTCCCGTAAAAAGCGCAGGAAAAGCGGCGCAAAAAATGAACATGGTGCAAAAACAACATTGCTGTGTACATGTTCAGTTTTTGGAAACTGTGAAAGGCCGTATCGTGTTCATTCCTCACCCGTTATAGCTTCAACTCTAGGAAATAAAAGCGTGCCGGACAAAAACGACGGCACTTCTGGAAAGCTTTGCTGGCAGCGCAGTCTAGACAAACATCCTGAAGACTTCATGTGCACTTACTCTTGGGAAGTTTTAGGAAAAGATTTTTTTTTTTTTTTTCATGAAGCAGTTTTGAAGAGTGTTCAAGTGTTTTTGCAGAGTTTTTTCGGAAGCATTTCTTGTGGTTGTCTGATTGGACAGTGACTAGTTGGAGTGTTTTTCCATCAAGAGTTTTTCTATTATCAAGGGTTTTTCAAAACCTGAAGCAGAAGAAAAACGCTCAAAAGACTGAACGTGTGACCAGAATTCAATAGGAAGATTCTTACATGTGTTTTACCATCTACCCATCATCCTACATGAGCCGTGTTTCTTACACTTTGTGCACCCTATACTGAGGCAGGATCTCGTGATTCATTTAAGAAACTACCCATTGTGTGTAGATTATATATATATTCACCGTATTTTTCGCTTTGTAAGCCGCACTTTTATTTCCCCCAAATTGGTGGGGAAATGGGGGTGCGTCTTACAAACCGTATAGGGAAAAAAGTGGAAAAAAATATTTCTTAGGCCGGTGTCACACTTGCGAGTGTGATGCGGGAAACTTGCACGAGTTTCTTGCATCAACACCCGGCACTGCCGACAGCACTCGGACCGGAGCGTGCGGCTGCATGTATTTCTGTGCAGCCGCACGCTCTGGTCCGAGTGCCGGGTGTTGATGCGAGAAACTTGTGCGGAGCAGACAGGTAGAAAGTAGTGTCACCGGTGGGGCAATGCAGCAGGCCTGGAGCTGGGGGTGTCGACGCAGTTATAGGTGGTGTTTGGTTGTATGTGGGCGGCATAGTGCAGGTCGGCGCCATTGCACTTCCAGTATCAGGCTGCAAGTTTCCAGACTGAGCGCCTGGGTCTACCGCACAGGACTTCAAGAAAATGGCTGCTGAACCAGCGCATGCGCAGATGGAGCTCTCGGTCACTGGGCTCTCGACAATAGCAGGCAGAATTCTTGGCTCCGCTGCACACAGAGACCTAAAGCAGAGGAGGGAGAGGTGCGTGATTTTCCTCCTCTGCAGGGATAGATATTGATTGGTGGAGGGAAGTGTTGCTGAGGTGCCGCCTCCAATCAGATATCTATCCCTGCACAATGTATAGTGTAGCACTTCTTATTTACACTAGTCTGCGATCCTTGGGAGAGGTGAGCACACATTGAAGGGAAGCACAACCCCCATCATCCTTCATAATGCTTGTATTCTGACGGATGATGGGGGTTATCCATATTTGGTGTAACAAATCCCCTATAACAGTGCGTCACCACAGATCCCCCATAACAGTGCGTCATCCGCAGATCCCCATAAATGTGTACCCTGCAGATCCCCCATAACAGTGCGTCACCACAGATCCATAACAGTGCGTCACCACAGATCCCCCATAACAGTGCGTCATCTGCAGATCACCATAAGTGTGTACCCTGCAGATCCCCCATAACTGCGTCATCCGCAGATCCCCATAAGTGTGTATCCCCATGCAGTATCCCATCCCATAAACATGCAGATTACACTCCGCAGATCCCCAAATAAGTACCCTGCAGATCCCCCATAACTGCGTCATCCGCAGATCCCCCATAAGTGTGTACCATGCTGACCCCCATAACAGTGCGTCACCACAGATCCCCCATAAGAGTTTGTCACCACAGATCCCCCATAAATGTGTCATCCAAAGATTCCCCCCATAAGTGTGTACCCTGCTGATCCCCATAAGAGTGCGTCACCACAGATCCCCCATAACTGTCATCGGAAGATCCCCCCATAACAATGCATCACCACACATCCCCATAACAGTGTCATCCGAAGATCCCCCCATAAGTGTGTACCCTGCAGATCCCCCATAACAGTGCATCACCACAGATCCCGCCATAAAAGTGCGTCACCACAGATCCACCATAACATTGCATCACCACAGATCCCCATAACAGTGTGTCACCACAGCTCAAAATATTTTTTTTCCTCCTCTAAAACCTAGGTGCGTCCTATGCGGTATGTATAAAGTACTATAATAAATATATATATATATATTAGTACTGCAGTGCGCAGGCGCTGGGCCTCTCTGACCTTTCCTGGCACCTGCGCACTGCAGGGCAGATCAGTTCGCCTGCACGACACGAAGCAAGGAGGATGACATTGCATGAAGAAGGGAGGCGCCAGACCTGGACCTGCGACACCCATCGGACCGCCCCCCGGTTGAGTATAATAAGACTTATTTTTCTTATCTTGCAGGTCGGAACCAGGGCTTATCTACAGTATTATAGAATGCTGTAGATAAGCACCGAAATCCAGTGGCGGCAGCTTATAGCGGCAAAATGAGGTGACAGGTTCCTTTTAAGTATATTAAGTTGGAAAAAAATAGTTCTAAAAATCTATATGAATGAGGGCAGTTTAGGATGGGTACATAAGAGATGAATGTGAGCACCCATATTAACGATGCATGAGTTAACCCAACTAGAAATCTACAAACCCAAACTGAAACCCAGGGTTTGTAGACCCTCAGTTAGGCCCCGGACTAAGTTTGCCTGATACTGGCCTTACATCCGATTCACACTTCTGACACTGTCCAAGTATGGACCACGACTGATCAGCTGTGGGTCTCCTGACTAGAACTCGACAGTCTCACAGATATAGATGAGGCTGATGAGTTTGAGCTTTGAGACCCACGGATGGTCCGGACATCGTGGTCTGTGCTCAGAACTTGAATGTCATAAGTATGAAACTAATCTAAGGCTTTATTCACATCTGCATCAGACACTGCTAGCCCAAACAACACACGGAAAATCTCATAATAAGTTAAAGTGGTCTACTTCAAATACCATAGGCATGTATTTGAAGACCTCAACTTTCTGAAGTGTCAAGCTCATTATGTTAGCTCCATTTTCTCCAGACACTCCTGGTGACTCAGCAATCAGCTTCTATATATATATACTAGCTGAAGAGCCCGGCGCTGCCCGGGCATAGTACCTAACTACGGTTAGTTATAACAAATTGTAATGATTATATCTATATACAAGTATTCAGCTTTCTCCCCATTATGTAGATAGGGCCAAAATAGTTTGGCGATTTGGAACGTGCGGGGGTTAAAATTTCCATTCAACACATAGCCTATGATGCTCCTGGGGTTGAGATGTGCGGGCATGCAAAATTTCATGCCCGTAAGTACAACGGTGCAGATTCCTATCCGGGCCAAAATTATTTGCCGATTTGGAATGCGCGGGGTTAAAATTTCGACTAAAAACCTAGCCTATGACGCTCCCGGGGTCGAGACGTGCGGGT
The DNA here is from genome assembly GCA_033576555.1 of Oophaga sylvatica. Classification (NCBI taxonomy): domain Eukaryota; kingdom Metazoa; phylum Chordata; class Amphibia; order Anura; family Dendrobatidae; genus Oophaga; species Oophaga sylvatica. The sequence goes on along the minus strand of JARQOD010000001.1, from coordinate 862,064,330 downwards.
GTGCAAAATTTCATGCCCGTAAATGCAGATTCCTATGCCGGACATACACACAAGCATTCAGCTTTCTCCCCATTATGTAGATAGGGCCAAAATTGTTTGGCGATTTGGAACGTGCGGGGTTTAAAATTTCCATTCAACACATAGCCTATAATGCTCCTGGGGTTGAGATGTGCGGGCATGCAAAATTTCATGCCCGTAAGTACAACGGTGCAGATTCCTATCCCGAGCCAAAATTATTTGCCGATTTGGAATGCGCGGGGTTAAAATTTCTACTCAAAACCTAGCCTATGACGCTCCCGGGGTCGAGACGTGCGGGTGTGCAAAATTTCATGCCCGTAAATGCAGATTCCTATGCCGGACATACACACAAGCATTCAGCTTTCTCCCCATTATGTAGATAGGGCCAAAATTGTTTGGCGATTTGGAACGCGCGGGGTTAAAATTTCGATTCAAAACATAGCCTAGGACTCTTTCGGGGTCGAGACATGCGGGCGTGCAAAATTTCATGCCCGTAAGTGCGACGGTGCGGATTCCAATCCCGGACAAACATACCCACATACATACACACATACATACATTCAACTTTATATATTAGATATATATATATATATATATAGTGTTTAGAGTGTAACCTACAAGGAATTTTTGCTTATTTTCATGCATTAGATGAATTGAAATATATGTACGGTAATTACCATTTCTTTGCTTCTTTATGGTGTATAGACAGTGCAGTCAAGTCAGACATTTTGTAGACATTTTGCCAATAGACATGAAAGAGCACAATTACTCATAACTATAAGCCTTTCAACTAAACATTTGATAAATCTGCTTTTGATTCTATCCATTGAGTTGTGACTGACTCTTGGTTACTCTGTAGATTGGTTGTCTTCATGTTTCCCTGTCTAGTCCTTGATGGTCATTCTTGATGGTGTCCCCTGTTTCTCTTTATCTCTGACCATTACTGACAGCATCTCCTTTTCTAACTAATTTGCCCTTATCACATGTCCACAATAGGTCAGTTTCTATTCTGCCCACTGCTTTTTTTATGCTGTGAAAACTGACCTGTGGTGCGTTTTGTTTTTTTTTTTTTTAAAAATCTGCAACATGTTAAGCCCCCGTCAAACACAGCGATCTCGCTAGCGAGATCGCTGCTGAGCCACTAGTTTTGTGACACAACAGCGATCTCCCAGCGATATCGCTGTGTGTGACATTCAGCGACGATCAGCCCCCCTGCCGGGTATCGCTGATCGTCGCTGAATGTCCTGGACATTTTTTTGATTGTTGGTCTCCCGCTGGCCAGCACGCATCGCTGCGTGTGACAGGCGGTAGACCAGCGATCCGCTGGTAACCAAGGTACACATCGGGTTTCCAGGCTCCGGGCGGCGCCTGGAAACCCGATGTGTACGTTGGATACCAGCGAGCTGCCGCAGGGGAGCTGGTAACCAAGGTACACATTGGGTTTCCAGGCGTCGCGCGGCACCTGGAAACCCGATGTGTACCTTGGTTACCATCTCCCCTGCACCAGCGCGCTGGTATCTAACGTACACATTGGGTAACTAAGCGACGTGCATCACTTGTTACCCCATAGTCGCTGTCCTGATCGCTGCCTGTTTGGCAGCTCACCAGCGATCATGTAGCGACACACCAGCGATCCTGACAAGTGCATATCGTTGTCGGGATCGCTGGTGTGTCGCGATGTGTGACGGGGCCCTTAATCTCTCTTGAGTTTTATGTGTGGATTTACCGCACAGAATTGCATGAGCTACAGAAAATCTGCAGATAAAAAAATGCATATGCGTTTTTAATGCGTTCCCGCTGTGAAAATGCAATAAAAATGCATGTAAACCACACGACTTTATCAATAAAGTTTTGTCAAAGCCAAATACCAGAAAGTGTCAAAAAAGTAGCTTTATTTAACACATGACATACCAAAAAGACAAAATCAGCAGTGTCAAAAATGTAAGTTAACCACCACACTCAATAAAAGCTATGAAAAAAACTCAAATAATGTAATTTAGCTAATGAGTGCAGAACAACTCACAAATTCTCATTGTGGGAACACAGTCTTAGTTATAATTTACTATTATAAAATTTGAATGTGACATCAATTTGGGTTTGGTAAAAATGACAGGGAATTGCACAATAAAATAAGGGTGTTAAAGCTTTGCAGCATAAAAAAAATATTGTATGATTGCTGTTTTATACATGGTCTTCTTTCAGTGTTATACAATTCCAGGACATGCTCATGTGAATTAGGGCTCATGCATAAGACATAGAAGGGGGCACAGAGCCATCTTTGTTATGGGGCCATAAAACCTGCGTGTCCGTCGGACTCCCTATCTATGGAGATATTAATTCCAGGAAAGAAAATAAGGTTGTGCCACAAATTTTTCTTCTGTCCTGGCCTAAAGGACCTCACTTCCAGCCCTGTACTAAGCTGAGCCCTATTCTTACTGCAGTAATTACTGTGTACCCAGAGATGGCAGTGAAGTCAAGTAATGAGCTGAGCAAACTGGAATTCGCAGCAGCCACTTACTTATGGTCTGTTGTAATAAAAGGACAGATGACTGATAAATAGTATATTACACATTCTCGGCACACCCTGCTACAACGGACGCATGTTCTGTCCACCCATCTGTAAACTCACATATGTCATACTCTAACTATAAAGCCATAGAAATGAAGGCCTGTCGGAAAGTTCTTATTTTAAGTATTTTGCGAGCTGCGCTCTCCACAGTATAATCACGCGATTGTCACATAACCTGAGATAATAACAACTGACTGCGAATTTAGATTATAGGACTAAAGCACAGGTGTCCTAACATGGAGGGAGTCACTGATACCAGAACTCAATGTAGGCCAAATTAACAGTCTGTGAAACACAAACCGAGCTTGGATCCTGATACACTGGCCGGACTCATGTCAGGAGACCCACTGTTCGGGCTGGGTATTGCAACCTGAACATGGTTTGTGTTTCATGAACATGAATTTGGCCTTAGGCTAGGTTCACATTTACGTATATGTGCGCAGCGTATCATCTGCAAACGCATGTTTACACAGTGTTTTTTATCCGCATCTTACGCATGACGCCAAAAAAACGCTGCGTGTGCATGTTTGCGTTTTTTGCATGCATTTGCATTTATGCGTATGCGTTCGATATGACAGACACCAAAGGAGCGTGTCTTATGAAGAATGCATGCGTATCGAACGCATACGTACACAAGTCCTTGCGTACCAATGCGCTCCCATATACAGCAATGCGTTTTTTTGGCGCACTCATCCGCATGCGCATGACTGTGCATATTTGACAGATTTTTGCTGCTTCAAGAAATGCAACATGTTGCGTTAGCCAGACATCACCGCACACCACGAAATGATGCATGCGAATGCGTTTGCATGCAAACGCATGTCTCTGTGTACACCATGTTAAAGATATGTAAGTATGATGCATGCGGATCTATGTGGATGAAACGCTGCGCACACAGACGCAAACGTGAAACCAGCCTTAAAGAGGACCTGTCACCAGGTGGAAAGTGGCCAGTTTTTACTCTTGTTTTATTCCCACTGCAATAAATACCACAAGACGAAAAAAGAATATAAAAAGAACGCAAATGAAGAATCGGGCATGAAAGGAGTTTACACAGTGCGACTTATTTATGAAAAGTAGCACTGTTACCAATAGCAACCAATCACAGTTCAGGCTCCATTTTCGCCATGGACAGTTTGGAGAGGACTGTCCCACAGAGGGTTGCCTTGACGTGGCGGGATGGCTTGTACATTATTTTGATCAAAATTATGTTTACTAAATACCCTTATGATTATTACTACCTTCATGCATTTTTGCAAAAAGATTTTTTATTTCATTTTTTGATATTTGTTTTTTTGTGCCTGTTTTTCTGTGTAATGGTCATGTGTTAATATGCATTTACATTTTGCATACACATTAACTTACTTTTTCAGTTCAGATCTAGTTTTCTATGTAGTTCATAGTGCATTCCGTGCATATAAGGGTGTGACCGCCCTGTTTTCTGAGTTGAGAAAATCCATCCTGTCTGGCCAGAGCTTCAACTGGTGGGTTCAGTCCCTCTGCCCTTGTTCACATTTAAGTCACTTGACAAGTGGAAAGGTTTTCAATATTAGAGTAGGACTGTCCCACAGAGGGTTGCCTTGACGTGGCGGGATGGCTTGTACATTATTTTGATCAAAATTATGTTTACTAAATACCCTTATGATTATTACTACCTTCATGCATTTTTGCAAAAAGATTTTTTATTTCATTTTTTGATATTTGTTTTTTTGTGCCTGTTTTTCTGTGTAATGGTCATGTGTTAATATGCATTTACATTTTGCATACACATTAACTTACTTTTTCAGTTCAGATCTAGTTTTCTATGTAGTTCATAGTGCATTCCGTGCATATAAGGTGTGACCGCCTGTTTTCTGAGTTGAGAAAATCCATCCTGTCTGGCCAGAGCTTCAACTGGTGGGTTCAGTCCCTCTGCCCTTGTTCACATTTAAGTCACTTGACAAGTGGAAAGGTTTTCAATTAAGTAGGACTGTCCCACAGAGGTTTGCCTTGACGTGGCGGATGGCTTGTACATTATTTGATCAAATTATGTTTACTAAATACCCTTATGATTATTATACCTTCATGCATTTTTGCAAAAAGATTTTTATTTCATTTTTGATATTTGTTTTTTGTGCCTGTTTTCTGTGTAATGGTCATGTGTTATATGCATTTACATTTTGGCATACACATTAACTTACTTTTCAGTTCAGATCTAGTTTTCTATGTAGTTCATAGTGCATTCCGTGCATATAAGGGTGTGACCGCCCTGTTTTCTGAGTTGAGAAAATCCATCCTGTCTGGCCAGAGCTTCAACTGGTGGGTTCAGTCCCTCTGCCCTTGTTCACATTTAAGTCACTTGACAAGTGGAAAGGTTTTCAATATTAGAGTAGGACTGTCCCACAGAGGGTTGCCTTGACGTGGCGGGATGGCTTGTACATTATTTTGATCAAAATTATGTTTACTAAATACCCTTATGATTATTACTACCTTCATGCATTTTTGCAAAAAGATTTTTTATTTCATTTTTTGATATTTGTTTTTTTGTGCCTGTTTTTCTGTGTAATGGTCATGTGTTAATATGCATTTACATTTTGCATACACATTAACTTACTTTTTCAGTTCAGATCTAGTTTTCTATACAGTTTGGAGAGCGTAGACTTCGGTAATTCAGGCGATGTTAAAACGAGAAGCCACAATGCCAATGTAACCAGAGCCAAAATAGAATAGGGAAAAATATGGTTAAAGGACATGTCACCCAGTCAAAAGTGGCCAATGTTTGCTGTTATATTATGTTTGCTGGTCCTCTGAGTATTTTGTGTTATTTCTTATTTTGTCTTCTTTTCTAAATTCATTTATAAGGTTCCAAAGATATGGGCCTTTTTATTTAGTGCTGATTTTTATAGTCTTTGCCAAGCGGGTGTGGCTCCAAGGATTCTCTGTGGTCATGTCTTTAAGCTGCTTTGCATTATTACCTTGTGAGCCACGTCCCCTTGTCAGGGCTGCCACTAGGAATTTTGGGGCCCCATACTTGCAAAATTTTTGGACCCGCTTGAGAGTCTGCCAAAGCTCCACCCCAGCTCCGCCTCCACCCTTCAATACCTTCCACAGTCCCACTGCCCACGCTTGGAAAAACTAAACTTCACCACGCCCTCATCAATCAGATGTTAACAGTTCCTATCAAACACCAGATCACATTGATAACCAGCAGCTTTTGTTTTGGTCAAAAGAATTTTTAAGTTGCCACCACGACAAGGTAGACTCTTTTGGCCGGGCTCTACTCAACTCAACTCTACTCTAACCTATTAAATATTTCCTAAAATATCCAATACTCTTTTTAGGTATATTTTTATATATTTTTCTTTAAGATAATGAGTCACATACATTTTTTTTAAATGACCATTAATACCACATACAAGGAACAAATACAGTCACAACATGACCAGACCATATATTACCATCACATAGTGACCGAATACTGTCACATACAGTACAAGGGAGAAATACAGCCACACCATGACCCGATCACATATTACAACCACAGTGACCAAGTAATACCACATACAAGGAACAAATATCGCCACGCCATGACCAGATCACATAGTACCACCACATAGTGACTGAATACTACAATACTGATCACTAATAAAAAAAACACAATATTAAGTGCCATTATACACAGTAGCTCTCTAATGTCAGCTAATACAGTGATCACCAGTGACATTTTACACAGGAGTTCTGTATATAGTGTATAGTGTACAGGTAGAACAGGGATCACCAGTGACATTATACACAGGAGCTCTATATATAGTGTCAGTGTACAGGTGATCACCAGTGACATTATACACACTATAGTATACAGTATATAGCGTCAGTGTACAGGTAACACACTGACTCACTGGTGACGTCTTTAGCTGAAGTCCTACATCTTTGCTTTTATTTTTCATGCAGCACAGACCACCATCACTTCTTCCAGCCAGGACTCGTCTCTGCATAAAATAACACATAGTTACCTAGAGCACCGCTTCCAGGGCACATTCCCCACTTTTTCCCTTTCTTCTACACTATACATCTGAATACAGATGTGCACCCACCAGTAATATATACAGTAGTTGATTATTATACATTAATTAGCACATGTACTCTTTCCCCCTAATTCATTACCAGTCACTGCATCCTCAACACCACCCCACTATGTACCTCCCACCCTAACCCCAATTTATTATAGTTACATGCCCCTTCCTCCCCAATTCATTGTCATGCCTTCCTCTCCCACCCTCTATTCATTATCAACTGCTCTCCCCCAGATTCAATACATCATTTACTACCTCACCCTCAAAATTCATCATTATTTGCTCTCCCCAGGTCATCATTTGCTCTCCCAACTCCCACCTTCAATTCAGTTGCTGTCCCTGTCCCTCACACTCAATTCATTTGTAGTCCCCTTCACCCCCACTTCATCATTTGCAGTCTCCCTTCATCATTTGCAGCCCCTATCCCCCTCTCACTTCATCATGTGCAGTCCCCATCCCCCCACTTTAATTTGCAGTCCCCCTAAATAATTTGCAGTCCCCTATCCCCCTCACTTCATCTGCAGTCCCCTTTATCATTTTCAGCCCCTATCCACTCACTTCATCATTTGTAGTCCTCCTCAGACACACTTCATCATGTGCAGTCCCCCTCCCCCACTTCATCATGTGCAATTCCCTTCCCCCACTTCATCATGTGCATTCACCCTCACCACCCCACTTCGTCATGTGCAGTCCCCTTCCCCCACTTCATCATGTGCAGTCTCACTCTCCCCCACTTCATCATGTTCAGTCCCCTTCCCCCCACTTCATCATGTGCAGTCCCTCTTCCCTCCTACTTCATCATGTGCAGTCCACCTTCCCCCCACTTCATCATGTGCAGTCTCACTCTCCCCATTTCATCATGTGCAGTCCCGCTCCCTCCACTTCATCATGTTCAATCCCCTTCCCCCACTTCATCATGTGCATTCGCCCTCACCACCTCACTTCGTCATGTGCAGTCCCCTTCCCCCCATTTCATCATGTGCAGTCTCACTCCCCCATTTCATCATGTGCAGTCTCACTACCTCCATTTTATCATGTGCAGTCCCCTTCCCCCCACTTCATGTGCAGTCCCCCTCACCCACTTCATCATGTGCAATCCCCTTCCCCCCACTTCATCATGTGCTTTCACCCTCACCACCCCACTTCGTCATGTGCAGTCACCTCCCCCACACTTCATCATGTGCAGTCTCACTCCCCTCCATTTCATCATGTGCAGTCTCACTCCCCCCATTTCATCATGTGCAGTCCCCTTCCCCCACTTCATCATATGCAGTTACCCTCACCCCCCCACTTCATCATGTGCAGTCTCACTTTCCCCAACGTCATCATGTTCAGTCCACTTCCCCCATTTCATCATGTGCAGTCTCCCTTCCCACCACTTCATCATGTGCAGTCTCACTCCCCCATTTCATCATATGCAGTCTCAACAGTCTCTCACTCTCCCCCACTTTCATCATGTGCAGTCTCACTCTCCCCCACTTCATCATGTGCAGTCTCACTCCCCCTTCATCACGTGCAGTCTCCCCATTTCATCATGTGCAGTCTTACTCCCCCATTTCATCATGTGCAGTCTCACTCCCCCATTTCATTATGTGCAGTTTCACTCCCTCCATTTCATCATGTGCAGTCTCACTCCCCCCATTTCATCATGTGCAGTCTCACTCCCCCTTCATCATGTGCAGTCTCCCCATTTCATCATGTGCAGTCTCCTCATTTCATCATGTGTAGTCTCACTCCCCCCACTTCATCATGTGCAGTCTCACTCCCCTATTTCATCATGTGCAGTCTCACCCCCCACTTCATGTGCAGTCACCCTCACCCCCCCACTTCATCATTTGCAATCTCCCTCCTCTTTCCCTCACCCATTTAACTAATTTTATAAAATAAACAAAAACGTTTTTCATACTTACCGCCATGACGATTCCCTGCAGGCGCAGCTCTGCTTGTAGCATCCGGTACATGTCGTCTCATATGCGATGATGTCATTGTGTATACATCATCACCTGACTGGAAGTACAGAGAAGACGTGCTTAACCCCTTCATGACCCAGCCTATTTTGACCTTAATGACCAGGCCATTTTTTGCAATTCTGACCAGCGTCCCTTTATGAGGTAATAACTCAGGAACGCTTCAACAGATCCTAGCGATTCTGAGAATGTTTTTTCGTGACATATTGGGCTTCATGTTAGTGGTAAATTTAGGTCAATAATTTTAGCGATTATTTGCGAAAAAATTGGAAATTTGGCGAAAATTTTGCAATTTTCAAATTTTGAATATTTATTCTGTTAAACCAGAGAATTATGTGACACAAAATAGTTAATAAATAACTTTTTCCACATGTCTACTTTACATCAGCACAATTTTGGAAACATTTTTTTTGTTAGGAAGTTATAAGGGTTAAAAGTTGACCGGTGATTTCTCATTTTTACAACAAAATTTACAAAACCATTTTTCAGCAGCAGATTGGAAGGAAGAGAGACACACTAGTCATTACTAGTGGGGTAGGCGGAGCCCAGATAGGATTGACACCTCAGATTAAAAAGAGTGTTGACCGGCCCCTCCAGCTCGGGCTCCTCCTACTCCTGCTTCTCCAGTCTAAAATTTGAGGTCTCAGAGGATAGTCGCTGCTGGAAGCAGCTCCTCAGAAGATTTTTTTATTTTCATCGGACAAGAGACTTGGATCACCAGAAGTGGTCTAGAGGTCTCAGGGGTCTCAGCGCTGCTGGACTCCCACCTCTCCCTTGGCGGATCTGTAATTACCCTGTATGGTGGTCCCTGCAGAATCATGCCGGCCCTGGGGGATGAGGATGGCTTCCCTGGCGGGGACGCAAACCGCACATCGGGGGTCACTGCGTTCCCCGCCCTGGGGGGAAGCGATGGGCACAGCGCCACAAACCCCTGGGGTCCCTGTGGCGCTCGGCTGGTGAGTACTCCACATTTTTATTAATGTGTGTGAGTGATTCAGCGACTGTTGCGGCAGTCGCTGTTACAGTATACATGCCGGTGACTAGTGATTTTTGTCCGCAGGTTGATGCCTGCAGGACATAGGAGAGAGAGAGAGAGGAGTTGCGCGCCTTTTATTTGAATTTTCGCGCCGCTCTGAGCGCGCGCTTTACTGCAGTCTCCTTTTCCGGCTTCTCTCATGGAGCACATCGGAGGCACAGCGCGGCGGCCATTACTGAAAACAGGCTGACCTCGGGGTTTTCTCTCTCCTCCCCTCCCGGCAAGATGTTACTCCGTGACCAGCTGGGTGAGTCGCTTCTACCCGCCCGGGCAGAAGCTTAACCCCCTCACCCCCACAGCGCGGGAGCCTTCTGAGGCACAAATGAGTGGCAGACTGCGCTGTCCTGCGGCTGTTATCCCATAAGGGGGCTCGCACACCATCTTCATTAAAGAGGTTGTGGGGAGCCTGCGACAGTGAAGTTACTGCCACTATACGTTCCCACTAACGATCCCAATAACGACACATACTAATGCGATCGTTTGTGTGATCGTTTTTTAATGTCGCTAGTAGCTGCCAATCTGGGCGATTACTGATCTCCTTAACAACTTTGGCGGTCATTGCGATATACAAAACAGCGCAATTTTTTAGCGATCTCGTTGAACGTTTTTTCTGTTAAGTGTGGCATAGCTGTCCTGCAGCTGCGGCCTTATAAGAGGCACTTGGGGCTCGCACACCCTTTTCATTATCAAGGTTGTGGGGAGTCTGCTACTTTAACCCCTTCTTAGGTGGTTAACTCTTAATGGGGGACAGCTAGGGTAGCTCTCTCTTTTAAGAGCTTTAACCCTTCAGAGTTTGTTTTTTCTTTAAGAAACACTCCCAGATCCGCTACAGGATCAGTCTCGCGTATCTGACACGCAGACCTCGACGGCGTCATGCGCAGTGGTCGGAGGTTCCAGTGGTGTCAAAATGGAGGCCCTTGCTAGTTTCTATTGATGGCCTGTCTGACCTTCTAAGTTATTGGGTGTCAGCTAGATCCTCTCAAGGAAGCGACACAAACCGGTGCCTTCCTTCCCGCGTAACGAAGATGTCCGATTCGGACAAGGAGGATCGGCAGGGACACCCTGCCTTTCTTTTGGGCCATACAGAGACTTTTATTGAAGCCATGAGGGCGTTACAGTTACCGGAGGAGGTAACTAGACGTCCTGGTAAGTCGGCCCGGATGTTTCATCGCATAGGTCGCGATCGGCTTTACAACGTTTTCATATCCGTGTTCTACGGAGTTGATTGATAATTGGATCCCTCCTCCTGAAGTGGATGTCCCTTTATCCCAGCTTAGCAAATCTTCCTGTTAAAGGGAAGGCGAGTCTGCAGGAACCGCTGGACAGAAAAACGGAGATGGCAGCAATATCCATCTGCGAGGCCGCGGGTCATGGATTCAGTATTAAGGATCCATGTGTGCTTGTAAAGTCTCCCTGAGCCGGTTGGACCGTCTACGGACGGCGTGGCAAGGTGGATCCCCTCTATCGAGGTAGATGGGCTTTTCAAGTTGTTGGAGGATACTGCGTCACTGCTATCCAGGGGGCAATCCTCGGCAGTCACAGTCAGAAGAGCACTGTGGTTTAGGCAGTGGACTGGGGACGAGGTTTCCAAGCAGGGTTTGCTATCTTTAGCTTACAAGGTGGTCAGCTATTTGGATCTGACCTCACGGAGCTGATTGCCAAGGCAAAAGCAAAAGAAACAGCTTTACCGCAGCGCAGAGCTGTGACTTCTGCGTCTGGCAGGACTAGTGCCGGTAGTTGTCGGCGGTCCTTTCGGTCCAGGGGATGATTCGGTCAGCCCTCTGGGGGTTCGGGTCGTCTCTCTCTTTTTTTAAAAAAAAAAAAAAAAGGAATTCTCAGAAATTCTGCATACCCTGGAAACAGAACTTCCGTTAAGAAGCTGGCAAAAAGCCCGCTAAGGCGGACTGACGCCTGGGTCTCACTTGAGCGCTCTCGAGTGGGGGGTCGTTTACTCCAATTCAAACCGACTTGGGCTTCCCGCGTGTCGGACGCCTGGGTGACACAGGTTGTGTTGGCAGGCTACTTCATAGAGTTTCTTTCTCGACCCCCAGACAGTTCTTTTGTCAACCTCGCGTTCCGTCAGAGCCCGAGCTTTTTGCCGCTCTACTGCGGAAGGTAGATTGCCTTCTGCAGAAAGGTGTGGTGGTGCCGGTTCCGCCGGAGGGCCGGGGAAGAGGGTTTTATTCTAACCTCTTTGTGGTCCCCAAAAAAGAGGACAAATTTCGGCCCATTCTGGATCTCAAAAGATTGAATCGGCATGTCCACGCCAGGAAATTCCGCATGGAGTCGCTTCGCTCCGTTTTGGCGGCCCTGTCGCAGAACGCTTTTTTGGTGTCAATCGACATTCGCGACGCTTATTTGCACTTCCCAATCGGAAGGGCCCACCAACGCTTCCTTCGTTTTGCCATAGGTCAGGACCATTACCAGTTTGTGGCTCTGCCATTCGGGTTGGCCTCAGCGCCCAGAGTTTTTACAAAAATTCTGGCGCCTCTCATGGCAATTCTTCGAAGACAGGGGGTTTAGATTCTTCCCTACCTGGACGACCTTTTGATTGTGGCGTCCTCAAAGGAGGAGGCAGTGACTGCTTGCATTCTATCCCTTCAGCTCCTGGAGGACTTCGGGTGGCTGGTCAGTTGGGAGAAGCCGTCTCTGGAACCATCGCAGTCAATCCTGTTTTTGGGGATGCATTTCGACATGGTACGAGCAGTGGTGTCTCTGCTTCCAGACAAGCAAGCATGTCTCCTTCGACATGTACAGGTTATGAAGTCTTCGACAGCGATGTCCCTTCGAAGGTGTATGCGCCTTCTGGGTTTGATGGTGGTCCATGGAGGCACTTCCGTTTGCTCAGTTTCATTCCAGGGCCCTCCAAAGGCTTATTCTGAGCCGTTGGCGATCGCAGACTTCGCTGGATTGCAGTGTCATCATCTCCCACAGGGTGCGAGAGTCTATAGGATGGTGGTTGCGTCCGGAAGCGTTATCCCTGGGGAAGTCTTTCCTCCCTCCGAGGTGGTCGGTCATAACCACCGATGCCAGCCTGACGGGCTGGGGAGGTGTCTGGAACGATCTCTGGATTCAGGGGGTATTGTCGTCGTCGGAGTCTGTCCTGCCGATCAACATCCTGGAATTGAGGGCAATTTTCCTTTGCCTCCAACACTGGACGGTCCCTTTAAGCGGTCTGCCAGTCCGAGTGCAGACAGATAATGCGACGGTGGTCGCGTATATACGACCATCTAGGCGGGACAAGGAGTTCCAGGCTCATGGTGGAGGTATCTCGGATCCTAGTATGGGCCGAGACCAGAGTGCCAGCCATCTCTGCGATCCACATTCCAGGAGTTCAGAATCACGGCAGACTTTCTCAGTCGCGAGAAGATGGATCCCGGAGAATGGAGTTTTCATCCGGAGATTTTTGCACTGCTGTGCTCCCGTTGGGGAACTCCCCAAGTGGATTTGATGGCATCCAGGTTCAATGCCAAGTTACCGACCTTCATGTCCAGGTACAAGGACCCGAAGGCTGTGACGGTGGATGCTCTGGTGGTTCCGTTGGACCAATTCGAGCTAATCTATGTGTTCTCGCCGATACCCTTACTTCCTCTGGGGTTGCGTCGGATCAGACTGGAGAGAATCCCGGCTATCTTGATAGCCCCAGATTGGCCAAGGAGGACGTGGTTCTCGACACTGGTGTCGTTTCTGGCAGCGCCTCCTTTTTTCCACTTTCTCTTCGCCCGGACCTGTTAACCAAGGGCCCGTTCGTCATCCGAACCTGAAGTCTCTGCGTTTGACGGCATGGCTCTTGAGACCGATATATTGACCGTCAAGGTTTTTCAAGCCAAAGTCCTTGCCACTTTGCGGGCTGCCAGAGGTCCGGCTACTACTAGGACTTATCACAAGTCTTGGGAAGCCTTCTTTTTGTGGTGTTCGGGTTCTTCAAGGAACCGAGGATTCTTTCCATTCCCAATTTGTTGGCCTTTGCAGTACGGGCTGGACAAGGGTTTGGCAGTTAGCACTCTGAAGGGTCAGGTTTCTGCCCTGTTTTTGCTTTTCGGAAGGCTATCGCCTCGCGTAGGGACGTACGTTCCTTTTTTCGCGGAGTAACCCGTCAGTTTCCGCCGCGGAAGGCACCTGTGTCTCCTTGGCGGCTCAATCTTGTATTGGACGCTCTTTAACATGGGCTTTTTTGAGCCTATGGACTCTGCTAGCTTTTCTTTGCTATCTTGGAAGGTTGCCTTTTTAGTGGCGGTCACCTTTTTGAAAAAGGTTTTCTGAGTTGGCGGCTCTTTCTTGCTCGCCTCCTTTCCTGGAGTTTCACCCAGATCATGTAGTACTTCGCACACGGGGCGACTTCCTACCTAAAGTGGTGTCGCAATTTCATGTTAACCAGGATATTGTGTTGCCCTCGCTTTGCCCGGGCACGGGCTTTGCACACATTGGATTTAGTGCGGGCCTTGAAGTTCTATTTGTCTTTTACTCAAGGTTTTCGGAAGTCAGACTCTCTGTTTGTGATTCCAGCAGGTCGTCGACGTGGTCAATGAGCTTCCAAGGACTCTATAGCTCGTTGGATTCGGTCGGCCATTTTGGAGGCTTACCGACTTAAAGGCGAACCGTGCCCGATTAAGATTCGAGCTCACTCCACGAGGGCTGTGGCTTCATCGTGGGCCTTTCATCAAGGGGCCTCGGCAGCTCAGCTCTGCCGAGCGGCGACCTGGCGCTCCGTCCACACGTTTACAAAGTTTTATAAGGTGGACGTCAGTGCTTCCGCTGATGCGGCCTTAGGACGTAGGGTCCTGCAGGCGGCTATAGTTTAAAGTTCTAGTTAACTTGTATTTGGCGCCTGTTGCGCATTTATCAAGGTTGTTGGGATTCTGCCTCTTTTGGTTTTTTCCCACCCTTAATTTTTGGACTGCTTTGGGACGTCCCACTAGTAATGACTAGTGTGTCTCTCTTCCTTCCAATCTGCTGCTGAAAGACGGATTTTGGTAAGAACTTACCTGTAAAATCCTTTTCAGCGAAGGAAGGAAGAGAGACACAGCTCCCTCCCATGGCAGAAGTGTGTTGTTGTTTTCAGATGCGGCGTGACCCTTCTCTGATAGCGATTAACTGGGCTGAGGTCGGCGCGCTAAGGCTCTGTTCCAGCATCGCCAGCTCATCGCAGTGGTCAGGTCCAGTGAGTAGTACCTGGAACTGTGTGGTTTCTTTCTGTTGCATGCATAACCTGTATTCTTGTCTTTTCTCTGAAGTCCTTCAGAAGGGATTATGTTGCTCTGCTGGTGATATTTGCTCTTCCTTAGCTTGTGTACGACTGGAGAAGCAGGAGTAGGAGGAGCCCGAGCTGGAGGGGCAGGTCAACACTCTTTTTAATCTGAGGTGTCAATCCTATCTGGGCTCCGCCTACCCACTAGTAATGACTAGTGTGTCTCTCTTCCTTCCTTCACTGAAAAGGATTTTACAGGTAAGTTCTTACCAAAATCCGTCTTTTTAGGGACCACCTCACATTTGAAGTCAGTTTGAGGGGTCTATATGGCTTAAAATACCCAAAAGTGACACCATTCTAAAAACTACACCCCTCAAGCTGATCAAAACCACATTCAAGAAGTTTATTATCCCTTCAGGTGCTTCACAGGAGCTGAAGCAACGTGGAAGAAAAAAAAATGAACATTTAACTTTTTAGTCACAAAAATTATCTTTTACAAACAATTTTTTTATTTTTACAAGGGTAAAAGGAGAAAATAGACAGATAACAATTGTTTTGCAATTTCTCCTGAGTACACCGATATCCCATATGTGGGTGAAAACCACTGTCTGGGCGCACGGCAGGGCTCGGAAGGGAAGGAGCGCCATTTGACTTTTTCAAACAAAAATTGCCTGGAATTGAGATTGGACACCATGTTGCGTTTGGAGAGCCCTGATGTGCCTAAACAGTGGAAACCCCCCACAAGTGACACCATTTTGGAAACTAGACCCCATAAAGAACTGCTCTAGATCTGTTGTGAGCACTTTGAACCACCAAGTGTTTCACTAATGTTTATAATGCCTGGGTGTGGAAAAAAAAAATTCCACAAAAATGATTTTTTTGTCCCAAATTTTTGATTTTTCCCAAGGAAATTGGACCCCAAAAGTTGTTGTCCAATTTGTTCTGAGTACGCTGATACCCCATATGTGGGGGGAACTGGGTGCACGGCAGGGCTCGGAAAGGAAGTAATGTCGTTTTGGAATGCAGACTTTGATGGGTGTCATGTTCAGTTTGCAGAGCCTTGATGTGCCTAAATAGTGGAAACCCCCCACAAGTGACCCTATTTTGGAAACTAGACCACCTAAGGAGCTTATCTAGATCTGTGGTGAGCACTTTGAACCCCCAAGTGCTTCACACAAATTTATAATGCCCGCGCATTAAATTAAAAAATCCTATTTTTTTCCCACAAAAATGATTGTCACCAATTTTTTATTTTCCCAAGGGTAACAGGAGAAATTGGACCACAAAAGTTGTTGTCCAATTTGTCCTGTGTACGCTGATACCCCATATGTGGGGGGGAACCACTGTTTGGGCGCACGGCAGAGCTCGAAAGGGAAGGAGTGCCATTTGACTTTTTCAAACCAAAATTGGCTGAAATCGAGATTGGACGCCATGTCGCGTTTGGAGAGCCCCTGATGTGCCTAAACAGTGAAAATCCCCTACAAGTGACCCCATTTTAGAAACTAGACCCCCTAAGGAACGTATCTAGATCTGTGGTGAGCACTTTGAACCCCCAATTCCTTCACACAAGTTTATAATGTAGAGCCGTAAAATTAAAAAAAAAATCATATTTTTTCCACAAAAATTATATTTTCACCCCAAGTTTTATTTTCCCAAGGGTAACAAAACCCAAACGTTATTGTGCAATTTGTCCTCAGTACGCTGATACCACATATGTGGGGGTAAACCACTGTTTGGGTGCATGGCAAAGCTTGGAAGGGAAAGAGCGCCGTTTGACTTTTTCAGCGCAGAATTGGCTGGACGCCATGTTGCGTTTGGAGAGCCCCTGATGTGCCTAAACAGTGGAAACCCCCCACAAGTGACACCATTTGGAAACTAGACCCCTCAAGGAACTTATCTAGATGTGTGGTGAGAACTTTGAACCCCCAGGTGTTTCACTAAAGTTTATAACACCCGAGAGTGAAAATAAAAAAAATCATATTTTTTCCAGAAACATGATCTTTTAGTCCCCAATTTTTTACTTTCCCAAGGGTAACAGGAGAAATTAGACCCCAAAAGTTGTTGAACAATTTGTCCTGAGTACGCTGATACCCCATAAGTGGGAGAAAACTACTGTGTGAGAACATGTCGGGGCTCGGAAGAGAAGTAGTGACGTTTTGTAATGCAGACTTTCATGGAATGGTCTGCGGGTGTCATGTCGCGTTTGGAGAGCCCCTGATGTGCCTAAACAGTGGAAACCCCCCACAAGTGACCCCATTTTGGAAACTAGACCCCCAAAGGAACTTATCTAGATGAGTGGTGAGCACTTTGAACCCCCAAGTGCTTCAGAGAAGTTTATAACGCAGAGCCGTGAAAATAAAAAATAATTTTTTCCTCAAAAAATGATTTTTAGCCCGCAATTTTTTTTATTTTCACAAGGGTAACAGGAGAAATTAGATGCCAAAGTTTTGTGCAATTTTTCCTGAGTACGCTGATAAGTCATATGTTGGGGTTAACCACTGTTTGGGCACATGGCAGAGCTCAGAAGGGAAGGAGCCCGTTTGACTTTTTGAACGCAAAATTGGCTGGAATCAATGGTGGCGTCATGTTGCGTTTGGAGACCACCTGATGTGCCTAAACAGTGGAAACCCCCCAATTCTAACTCCAACCCTAACCCCAACACACCCCTAACCCTAATCCCAACCCTAACCCCAACACAACCCCAACACTAATCCCAACCCTAACCATAACCCTAACCACAAGCCTAACCCTAATCCCAACACTAACCCCAACACACCCCTAATCCGAATCTTAACCCTTATCCCAACCCTAACCCTAATTTCAACCATAACCCTAATTGCAACCCTAACCCTAATCCCAACCCTAACCCAAACACACCCCTAACCCTAATCTTAAATCTAATTGCAACCAACCCTAACCCTAATTCCAACCCTAACCTAATTCTAACCCTAACCCTAATTCTATCCCTAACCCTAATTCTAAGCCTAAGCCTAACCCTAATTCTAACCCTAACACTAATAGAAAATAAAAATATGTTCTTTATTTTATTATTTGTCCCTACCTATGGGGGTGATAAAGGGGGGTTATTTACTATTTTTATTATTTTGATCACAGTGATCAAAATGTCCCTGAATGAATGAATCTGCCCGCCATTTTCAAAGATGTCGGCGCCCATGCAGGAGCAAGCAGGGACACCAGGAGTCCTAAGGTTCCGGGGGAGGTGAGGGGGGTGATCGGAAGGCGGTGGGGAGCGGAGGGAAGGAGAGGGGGAGCAGATGGTGATGGCGGTGGCAGATCGTCGCCGTCAGTCGGTGGCGGGGGCAGATCGCCCCCCGTCAGTCGGTGTGGGGGGGTCATATTGCTGTCTCCAGCCATGGCCGATGATATTGCAGCATCGGCCATGGCTGGATTTTAATATTTCACCAAGTTTCATTGGTGAAATATTACAAATCGCTCTGATTGGCTGTGTCACTTTCAACAGCCAATCAGAGCAATCGTAGCCACAGGGGGGCAAAGCCACCCCCCCTGTGGTTAAGCACAAAGCCTCCTGTGCCTGCTGGTCAGGTGACCTTTCAGTGAACCTGGTCACCCGACCCGCAGGAACGCGGTCTCCCCATGACGCCACATAGGCGTCACAGGTCGGATTTGCACCAAATTTCATGACGCCACGTGGCGTCACAGGTCGGGAAGGCCCAGAGTCACCAACTCATACACACTCAAACAAAAAAGGAAGCAAACAGCAGCACCATAGCTTGCAAACATGAAATATGAAAAATGAATTGCATCACTGCCTTAGAAATATGAAAAATTGAGAAAGCTTAGCGCATAAAATGGCCAATTTATGTGTACCTGGAAGCCACGTTAAGGCGTTTCTCGTATTCCAGGTCCTAACTAATGCCAATCCTCTCTTAGAAAAGTCTTCATCTGTATGAGAACTTATGCATACTCTTCCTTTTTTGTTTGAGTGGGTATGAGTTGGTGACTCTGGGTAAGCACCTGTTCACACTTGGTCTGTGTTTGGATGTGACGGTTAGTGTTTTGAAAGTTGTATTCATTTACTTTCTGACTGAGCACTCCGCCTCTTAATCGAAGGCGTTTTTAATTATAGCAGGATAACTACCCCTCCACAGAGATTTAGATTTTAGTCTAAAGAGAAGGATGCATAAGTTCCCATACAGATGAAGACATTTCTACGTGAGGATTGGCATTAGTTAGGACCTTGAATACGAGAAACGCCTTAAGGTGGCTTCCAGGTACACATAAATGTGTCATTTTATGCGCTAAGCTTTCTCAATTTTTCATATTTCTAAGGCAGTGATGCAATTCATTTTTCATATCTCATGTTTGCAAGCTATGGCGCTGCAAATAGCAACCAGTCATAGATTAACGTTCATTTTTTTAACTGCTACAAAAAATGGAAGCTAAACTGAGAGTGTACTCAGGACTACAGAACAGGAAAAGGAATGAGGTACTCTGGTTACAAGTAAGCTGAGCAGCAGTAGTCAATGTCAGGCTGCAGCCGCAAAAGAAAACAAGATTTTAGGGTGTGTAAAAAGAGAGATAAACTCCTCTGATCCCAACGTATTGTTACCCCTTTATAAATCACTTGTGAGGCCACATCTACAATACGGGATCCAGTTTTGGGCGCCACATTTAAAAAAGAATATTCAGAAATTAGAGTCAGTTCAAAGGCGGGCAACTAGATTATTACAGGGGATTGAAGACCTCTCATTTGATGAAAGGTTGGAAAAGTTGGGCTTGTTTAGCTTAGAAAAAGGACGTCTTAGAGGAGATCATGACTCATGAGTAAGACTGCTTAGTGCAGTCGAAACGTGTTGACTGAGTCATGTCGACCATGAAAATTTTCTTTTGTAAGCACTATATTTTCTGTTGAAAAATAAAATGAAAAGAAAAATCCAGTCCTGTTGAGCTGGACTCCAATTTTTTCTATTGTCCTAGACTTTAAAAAGGCCCAAATGGAAAGATGAATATGGCATAAATAAAAAAGACGCAAATCACTAAAAACTTGACAAATTCAATAATGAATCAGTCCCTCTATGCTTCTGTTTTATTACAACATGGCGTAAACTAGATCTAAAAACCATGACGTAGTTTTATTAGTACTGGTAGGTAAATTTAGCCCATATTAGGTGAGCAGCCCAGGTGTTACGTCTATAGTAATGACATACTAATGCGGTGTTACCGCTGTCTCAAACCGGCCTAACCCAACAGAAAGGGAAGTGTTCAGGCTTGCTGTGACAAGTGATAGTTTCCATGCCTGTAGTACTGACAGTATCACAAACAGCAGTGTGACTAATTGCTGGGTTTTGTAGAACAAGACATGCAGTTAACTATAAACTGTGTACCTGAGGCTCAGATAGAAGGAAAAAGATATACTGAAGGTGCGAAGAAAGATTATAAAATTGCCTTAAATTATTAGAATTGTTTTAGTCTCACATAATACAAAAAGTGTAATATTAAATTAAGTGAATCTGTGTAAATGCACACTCCAGTATTGTATTTATTGCTATATTTAAATAAAATCTGTCTGCTGGTTCATACTGCCCAAACCAAAATATACTTGTGATATGTGTACGAGACCTCTTTTTCAAACGAATTCCGCTCAGAAAAACCACCTAAAAAGTGATATCTAAATACTCAAAAGAATAAAAAAAATGCTCAAAAGAACGATCACACGCATTTCTATGTAAAAAGGACTTGTGGTTCATTTGTTCAGTCTTCGGAGTATTTTTTAACCGCTTTAGGTTTCCAAAAAAGCCACTAGCGTCAGTAAAAAATCTGCACATAAACAATGGGAAAAAAGATTAAATAACATCAAAAAAGGAAATGACCAAAAAGAACAATAAAAGAGATCTCTGGCATTTCCTGAAGTGGCTTCCTCTTGCCTTTACAAGATCTGGCTGGGGATCATAGCCCGAAATGAGACCTCTCTGCAGTTTTCCCTTCACTGCTGTAGCTGATTCTCTGGTGTCTCCCATATCTGTACACAGGAAAAAACCTGTTAATAACTTGGAGCAGTACCAGGAAAAGATGACTGGGGTGGGGCTGGGGGTGGACACAATATCAGACTAGTCTTTCCTCTTGCTATGGTCCCTGGCCAGAACTTCTAACTATATTTTTTATAAAACCCTAGAGTGTTTCAAATATGAAATATAGGATCTGATTCATGCTGCCTGTGATGTGCGCTCTAAACAACGCCAGCACCTAGCAGAGCTTACATGTCAAATCTGGCTCACAAGGTGATTATATTTGGCCCGCGATGAGAGCAGAGCCCGCACACACACACCTGGCATCACAATTTCAACTGTATTGACAGGTGTTTTAGCCTGGTTTAAACCTTTTTTGACAACCAGCCAAGGTAAAGCAGACAGCTGTGGTCTAATATTATCAGGCTGGGAAGGTCCATGGTTATTGGGCCCTTCCCAGTCTAAAAATACGAGCCCGCAGCCGCCCCAGAATTGACGCAACACATGAGATGTGCCAATTCTGGCGCTTTGCCAAGCAATTACCGATTCTCCTGGAATGGTGGCAATCGGGGTAATGGAAGTTGTGGTTGATACCAGCTGTGATTTGTTACAAATCAGAGCTGCCATCAAACCTTGGGGTTATTAATCCACTGAATCTGATGTAGTCCAGAAATGAATACCTGAAAAGCATAAAAAGACAGAAATAAACACACAAGACAGTCCCTTGTTCAGAAGTTAATTTGTAAAAATTTTCCCACGAAGCTCCGATGCTGTTCACATTCCTTGAATCTTGCTCCGGTGACTTTGAATAGCAGTAAAGTTACTGCTATTCACAGGTGATGGGTAGTGACTAGAATGGTCATTAGAGCCACTGGTTCTTACTTCGCTCAGCAAGATCGGGCGACGATGATGAGCATTGACGCCAGTACCTGGCCACTGTGAATATCAGGAACTTTACTGCTGTTCACAGTCGCCAGAGAAAGATTCGGGGAACCTCACCCTGGACTAGTAACCCTACTGCCAGGTAGTCCTCCATATTCATGAGCTCAGTATAACCTCACTCCCAGCACCGATTGGCAGCTTTCTATATACACTGTACATGGGCAGAAAGCTGCCAATCAGTGGTGTGGGTGGGGTTATACAGAGCTCAGCGTTTAGAGAACTGCTAGATCTGCAACAGATAAAACAGGGAGTTTCTCAAAATTCTATCAAGCATTCCAGTAAGTTATACATAGCTGAGCTGTAATCGGGGGTCTCTCCCCCCATATTATTCTGCTTTTAGATTGGGTGACAGATTCCCTTTAAGCTTTGCTTGTTCCAGATTCAATGTTTAGGCCAAATTTAAGTTAGTTTTCTTATGAAAAGGTTCATTGTTATATTTGATAAGGAAAAACTTCCCCAATTTTAGACATTTATTTTAATAAATATTAAGGCTGGCCCACAAAGTTTTTAATTTTGGCCCTGTATGTAGTTCAGTTTGACATCCCGATTCTATAGGACAGAAAAAAAAGCTGGTTCATGACAACAGCAAAGTTGATTTGACCATAAATCAGGCTAGAAGATCTTCACAACTTCAGTTCAATAGACCCAATGGCTTGGTCCGTAAAGTTCTTGGATACTTAACTAATTGACAAATGATGTATGTAATGAACTCCCTGATATAACCTTTGTTGAAGGTGTGTCTCTTTTTCTAGGTTAGTGAAGTCGTATCTTTATTCATAATGCTTTTGGACCAATCTGCACTCTCATCAAGGTGGCTGCCGGTGGATGGGCTTGTGACCAGACATGTCATTGTACCCCCATCACTGAGCCCGTGCTGTTTTTTCTTGTGCGGAATGTGTTACTATGGAGGTGGCTGAGTGATGAGTCTGGTCACATTCCTATACATCAGCCGCCTTCTTTTTGATGGGCCATTCAAAGCTGGCAAAATGGGAGGCAGAGCTTTGCTAGTGCAGAAAAATGTACCCGACTTCCACAAAGGATATATGAGTCAGCTGAATATATGCATCTTTCTTGCATATTAAAGAAAGCCAATCACTTGTCACAAACATGAACATTTTTTTATCTGGTGTAAATGCAACTGTTCTCCTGAATCTGGTGCAGTTTATGTTCTCTTCCCATGCCTCTCCACTCCTGAGATACGGTACATTGTTCCCTGTATGTAAATCTAGTCTTTTTAGCCAAGTGGTCATGGCTCCCAACTTCTCTTTGTGGGCGTCTTCTTGAAGGCCAAGGTTAGTTGGCAAACAGACCAGATTTATATACGAGGAAAAGAGGGAATATCTCAGGAATTGAGAGGTGCAGGAACAAAAAACAACACCAGATGCAGGAATTTCCACCAGGTAATGAAAATTACCCCTTTAACATGAAGTAAACATCCTCTTTAAATACCATGTCCCCCACATAGAAATTATTTCCCAGCTTCCTACTTTTTATATGTAAGGACCTACTTTATACCATCATATCCGAAAGTGTTGGCAACCTTGAAATTATTCCAGTAAATTAAGTATTTCTCACAGAATATTATTACAAACATATGTTTTGTTATACACATGTTTATTTCCTTTCTGTGTATTGGAACAACACAAAAAAAACAAAGGAAAAAAGAAAATTGGATGTAATTTCATACAAAACCCCATAAATTGGTGGAACAAAATTATTGGCACCTTTCCAAAATTGTGGGTAAACAAATTTGTTTCAAGCGTGTGATGCTCATTCAAACTCAACTCTAACAGGTGTGACATTGTAGCTAATCTCCCTGGAAGTGGACATCAGAAAAAAAATGCTGCAAGGTTGCAATGCAGGATAATCCGGATGGTGGATAAGCAGCCCCAATCAAATTCCAAAGAAATTCAAGTGGTCCTGCAGGCTCAGGGTGCATTACTGTCAGAGCTAACTATCCATCAACGGTTTAATGAAATGAAACGCTATGGCAGGAGATACAGGTAGTCCCAACTGCTGATACAGAGACATAAAAACTTAAAGCTAGACTGCAGTTTGCCAAAATGTACATGAGTAAGTCAAAATCCTTCTGGGAAAGTGTTTTGTGGACAGATGAGACCAAGACAGAGCTTTTTGGTAAAACACATTCTACTGTTTACCGAAAAGAGAATGAACAAAGGAAAGAACACAATACCTACTGTCAAATATGGTGGAGATTCAAAGATGCTTTGGGGTTGTTTTGCTGT
This sequence comes from Oophaga sylvatica, assembly GCA_033576555.1. NCBI lineage: Eukaryota > Metazoa > Chordata > Amphibia > Anura > Dendrobatidae > Oophaga > Oophaga sylvatica. Next base: position 862,040,325 of record JARQOD010000001.1, on the reverse strand, counting down.
CTCTGTCACTGGGTGCTTTGACTGTGTGCAAGGCATGATGACATCTGAAGATTACCAAAGGATTATGAGTCGTAATGTAGTACCCAATGTCAGGAAGGTGGATTTGCGTCATAGGTCATGGGTCTTCCAGTGGGAATATGACCCAAAACATACTTCAAGAAGCACCCAGAAATGGATGGAAACAAAGTGCTGGAGAGCTCTGAAGTTGCCAACAATGAGTCCGGATCTAAATCCCATTGAACACCTGTGGAGAGATCTTAAAATTGCTGTTGGGAGAAGGCACCCTTCAAAGATGAGAGACCTGGAGCAGTTTGCAAAAGAAGAGTGGTCCAAAATTCCAGTTGAGAGGTGTAAGAACTTTGTTGACGGTTATAGGAAGCGATTGATTGCAGTTATTTATTCCAAGGGGTGTGCAACCAAACATTAAGTTGAGGGTGTCAACTATTTTGTCCAGCTCATTTTTGGGATTTTGTATGAAATTATGTCCAATTTGCCTTTTTTCCCTTTTTTTTGTGTTGCTCCAATACACACAAAGGAAATAAATGTGTATAACAAAATGTGTAATTGCAATTATTATATTTTGGGAGAAATACTGCATTTCCTGGAACAATTTCAAGGGCGCCAACACTTTCAGCCATGACTGTATTTTAATTATCTATTTTTCACCTTATTTTTCCTCTATATTGAATTGAGAAGTCTTAAACTATTTATTAGTTTCCAACAGAGTTGATGTCAACTCACAGTTCTGGGAATAATAGCTATTGTATATCCCACATATAAGTGTGGGATAACTGCAGTGAGACCATAATGTGTGGCAAAGCAGAGTCAAACAGATGCCGGAATCAGAAAAGTAGCTACAACAGCGGAAAGTATAGAACTTCTGATAATATTGCTAACTTCACAGTGTAACAACGGGATTTCCTTTTTGTGGTCACATGACGTCCCTCTACATCTACTTCCTTACATGTAGGTAGTTCTATTCTTTCTGCTCCTTAAGAATGTGTGATGTGTAGGAGTAAAACAGACCACTCTGTCTACCAGCAAGCTAAATTACTTTTCGTCAGACCGCAGCATAAGTATAGGTGAGTGAAGAATGTCAAGCAGAGGTATAATTATATGCAGTTTTCATGGCGGTAGGATTACATAACAGATGACACAGAAAGGACTCACAGAATTAGTTTTGGCCTGTGTGTGTGTAATATATATATATATTGCATTATTTGACTATTTGTTTCTGTCTTTGTATCACCAGGGATGCTATGTATAGCATAGGGCCGTACCCTTCTAAATCTACAAAGGTTTATGAATTTGTTGATTGTTTTATTTTAGCATAAAGTACAAACTTCTACAGTTTTGCTTAATATAAAAAAGTATGTCGCCTGTGATCAGCTCGCCACCATTTGCATTGACAATTATATAGGACATTGTGTACAATGTAGAATATTATAATTGCGATTATTGTATAACAGATAAGTAGATACTGTGGGAATGTACTCTATAATTAGTAAAAACATCAACTCTGTTTTCCTGGCACATTATGCAATCTTAAAATTACATAAAGGTAAGGTTTACAAGCGGGTGCAGCTGATCATGCAGCGTGAGTCCATGGAACATACTAATTAGAATATAAAGTACAGAGTATGCATGAGGATTGGAAATATGCTTTACATTTATAGGCCCTTACGTAACCAGTGTATTCACTATCAGGAAAACAGTTTCCATGAAGGTCGGAGGACATTTCTTCATATTTGACATGCATTAGAAAGAAATATTACTATTCATTTGTTTAGAAAAACAATTAGAAAGTGATTAATCTTTGGGATAATGTAAGGAAATAAGATGTAGAAAGTACATTCTACTAAAGAGAACCTGTCACGTCAGACAATTCCTTTTACCGGCAGATATAGGGTTAATAGCGTGGTTGGCCATAGTGCTGAAAGCACGTCTCATAGGAGAAAATGAACTTTATTCTTCCCAGGAACTGCCGATTTTCCGTCATAAAGGAGTGACAGCGGAAATACAGTCACCAAGCAGCGACTGTAAGCAGCGGTACATTAGTGCAGAGCCGACTACAGTGAAAACAGCGGGGAGTGCCTCCAGCCACCGCTCACAGTAATCCTCATAGCGGTGACTGCAGCCATGCCAGCATGCCTGTGTCACTGGAAGTGGGTGGCTCAAGGGAGGAATAAAGTTCATCGGCAGCAGCGTTTGTGTGTACAGTGGCCAGGAACCTTCCTAACGCTATCAACCTGCAGATTAACCCTACATGTCAGGTTTCCATTAACATACCCGATTTTTTACACAGTGTGGCCTTGGGTAAAACCATCATAGATAAACATTTCAGGTGCATTTACACTGCTGATTTTAGAGAGTTAAACGTTCACTAATTGGTAATATACAAGTCGCTCATTGCTCATTTACTCAACTGTGTACACGGGCTGACGAACAATGACGTGGAGAGAGTGACGGCTAACACGCTTATTCTGTCCCCATATACAGTATCATATTTTCAGCTACATATCACCTGTTTAACGGGGTGATACCCTGCAGATATCAATAATATTTCTGCAAGCATAAACAATCCAATCTCCCAGCAAACAAGCGTTTTGCTACCATATATTATACAGTCATGGCCAAAAGTTTTGAGAATGACACAAATATTATATTTTCACATGATCTGCTGCCCTCTGGTTTTTATGTGTGTTTGACAGATGTTTTTATCACAGACAGAAATATAATAATTGCAAACATATGAGTAACAAAAGCTTATATTGACAGTTAGAACGAGTTAATGCAGCAAGTCAATATTTGCAGTGTTGACCCTTCTTCCTCAGGACCTCTGCAATTCTCCCTGCCATGCTCTCAATCAACTTCTGGACCAAATCCTGACTGATAGCAGTCCATTCTTGCACAATCAATGCTTTCATTTTGTCAGAATTTTTAGGTTTTTGTTTGTCCACCCGTCTCTTGATGATTGACCACAAGTTCTCAATTGGATTAAGATCTGGGGAGTTTCCAGGCCATGGACCCAAAATCTCTATGTTTTGTTCCCTGAGCCATTTAGTTATCACCTTTGCTTTATGGCAAGGTGCTCCATCATGCTGGAAAAGGCATTGTTGATCGCCAAACTGCTCTTGGAGGGTTGGGAGAAGTTGCTCTTGGAGGACATTCTGGTACCATTCTTTATTCATGGCTGTGTTTTTAGGCAAGACTGTGAGAGCCGATTCCCTTGGCTGAGAAGAAACCCCACACATGAATGGTTTCAGGATGCTTAACAGTTGGCATGAGACAAGACTGGTGGTAGCGCTCACCTTGTCTTCTCCGAATGAGGCGTTTTCCTGATGTCCCAAACAATCGAAAAGGGGATTCATCAGAGAAAATAACTTTACCCCAGTCCTCAGAAGTCCACTGCCTGTACCTTTTGCAGAATATCAGTCTGTCCATGATGTTTTTTCTGGAGAGAAGTGGCTTCTTTGCTGCCCTCCTTGAGACCAGGCCTTGCTCCAAGAGTCTCCGCCTCACAGTGCGTGCAGATGCACTCACACCTGCCTGCTGCCATTCCTGAGCAAGCTCTGCACTGCTGGTAGCCCGATCCCGCAGCTGAAACACTTTTAAGAGACGGTCCTGGCACTTGCTGGCCTTTCTTGGGCGCCCTGAAGCCTTTTTGGCAACAATGGAACCTCTCTCCTTGAAGTTCTTGATGATGCGATAGATTGTTGACTGAGGTGCAATCTTTCTAGCTGCGATACTCTTCCCTGTTAGGCCATTTTTGTGCATTGCAATGATGACTGCACGTGTTTCTTTAGAGATAACCATGGTTAACAGAAGAGAAACAATGATGCCAAGCACCAGCCTTCTTTTAAAGTGTCCAGTGGTCTCATTCTTACTTAATCATGACAGATTGATCTCCAGCCATGTCCTCATCAACACCCACACCTGTGTTAATGGAGCAATCATTGAAAAGAGGTTAGCTGGTCCTTTTAAGGCAGGGCTGCAATGATGTTGAAATGTGTTTTGGGGGATAAAGTTCATTTTCTAGCCAAATATTGACTTTGCAAGTAATTGCTGTTAAGCTGATCACTCTTTATAACATTCTGGAGTATATGCAAATTGCCATTAGAAAAAGTGAAGCAGTAGACTTTGTAAAAATTAATATTTGTGTCATTCTCAAAACTTTTGGCCATGACTGTATATAGGATACATTATGTGCTATATAAACACAACCTATGCGATATACCAGGGGTCTTAAACACACGGGCAGCATGCGGCCACCCCAGGCTGTTTTAATGTGGCACACAGCCACTTGAGCTCCCGTAATGATGTGGTTTGGTCCAGGGGCCGCCGACACCATGGCTTCTCTTCATCTGAATGTGCGTGCTAGGGCGCACATTCATTTGAAATGTATCGTGGCAAAACCAATATCAGCCACCGGCCAATCAGAAGCCAACAGCTGACATCGGTGTGCCGGCAATGTATGATGTCACTGGTGTCACGGCACTTTCCCGACTGTGGAAGAAGAAGAGGACGTTGTTTGCCGAGGGAGGGGTGTACAGGAGAGAAGGATTTTTTTTAGTGTGTAATGTGAAGAGTGGCACAAAGGGGATCATGGCTGTTACATGGGGACCAGGATGGAGGACATTACTACAGGATAGGGACCAGGATGGAGGACATTACTACAGGATAGGGACCAGGATGGAGGGCATTACTACAGGATAGGGATCAGGATGGGGGACATTACTGCAATATTGGGACCAGGATGGGGGACATTACTGCAATATTGGGACCAGGATGGGGACATTACTGCAATATAGGGATCAAGATGGGGACATAACTGCAATATCGGGACCAGGATGGGGGACATTACTGCAATATGGGGACATTACTACAGTATTCGTACCAGTATGGGGGACAGTGCTGCAATATTGGGACTAGGATGGAGGACATTACTACATGATAGGGACCAGGATGGGGACATTACTGCAATATCGGGACCAGGATGGGGACATTACTGCATTATCGGTGTCACGCCGTTCTATCTTTACCTGGTTGTTGACGTGACAATGCATGTCTTTGCTTTAACCCTTTGCTCCTTTCCCCCTAATTGAGCTGGGATACTGTTGGCTGTTGCCTGTATGGAGCCAGCTCAGTTCCCTGCTCTGCTGTGTAGCAGTACATGGGTTGTTAGGTCTTTGCTTTGCTGCATGACCATCCGCATGTGCGGTCCCTAGTTGCCGCTGTGGAAGCTGTCTGTGGGTTGTGAGGTAATTTGCAGCTGGTGCATGACTTTCCACGTGTCTGGGCGTGCAGTCGCTGCCAGGTGCCCTGAGCCTCTGTTCCAGCACTGATTGTGTTGTAATGGTTTCTTTTTGTGCTTAGGGTGTGCGCGGCCACACCTCACCTGCTTTTATCAGGGTTAAGGGCCCGTCTCACATAGCGAGATCGCTACCGAGATCGCTGCTAAACAGCGATTTCAGCAGCAATCTCGCTATGTCTGACACGTACCAGCGATCAGGCCCCTGCTGTGAATCGCTGGTCGTGTCAGAAATGTCAGAACATTTTATTGATCGCTGGTCTCCCGCTGGCAGGCACGCATCGCTGCATGTGACAGGCAGGAGACCAGCGATCTCCTGGTAACCAAGGTAAACATCGGGTTTCCAGGCGCGGGGCTGTGCCTGGAAACCCGACGTGTACCTTGGATACCAGCTCCCTGCATCAGTGCGCTGGTATCCAATGTACACTGCAGGTAACTAGGCGACGTGCGTCGCTTGTTACCCGCAGTGTCGCTGTCCTGATCGCAGCCTGAGCTGCCTGTTTGGCAGCTCAGCAGTGATCATAAAGCAACACACCAGCGATCCTGATCGTTGTCGGGATCGCTGGTGTGTCGCTATGTGAGATGGGGCCCTTAGTGTGTATACTTGAAATGCTGTCCCCAGCCAATTGCTGAGGGGCAGTTCCTATATAACGTTCCCCTGCCCTATGGGCGGGGTGTGAGCTACTCACAAATCTCCTGAACTTTGCTATGTGTGTTTTGTGTTCCTGCACCTCTCCTATCTGTTTTGGTACCAAAGTCCTAACCTTGATTCCTGTTTTGTCCTGTTCTGGCACCTGTCCTGGAGGCGGTATATCCAGTCCTGAATCCTTGATCCTGTACCTGACCCTGTCTGAACTGTGTCTGCTGTGTTATGTTCCTGGAATCCTTCTGTGTCTGGACCCATGTACCCAGTGACTTTGAGTCTCTTGTAACTGGTGTTTGGGCTGAGCATCTACTACTCTGACTACCATGCGGTGCTAGCTCCTGGCAGGCCCAGCAATCCTATGGTTCTAGCACCATCCTGCTTGAGTTCCTTCCTAGTTCCGAAGCCCAGAGCCTGGCGACTGCAGTCTGGAACCAGATGACCGCTGCCTGGAGCTTGGAGCCTGATGACCGCAGTGGTGCCTGTAGGTCGTGTCAGATGTCCGGAACCGAACGACCCGTCTGATGTCTGCTTGTGACCCTGATGTCCTCATGTACCCTGATGTCTTGCCTGCGTCCTGATGACCTCGTGTACCCCGATGTCCTACCTGTGTCCTGATGTTCCGATGTCCCGCCTATGTGTGCCTCGGTGATCCATTGGTGCCTTGGGGTGCACTGGGTGGTACCCTTCTGGGAGGTGTGGAATCAGGAACCTGCATAGTCATGTTTGGTTTATGTACTGTGTGACTTTACTTTAGTAAACTTTACTTTCTCTATACCTGAAGTTGTGCAGTGTAATCGAGTCCTACTTGTCTTTTCCTTGCTCAGCTGCCACAGAACCCCGATCTCTGCCCTCCCCTAGTTCGTGTACGCCCGGGTCCCCCTCTGCGGTATAGAGGGTCCATATTGCGTCCCCGGGGATGTGCACCCCACGCCATCGGTCAGTGTGGGGGCGTTTATTGGCTGGGCAGCGCGTCTGTGGCTGCAGCTAATCGTGACAATCGGGACCGGGATGGGGGACATTACTACAGGACAGGGATCAGGATGAGGGACATTATTTCAATATATGGACTAAGATGGAGGACATAACTATAGGATAGGGACATAACTACAATATGGGGACCAGGATCGGGACATTACTGCAATATGGGGACACCAGGATGGAGAACATTACTACAGGATATTGATCAGGATGAGGGACATTATTGAAATGTATGGACCAGGATCGAGGACATTACTATATGATAGGGACATAACTACAATATGGGAACCAGGATGGGGGCATTACTACAGGATAGGGACCAGGATGAGGGACATTACTACAATATGTGGACCAGGATGGGGGATATTACTGCAATAAGGGGACCAGGATGGAGGACATTACTGCAATATGAGGACCAGGATGGGGTACATTACTGCAATATGGGGAGCAGGAAGGAGGATATTACTACAGGATAGGGGCATTACTGCAATATATGGACCAGGACGGAGGACATTACTATAGAATAGGGACGTAACCACAATATGGGGACCAGGATGGGATACATTACTAAAAGATGATGGCCAGAATTACTATATGGTGCTAATTGTAAGACAATATTCATATATGGGGCCAATTATTATTATTATCCATTTTTATAGCGCCATTTATTCCATGGTGCTTTACATGTGAGAAGGGGCGAGTATAGACAAGTTCAATAAACATGAGCAATACAGGACACACATAAGTACAGAAAGAGAGAGGACCCTGCCCGCAAGGGCTCACAGTCTACAGGGGATGGGGGAGGATACACTAAGAGAGGGTAGAACTGGTTGTGCGGCGATTCAGTAGACTGCGGATCACTGCAGGTTGTAGGCTTGTCGGAAGAGGTGGGTCTTTAAGTTCTTTTTGAAGGTTTCCATGGTAGGCGAGAGTTGAATGTGTTGGGGTAGAGAATTCTAGAGTATGGGGAGGCACGGGAGAAGTCTTGTATGCGGTTGTAGGAAGAAGAGATAAGAGGAGAGTAGAGAAGGAGATCTTGAGAGGATCAAAGGTTGCGTGAGGGTAAGTACCAGGAGACCATGTCACAAATGCATGGAGGAGACAGGTTGTGGATGGCTTTGTATGTCATAGTTAGGGTTTTGAACTGGTGCTTCTGGATGATAGGAAGCCAATAAAGGGTTTGGCATATGGGAGAGGCTGGGCAATAACGGGGAGACAGGTGGATTAGTCAGGCAGCAGAATGTAGGATGGATTGGAGTGGTGCCAGAGTGCTAGAGGGGAAGCCAGAGAGTAGGAGGTTGCAGTAGTCAAGGCGGGAGATGATAAGGGTGTGCACTAGTGTTTTTGTGGTGTCATGGTCAAGGAATGAACGGATCCAGAAAATATTTTTGAGTTTGAGACATTTGGATATGTGGCTTGAAAGAGAGGGCAGAGTCGAGGATCACCCCGAGGCACCGAGTATGCAGGACAGGGGAGAGTGAGCAGCCATTGACATTGAGGGATAGGTCTGGTGGAGGGGTAGAGTGAGATGGGGGAAAGATGATGAATTCTGTTTTGTCCATGTTCAGTTTTAGGAAGCGAGCAAAGAAAGCTGAAATAGCGGACAGACATTGTGGGATTTTTGTCAGTAAGGAGGTGAGGTCAGGTCCAGATAGGTTGTCCCCCAATTGGGGGACAAAAAAAAGGAAAAAAAATTGTAAAAAAAAATTCAAAATAAAGTATGAAAAATATTTTTCCACTAAAACAGCTGTTTTATATACAAACTAAAGTAAAGAAAAAAGTGCACATTTGTTATATGACTGAGTCTAAGAGCGGGGTTAGCGTTTGAAACACCTCCGGTTTCTACTCCCTCACACCTACGCCTAGGTGTATGCAGTATTGCCTTATATGTTTTTAAAGTGAACTTGTCAGCAGGATTTTGCTAAGTAACCTACAGACACTCAGTTTTTCAGTGTTGAGTTGAACTGATTAAAATGATAACTGGGGTGAAGAAATCTGACTTGTGGTTGTTGTATAATCAGTGTTAGAAGTTCTCTGGAAGATAAGACTCTGCCTACAGTCGAGCTCGGGCATCTCATTAACTGAAAACTTCTAACACTGATCATAGAACAACCACAAGTCGGATTTCTTCAACCCAGGTATCATTTTAATCAGTGTAACAGCAGAAATATGACATATTCTATAGTTTACTGAGCAAAATCCTGCTGACAGGTGCATTTTAAAAGAACAAAGTTGCTTGGATTTTATGGACATTTGTTATCGTGGCATCCACTTTAACCCAAGCTATAAAACTGTATTATAACCCATACAGTGAATGTCATTTAAAACAATTAAATACCATGCCAAAAATGTTTTAAAAAATGCTGAATAGGGTGTATAGAAAAAAAATGGTATTACTAAAAATGTGATCTCATTCTGCAATTAATGTGTCCCATCAAATTTAATGTTTTTCTATGTGCAGCCCATTTACCAAGACGAGTTTGACACTCCTGCTATATACAATCTGTTATTTACAGTCTATCATATAAACACACACAATCTGTACTATATAAAGGCAATACATATATTTTGCACAAAAAACATGCTAAATGCACAGTCTACACTGTGCGCAAGGAAAAATGGCAGCACAGCTTATACTATACATACAGTCTATAATATATACACACAGTCTATACTGTATTATACAAGTGATATATGCTATATATACTTAGTCTATGCTATATACACAAAATCTTTATTATATACACACAGTTCATAGTATATACACACAGTCTACTACATTCACAGGGACACAATAGAGAGCTAAGCAGTCTGTCTTTAACTTTTCAGTTCTTCCAGACTTCCATAGGGTGGAGGTCCTGTCATGTTATCATGATATCTTCTTGTACCCTTTTCATAGGTCCCTCTACTTTTCTAAGTACAGAAACGTTTCTAATAATGCAGAACTGACATTATCACTACAGTTTCAGATTTTTTTAAGGCAGTCTGCCCATGGACTAACCAGCCCACTGAACCTGCAGTAGGATAAAGTTTCACAGAGGGCCCCTTTAGAGATAGGGTCCCTGGTAGTGATGAGCAAACATCCTCAGATAAGGTGTTATCCAAGCATGCTAGGTCCCTGGTAGTGATGCGCAAACATCCTCAGATAAGGTGTTATCCAAGCATGCTAGGTCCCTGGTAGTGATGAGCAAACGTCCTCAGATAAGGTGTTATCCAAGCATGCTAGGGTGCTAACTAAGGCCTCTTTCACACTTCCGTTGTGTGACGTCCGCCCATCCGTGAAAATGGCGGATCCGTCAGAAAAGTAAAAAAACGGATGCAAAACTGGTCAGTTTTCTGATGGATCCGCCAAGAAGATTTCACCCGGAAATGATGGAAATTTCGTTCCGGAAATGCAAGTCCGGACGAGAGAGAGAGAGAGAGAGATTTCTGCATTTTACTATGGTTTTCAATAGAGGTGACGGATCCGCAGGCGGATTCCGTCAATAACGGATGCCGGCGGATCCGTCGCCCATAGGCGGCCATTATACAAAATGGCGGATGCGGCGGATCCGCCGTTGTCCGCCATTTTGGCGGTCAAAAAAAACGTTGCATTGGACGTTTTTTTGAAATGACGGACGCCAATTTTTTGGCGGATCCGTCCAAAAACGGACCTAACGGACGACCAGCCGTCAAAATCCGTCACTAATGCAAGTCTATGGGAAAAAAACGGATCCGCAAAAAAAAAATTGCGGATCCGTTTTTTTCACATTTTGACGGATTTTGACTGACGTCGCACGACTGAAGTGTGAAAGAGGCCTAAGTGTCTTCGACGTGCTGGAAAAAATATGTTTGAGTCCCTCTGGCTGCATGTCTCATGGATGTTAGGCAATCCTTGCATGTGTTGTGGCTGTCAAACAGCAGCGAGACATGCAGGTGCGGGGACTCGAACATATTATCCGAGCATGCTCGATAACACCTTATCCAAGCACGGTTTGCTCATCACTAGTCCTTAGCAACTGACAAATTTGACCCCTCGCCTAACACCAACCCCGCTGTCCCAAAACACCATGTGCCAGATTCTCCCTAAAAAATACCATACCGCTTGAGTGCCTGTTGTTTTTCATCAGGTCACTGCTGTTCTGCTACATTATGCTACTCTGCTGGTCAAATGCCTGCACAAATTTCTTCTTCTTAAAGGGTCAGTGAATCTGAGTTTTATAAGAGGACACCCCAATATCGCATCACTGTGGGATCAAGCAACAAAATCCGTTTGTTCTTGTCGAACCCTTGCCCTGCTTAAAAATTTCTTCTTGCCATATTCGCAGCACAATTTTAAGTCTCAAGTTCAGCTGCATGCTAGCTGTTGGTAACAGATACTACTCTGCAAGTAGCAACGTGAGCATTCCCTGTGGGAAAGTTTAGTTCTCGCTACTGGGGTCAAGAGTGAAGAAGTCTTAGCCTGAGGTCACTGATTCAGCCCTAAATCACATATGTTAGCGACTCCTGTTCACATCTGCAGCATGTCTCCTCACAATCATACCTTTACAATGAAATCAAATCACTTGCTAACTGCATTTATGGCTTGAATGTATTTTTTTACCCAGTAAGTAAAGGTAAATGAAAAATGATATATCCAAACACATCAATGCTTTGCTAAGTACATAGGCTCCGATTTATCAAAGCAATTACACCAGAAAAATGGCATAAGAGACTTTGAAAAGTCACAATTTTTTTGCACTATGCAATTTTTTTTCCACTTTTTGGTATTTTCACACCAGTTTGGCTCGCTTCACCTCAATGGGCGGACCTTGAGCTGGACAGGGCCTCCATCACCCTCCCTCACCAAGACTGGTGTGATGAATCACAACCTAAATTATTCTAAATAGGCTTATGTCACGAACAATGCCCACCCGCGGTGCACATGACTCAGATGTGACTGTAAAGGGGCACTCTACTTCTTAAGCCAGGGTCTCACATAGCGATACACCAGCAATCCCGACAACGATCAGGATCGCTGGTGTGTCGTTACATGATCGCTGCTGAGCTGCCAAACAGGCAGCTCTCAGCAGCGATCAGCACAGCGACACTGCAGGTAACGTCGCTTAGTTACCCGCAGTGTACGTTGGATACCGGCGCCCTGATGCAGGGAGCTGGTAACCAAGGTACACGTCGGGTTTCCAGGCGCTGAGCGGTGCCTGGAAACCCACTGTGTACCTTGGTTACCAGCTCCCTGCATCAGGGCGCTGGTATCCAAGGTACACAGAGGGTTTCCAGGCACAGCCCCGCGCCTGGAAACCCGCTGTGTACCTTGGTTACCAGCGGATCGCTGGTCTCCCGCCTGTCACACGCAGCGATGCGTGCCTGCCAGCGGGAGACCAGCGATCAAAAAAATGTCCAGGACATTCAGCGACGATCAGCGATACCCAGCAGGGGGGCTGATCGTCGCTGAATGTCACACACAGCGATATTGCTGGGGAGATCGCTGTTGCGTCACAAAACTAGTGACTCAGCAGCGATCTCGCTAGCGAGATCGCTGTGTGAGACGGGGGCTTAACACTCACTCATCCACTCACCTATCCCAATAAGTTGACAATGAGCTCAGCCAGTTTACACATCCACACCTCACATCTTAATGCTACCACTCACCATTTTGATAGGCTAGCGAGATGCCTTCCCTGGGTGACACACTAGTACACACATACACCTAACTTTCTCAATCACCTGATAGGTACTTAAATTGCACTGTGGGAAACGCAGGGTAACACCACCAGGCTATACTTTCCAACTTCGGGGTTGTGGGTACTTTTCAAGCTGGAAGAACAAACTTATTACATTTTAGAGTTAACATACAAAATGAGTACAGTGCTTTCAATGTTACAAAACATAAAATAACAAAAAGACATACATAAAAGCAAATAGCATGTAATAAAAAAGGATAAACAAAGAAATGTGACACTAGTCACTACCCATTGACAAGGTGTAAGGCAGGGTAGTCAAAAGTTTCAGAGTCAGATACCAAGACAGCACGTCAAATATTAAAGGGGGAAAGACAAAGGCATAGGCAGGTAGCGGTCAGAGGTCAGAATACTAGGAAGATAGCAGATCAGGGCAAAGGGGTGAGGCAAATGGACGGTCGAATGACGTCCAATGTCAGGCAGCAATAGATCAACAAACAGAACACAGGAATACAAGGCAAACAAACATCACTGAGCAAATGCTACGAATGGCAGAGATCTGAGACTGACAGCTTAGCTAAGTAGCTGGGTAATCACTTAGAACAGGGAGCACCTGAAGGAAGCTCAGCACCTCCCAATCTTAGTTTGGACAGCTGAGCGGTCTATCAAAATGCCAACTGCTCAGCACACCCCTGCACTAGATTGAACAACTGAACTGTCACTCACTGCATCCAAGGCATACTGAGTGGAGGAATTGTGACAAAACCTCTTATGATTAGATCAATGAGCGATTCTTTACAGTGGCGATGCCACTGGACGTTTTAGCAAAACTGCAATAGACATTGCTTCTCCTAGGGACTGACAGTGAGTTTTCCTGGATTAGATATCATAAAGGGTCTCATTCACATCCCTCACCCCTCCTCCTGGTCATATGAGAAGAGGATGGCTAATTATCTGCATGGAGAGATGGAAGTAGGACAAAATTCAAATTTATATCATATGCTCCCAACCTCCTATTGAAATAATATGACCCCCATATTTCTGAGCATACTTTCACCATCATAGACACACCACACGGGAGTTTGTTATATTCATAGTTAAGGTTGATATCACATTTCAAACTCGAAAATCCTGCTGCTTAATCCAGATAAATCCATGGATGGTGTTGAAGGGGTTGTCTGGTCTAAATCAAAAACTCTGCAGTCACACAAAGATGAATAACAGTATGGAAAATTATTAAATAGAAACTAATTCACAAAATATAAGCAATATCAGTATATTTTGAGAATACATTTCAAAAAGATTTCTGGGAATTCATTCTTACGCTTATCGTTTGTTTAAAAATTATTTGCCTGGTCCTTACTCTGCGAATGCACGTGGTTCATCATCTCAATGAAGTCAGGTCAGGTAGGTATGTTAGGCAAGCAAAATCATCATTCAATGAATATATTAATTTCACAAATCCAAATTGAAATTTATCTACTGTGAAGTACTCTGATAATTTTTTCCAGCTACTCTGTCCATGAAGGGACCAAGAGCTACTTATATGGTAATGTACACATAGCATAGTTATAGCTTTGTGAATGTTGTAGGCCAAAATTGGCTGCATCTTTAACCCGTTAGTGGCAGAGCCAATTTGTTACTTAATGACCAAGCCAATTTTCACAATTCTGACCACTGTCACTTAATGAAGTTATAGCTCTAGAATACTTCAACGGATCCCACTGATTCTGAGAATCTTTTTTCATGACATATTGTACTTCATGTTAGTGGTAAAATTTCTTCGATATAACTTGCGTTTATTTATGAAAAAAATGGAAATTTGGCATAAATTTTGAAAATTTCGCAATTTTCAAACTTTTAATTTTTGTACCCTTAAATCAGAGAGTCATATCACACAAAATAGTTAATAAATAACATTTCCCACATGTCAACTTTACATCAGCACAATTTTGGAAACATATTTTTTTTTGTTAGGATGTTATGAGGGTTAAAAGTTGACCAGTGATTTCTTCATTTTTCAACAAAATTTACAAAACCATTTTTATAGGGACCACCTCACATTTGAAGTGACATTGGGGGGTCAATATAACAGAAAATACCCAAAAGTGACAACATTTTAAAAATTGCACTTCTCAAGGTGCGTAAAGAAGTTTATAACCCTTCAGGTGCTTCACGAGAACTAAAGCAATGTGGAAGGAAAAAAATGAACATTTTACTTTTTTCACAAAAAATTTACTTTGGAACCAATTTTTTTTATTTTCACAAGAGTATCAGGAGAAAATGGACCACAAAATTTGTTGTGCAATTTCTCCTGAGTACGCCAATACCTCATATGTGGGAGAAAGCCACTGTTTGAGCGCATGGCAAGGTTCAGAAGGGAGGGAGTACCGTTTGACTTTTTGAACGCAAAATTGGCTGGAATCAATGGTGGCACCATGTCAAAGTTGGAGATCCCCTGATGTACCTAAACAGTGGAACCCCCCAATTCTAACTCCAATCCTATGCCAACATACCCGTAACCCTAATCCCAACCCTAACCCCAACACACCCCTAACCCTAATCCCAACCATAACCATAACCCTAACCCCAAAACTAACCCTAACCTACCCTAACCCTAATCCCAACCCTAACTGTAATCCCAACCATAACCACAACTCTAACTTTAGCCCAACCCTAACTTTAGCACAACACTAACTTTAGCCCAGCCCTAACTTTAGCCCAGCCCTAACTTTAACCTAACTCTAACCCTAATGGAAAAATGGAAATAAATACATTTTTTATTTTATTATTTTTACCTAACTAAGGGGGTGATAAAGGGGGTTTTATTTAGTATTTTTTATTTTGACCACTGTGATAGGGTCTATCACAGTGATCAAAATGAACCAATAGTAATGGCGTCCGCCATTTTCTTACCAGAAGAAAATGCTGCCGGCATGGTGACTTCATGGGGGGATGCAGGGACACTGGAGGTACCGGGGGAGGGGATCAGGGAACCCCATTTCTCTCTCCTCTGATGTGATATCACATCAGAGAGAGAGACATTAAATGGGAAATCGGCCTTTTTCTTTTTTGCGGTTGCTGTTATTCCGTTAATAAGAGCGATCGCAACATGGGGGTCGGTAAAAACCGACCTGAATCATGATCTCTGGGGTCTCAGCTACCCCCGGTAGCCTAGACTCCGGAGAAATTTCAATGCTTGGGGGCGCTATACACGTATTTCTCAGCGCAGTTAAAAAGCATATCGGCGGCAGTAGAAATTAAATTTACATCTCAGAATGTTCTAAAATAACAAAAATATCCATCCTCTCCTCACTGTCATCTTAATCTTAATCTCATCTTACGCTGGTTCCAATGCTTCTGCAGCCCCATCAGCCTCTATTTTCTGCTGCTGGGAAGTTCGACTTTTGCAGCCAATCGCTGGCTGTAGCGGGTCACTGCAGTGACGTGTTTTTGGCTGCAGGAGAAATAGATACAGGCAGAGAACTGACGAGAGACCAGTAGCTGGCTGCTGCAGCAAATGATCAGCAGCCTCTGATTGGTTGCACTGCTCACATGACATAACGATGTCACACAAGCGCCGGAAGACCCGACTCCATCATTGCTGGAACAGAGCCAGTGTGGGAGAGGAGTATAAGCTTTTCTTATTTTATTTGGGGTGACTCTGTCATTTAAGATCAAGTTGTGAACAACCCATTTAAGATACCAATCCTCAAAAACTGTGAGCCCTTAAGATTTGCTAGAGTTCCCCAAAAACAGAAATAGAGGCAAGAAGGAGATTTAAAAGGCAGAATCAGAGCAAGGGGGTTAAATGCGGTGAGAATTTTTTATTTTTTTATTTTAGAGCATTCTAGATGAAAAATAAACAGCAACTTTTCACTAGTTGGATAATCAATAAAACGGGTTTGCAGGATCAGAAATATGAATCTGTTGTGTTTTCATAAACCTTACCATTATCTGTCCATGAGCTATTAATGCTACTTAAAGGGAACCTGTCACCAGTTTTTTACGTTATTACCTAAGGCCACCACCCTTGAACCCCATGTGACGGCATTCTATAATGCTGGGCATATGACTACAATTCGCCCTGCAAGACAGAAAAAAACCTTTTATTATACTAACCTACGAGGTGGTCCGATCTGGACGTATCATCCTCACGAAGCACAGAAGGAAGACGGCATCGCAAGAAGAGCGCAGGCACCGGACCAAGACCAGCGACGCCCATCGGACTGGAATGCTGTCATATGGGGCTGAAGGGTGGGGTTTATAGCGTAAGTAACTGGTGACAAGTTACCTTTGATGGGGTTTTCCAGTTTTAAAAAGCCCTTTGCATAGTTTGTTTAAAAAATAAATGGTGCTAGCTGACCTTCCTGGGTCCAGTGCGGGGTCTCCACCAATGCTTTGCTGCACTCACGTCACATTGTCAGAGCTGCAGCCAATAGGGGAGCTCAGCGGCTCTACTGGAGTAGACAGCACCAGTCGCTGACTTCAGTGATTGTCTGCAGCACACATGACATTACATCAGCCCTGCAGACCATATCAGACACTGGAAACAGTTACTGGGGAGAGTAACACAAGCACAAACAAACTGCACCTCGGGGACAGGAGTTTTCGGAAACTGGAAACCCCTGTTAAATAAATACAAACATTTTCAAAATTAGCACCATTATATAAAAAGTTGTTGCTATCTATGTAATACTAAAACCATTTGCCAATACTGTAAATTATTCTATTTTTCATTCAGAATTACACTTGATATTGACACCAAAAATGAACGCCACGGCAGGAAAAAGTAACTGTGGTAATCGGAGACCAGATACTGAGAATGAGGAAAATCAAATCATCCCAGAAGGATGTCATCCCTCACATTCACTTAGTAAGAGCCGTCCACAGGAGATGTCAGCTTCCACCAACGCCATTAATAAGGCAAGAGATGGGGATACATTTTATAAGTTTGTCATCTTACATGCAGAGACTGATGAATTAGAGGCAATACGACTGAAGAACATCCTACAAGACAAATATAACATCAGGCCGGGAATCATATTTGCAGAAATGCCTGCAGGACAACAAATCCTCACAAACCTTGACAATGCAGTGAACGGATCCGCTTGGACTATTTTATTACTAACTGTAAACTTCCTGAGAGAAACCTGGTGTGAATTTCAGTCTCATGCCACGTTAATCAATTCTATTCACATGCACCATAAATATAACTCTGTGATTCCTGTGAGGCCGAGAGACAATTATCTTCCAAGAGAGAAGACACCATTTGCACTGAAACTCATTAATGCATTAGAAGAAGGAAACCCTGAATTCCCAAAGCAAGTGGAAAAAACCTTCCGGGATAGCCTGTACAAGAAACAGTATGACATATGGAAGGCTGAGAAGGAAGATATGGAACATCCAAGCCTATAAACAGTGTCGTAAAAATCGATAAGGGTAGCGGTCACTGGGGAGTGCCAGGGAAGCGGCAGTTGAAGAGCAGGGGAGTCAATGATCCACTGCAGCTCCAGCCGTACACCTCCAATGGAGGATAGTAAACTTGAACAATAAGAGTAAATGTTCAACGGAGCGCTAGGAATAAAAGGACAAAACAATTGTATCTTCTCTAGCCACCTGATGAAGACGGGGTTACCGTCAAAACGCGTTGTGGGCTAAAGAAGATACAATTGTTTTGTCCTTTTGTTCCTAGCGCTCCGTTGACCGTTTACTCTTATCGTTCAAGTTTACTATCCTCCATTCGAGGTGTACGGCTGGAGCTGCAGTGGATCATTGACTCCCGTTACTCTTATCGTTCAAATATAAACAGTGTCGGACTCAATGGTTCAATATGATGGGAATAATACAATGGTCTACAAGTTAGTCTAAGTGCTCCTGTAGACCCAAGTGATGGTCTTGCATTAGTTCACCAGTGGAGATATTTTTAAATTGTCATCAAAGTTTGGTCAGTGTCAGAATTTGGTTCATCAATTTTTCTTAAATAAAAAAAATACTGATGGAAATTTCATAACATTCTCATAACAAATAGAGCAAGAAAAATGGACAGCACAACAGATGACATCCAAATGCAGTCCAATTTTTTTCACTGATCACATAGACTCTCACCAATGAGATAGACTGGAGACCTAGATCAAAATCAGACCATTCTCTATGATTTTATACGGACCACTCAGTCAGCAAAAATACAGAACATGTGGACAGAGCCATGGACTCTATTAGGTACGAATTCTATCTGTGAAAAACACACATAGAACTCGTACAAGAAAAACTGACATCTGAATGAGCCTCAGTGTCCGGAAACTGAGTATTTGGATCAAGAAGCTGTAACGAGGTTCTGGTCATACTTTTGTCAGGTTTTTGTTACTTTGTGCACTATTATATCGATTAAAAAATGGAAACTTGACAGATCCATTTATAAGTTAATGGATCCAATAGAAAACAGATCATTTATTTAAAAATAAACTATTTCTGGGATTGGGCAACTGCACGATCCTCTGTTTACATGAACATCTAAAATTCAATAGCTGGTTAACCCTGTAGAGGTGGTCCTTCCCTCATGTGGAAAAAGTAATTAATAATTTTGTCATATGTAAAAAGTAAGATCAGGAATTCAAGGGATTGTCCACCTTTGAGGACAGTTTTGTTTTACTTAAATTGTTGTATTTGGGGCTAAAAATAATTTTTGCAAATGGGATTGATGACAAATGTTGCACTGTTTGGCATTTCCATTGGCTCTTTGTTTCCTGCACATTCTACTTTAATGCTGCAGCAATAGACAGTGCAACACAGATGATATAGAAGAAAAGCTAAAACATTTTTAACGAAACCCAACTGCAAAAATTATTTTATGCCACGTTTAAGTAAAAAAAAATTGTCCCAAAAGTTGGACAACCCTTTTAAACTAAACTTTTGTTTAGAGACATGGCACTTAAAGAAGTCTTGTAATAAGGGGTTGTCCTAAGAGATAAAACGTTATTTAGTTGGTCTCAAAAAATTAAAATGATATAACTTATTAAAGTACTTAAATTTCAGTTTTAAATATTTCCTCACTGGCCTAATTTCAGAGCCACTTGCTTAGACCTTGATTGGAACAGCCACTGCTAAATATGTGTTTAACATGACAACGTAACAAAATTAACACATTTAGGGTAGATGCTATAAGGGGTTGTCCAGAACTATTTTAATTTATCTTTTGTGTGGGTAAGAACTGACAGGCAGGTAGCTGCTAATTACCTGCCTGTTCTACCCAGCACCAGCTCAGAAAAGTCACAGACCGCTCCTGCTGGTGATTCTGCTGCTTCATGTCAACAGAGCAGCTCTCCGTCTAGACTGCGGAAGAGAAGCAGCTGCTCTGTTGATGTGACGTCACCCAAAGCCGCAAAATCACCAGCAGGAGCATAGAGCAACTACTCCGAGTCAGCGAATAATGCGATATGCAAGGGGCCATGTCCTGGGTCCATTTATGCTCTATTGCTCTTTGTGTCCTTAGGATAACTTGAGGATTTCCTCACTTACAGGTATCTTCTCTGGTGCCTAGAATACCCTCCTTATAGGCTGACTTTCACCCCCATCATCCCAATTGCAGCATACCCTGGGTGCTACGACTTGTCCAGCTATAACGTCTTCCTTATTTTGGGTGGCAAAAGACATATGCAGGTCCTTTTCTCAGCTGATGCTACCCAGTGTTTGGGTTCTGATGTCTATAATGTGATTTAATAGGAGGGTTCTGGCCCTACTGTCTCTATCTATTGATGTGGGGGCACTACCTTTGCTTCATTAGTCTTAGCTGGGACTTGTACTAATCAGCTTAGGTCTTGATACAAATACTGTATTGGATGTCTATATGTATATATATTTCTGAGCACATTTTGGAGCTCTTTCTTATCCGCATTCGTTAGAGGGTTTACACCACAGCAGTGTTCCCAATATGTGGAAGGTTTTCCTGCCTCCTCTGACTGCAGATTAAATTCCTTATTTTGCACATTATATTGCTGTGAGCATTAGGACTCGGACCATTTGTTTTTCTTGTTTTTAAATGCATGTTTCTTGTTTGCCAATAAAAATATTTAGTATATTTGATGCTTATTTTTGAGTGAACAAATCATTCTGTAGTTTATTTTTTCTTCTTTTATATTCATTTATGTTCTATTACTGGATGTAGCACCCATATATTTAATATATACTATTTTATTGCACTCTTCCTTCCTTTCTCAAATATCGAAACTGGGCACACCAGGCGGGTAGTTATAAACTACCAGCTTCTAAGTTCTTTGGCCCATAAGAAAAAAAAATTAATTAGTCCCAGATAACGCCTTTTAACTTAGGGTCCCGTCACACTCTTCAATGTCCCAGCGATCCCACCAATGATCCGACGTGGATGGGATCGCTGGGACATCGTTAGCTGATCGCTGGTGAGCTGTCACATGGGCAGACTCACCAGCGATAAGGACCAGCGAGCACGCTGGTATCCAGGCTAAACATCGGGTAACTAAGCACCGCGCGGTGCTTAGTTACTCGATATGTACCCTGGATACCAGCTCCCAGCTTCTGTTGTATGCGCTGGGAGGTCGCTGATCGTTGGTCTCCCGCTGTCACACGCAGCGATGCGCGCTGGCCAGCAGGAGACCAACGATGAAAAAATGGTCCAGGCCATTCGACGAAGATCAGCGATACCCAGCAGGGGGGCTGGTCATCGCTGCGTGTCACACTAAGGCCTCTTTCACACTTCAGTCGTGCGACGTCAGTCAAATCCGTCAAAATGTGAAAAAAATGGATCCGCCATTTTTTTTGGCGGATCCGTTTTTTTCCCATTGACTTGCATTAGTGACGGATTTTGATGGATGGTCGTCCGTTAGGTCCGTTTTTTGACGGATCCGCCAAAAAATTGTCCGTCATTTCAGATCAACGTCCAATGCAAGGTTTTTTTGGTCCGCCAAAATGGCGGAGTGTGGCGGATCCGCCGCATCCGCCATTTTGTACAATGGCCACCTATGGGCGCGGATCCGCTCGCATCTGTCTTTGACGGAATCCGCCCGCGGATCCGTCGCCTCCATAGGCGCCTCTCTCTCTCCTTTGTCCGGACTTGCATCCGTTTTTACACTTTTCTGATGGATCCGCCATTTTCACACTTGGGCGGATGTCAAACGACTGAAGTGTGAAAGAGACCTTAGCGAGATCGCTGGCTAGGTCGCTGCGGCGTCACAAAATCGGTGACGCTTCAGCGATCTCTCTAGCGATCTCGCTTAGTGTGACGGGGGCTTTAAAGGAAATTTATCATAATCAAAAGTTACTATCCACAGTTGATACACCTATCACCTGTGGATAGTAAGTTTTGATTATGATAACCACGTTAAACTTAAAGGAAATTTATCTGGTCTAAACAATGACTGCTGGGACCCTCACGGATCACCGCTTGTACCCTAATTAATGATGGTTTGAACCCTCACTGATCACAAGAAAGGGGTCCATCCCTGAGTACACTGAGTACACTGTGTAAATGGAGTGGTAGAGCAGAAGTCTAACCATGGCTCTATTCAGTGTCTAGGGTCGGACTGGCCCACTGGAGAACTGGAGGATTCTCCCGTGGGCCCAGGCACTGACACCTGCTGACATACAGGGCCAGCAGCTGCCTAGAGCCCGCGCTGCTCCAGGGGCCTCCAGCCAGTGGCCTGTCGCCAATAGAGGCACACCACGCAGCTGCTATATGGGCCCCCGGTGCCAGCGGAGCAGCGGGTGACAGGAAGCAAAAGCCAGCTGCTGTGGCTAAAGCCTGTCCCGCTGCTAAAGAGAAATGAATATTCATTCTTCCCCACACTCCCATGGGCATGGAGAGGGGTGAATATTCATGTCAATTTAATAGCGGGAAGTGTTAGCCACTCGCTTCTCCAGGGGCCCCAGTCCAAGCGGCCGCTATGGGACCATAAGTCGAGGGCCTGGTGCCAGCGCCACACACAAGTGTGAGCTGCATTCAACTGTATCGGCATCATAGATGCCGATATAGTTGAAAGCAATAATGGAAGAGAGAGCATCAGATGACGCTCCCTCTCCCATCATTCCCCTCTGCCTCTGACACAGCAGGTGCGTAATGACGTCACTTCATCAAGTACCCTCTGTGTGCCGGGCAGACGGCAGTGCAGCCGCTGAGACCGGAACAGAGCCAGAATCAGTGTGGGAATGAGAAGAGGTGAGTATTGTGTTTTTGTGTATATATATTGTAGGGATCCGCTCTGGTAGGCAAGGGCCGGACCACAGTTATGAGGCAACACACAGGCTTTTAGTCCAAAATCAATTGTTTACTTTCTCTTTAAACGCCAGGTAACAAAACATGACAAAAACATCAATGCATTCCAGCTTTGCAAACTACTATTCCCAGACGCACCCTTGCATGGGACGGGCTTGACTAAGCGGCTGCAAGCCAGCAGGGACCGCCAGGTGCCTTCCCGGGTGATCTGGACTCGCTTCCGGTGCTCACTAACACACAGTAACATAAAGTCACTTCCAGGCTGACTCCAGCCAAACTCCTCAATAGAACTGCATGGTTCTCAGTGTGGGACCGTCACAGGCTCCGCACACCCATGTGTCCTGTCCGGGTGCTATTCAGGACCCCCGTCCAACACCCTGGCTACCGAGTTCCAAGTCTCACCACGTGCTTCCAGGAATCCGATCCAACCCCAGGATCTTCCAACACCGACAGACCTTCCAGGAACCTTCCAGGCAGCCCTGTGCAGGACACACTCTCCACTGTCTCAGCCAGACTTCCAGAGACTCCTCAGTCTCCAACACAATCTTCTCACCATGTGCCAAACACTGGCTTTCATACCTGTAGCCACTCCCCAAGCAAAGGTATGAAGCACATGGTCTGGTCACCAGTTCATTACCTCATCACAGGTCCTTCACAACACATACAATCACCAGTTTGTAACATTCCTTCTCCCACCACCAGTGGGCGGTGTATGTGTGGTTAGCATGTTCCACCCAGCTCACAAGCTAACCCTGTAGGTTCACCCTTAACAACAATCAGAACTCTTATGGGACTACAAGTCCCAGAACAACATTACTGACCTACAGCACAGAGTAGCTCTGCGACACATACTTTCCATTTATCACCCTACCAGGGACAGGTTTCCCATCCATCTCATGCCTCCAGGCATAATTAGAGCAACATATGCAGCGCTCCCTAGCTGCCACATTGGTCACTACACCACAATATATATATATATATATTTTATATATATATATATATATATATATATATATATATATATACAGCTGTGGCAAAAATTAAGAGACCGCTGCAAAATTCTCTTATTTTTCTCTTTATAGGTATATTTTTGAGTAAGATGTAAATTGCTCTTTTATTATATAAACTACTGACAACATGTCTCCGAATTTCCAAGCAATACATTTTGTATTTGAGAAATGGTCAAAATAACAAAAAATGCAGTGCTTGCAGACCTCAAATAATGCTAAGAAAACAAGTTCATAACCATTTAGAAACAACAATACTAATGTTTTAACTCAGGAAGAGTTCAGAAATCAATATTTTGTGGAATAACCATGATTTTCAATCACAGCTTTCATGCATTTTAGCATGCTTTCCACCAGTCTTTCACACTGCTTTTGGGTGACCTTATACCACTCCTGGTACAAAAATGTAAGCAGTTCTTCTTTGTTTGATGGCTTGTCACTATCCATCTTCCTCTTCATTACATTCCAGAGGTTTTCAATGGAGTTCAGGTCTGGAGATTGGGCTGGCCAAGACAGGGATTTCATGTGGTGGTCCTTCATCCAAACATTGATTGACCTAGCTGTGTGGCATGGCGCATTGTCCTGCTGGAAAAAACAATCCTCAGAGTTGGGGAACATTGCCTGAACAGAAGGAATCAACTGTTTTTCCAGGATAACCTTGTATGCGGCTTGATTCATACGTCCTTCACAAAGATTAACCTGCCCAATTCCAGCCTTCCTGAAGCATCCCCAGATCATCACCGATTCTCCACCAAATTTCACAGTGGGTGCAAGACACTGTGGCTTGTACGCCTCTCCAGGTCTCCGACTAACCATTAGGGGATCAGGTGTTGGGCAAAGCTGAAAATTAGACTCATCAGAGAAGATTACCTTACTCCAGTCCTCTATGGTCCAATCCTTATGGTCTTTGGCAAACTTCAGCCTGGCTCTCCTTTGCTTCTCATTGATGAAACGCTTTTTTCTAGCTTTACATGACTTGAGCCCTGCCTCTAGGAGCATGTTACGAACTGTTCTTGCCGTGCACTTCACCCCAGCTGCCATTTGCATTACTTTTGTAGGTCACTTGATGTCATCCTGCGGTTGCTGAGTGACATTCGAATAAGATGACGGTCATCCCGGTCAGTGGAGTCATTTATCGCCCTCTGCCAGTCTGTAGCTTCGTTGTCCCCAATGTCTGCTGCTTGACCTTGTTGTAATGGACTGCCGTCTTAGAAATGTTAAGGATTGGGTCAACATGACGCTCACTGTATCCCTCTGCTAGTAAAGCCAGAATTGAGCCCTTCTTTTCCTCACTCAAGACTTTTATTTTCAACTCCTTTGGCATGGTTAAAAGTTATTTTTTAATTCCTATTACTTTTTGGATATTACTAGCACTTGTTTTGCCATCCAGCTTGTCCTATTGCAAGAGCATTGTGAACACCACAGCAGTGTTTTTATACTTTCCTTTGTTAAATAAGATTTGGTTCAGGTGATCACCTAATCAGAAACACATTAAGTAGAATGAGGTGTACTCTGGTTGGAATTCAACTGACACTGGAATGGAATGGCTGTCAGACATGTAGAGAAGCTGATTTTTATAAAAATTGTGCTGTGGTCTCTTAATTTTTGCCAGAGCTGTATAATATATATATATATATATATATATATATATATATCACAGTGAGTCCTGGTTGCATTATACCATATGAGGGGGGAGCATTATACTCTATAAGGGGGCTGCATTATACCCTATGAAGGGGCTACATTATACCCTATGGAAGGGGCTGCATTATACCTTATCAGGGGTTTCATTATATTCAATGGGGGGCTGCATTATACCCTATGAGGAGGCTGCATTATATCTTATATCCTATGAGGGGCTACATTATATTCTATTGGGGGGCTGCATTATACCCTATGAGGGGGGCTGCATTATATTCTATGGAAGGGGCTGCATTATGCCTTATGAGGGGGTTGCATTATATTATATGATGGGGCTACATTATATTCTATGGGGGGGCTGCATTATACCCTATGAGTGGGCTGCATTATACCCTATGAGGGGGCTACATTATATTATATGGGGGGCTGCATTATACTCTATGAGGGGTGCTGCATTATACCCTATGAGGGGGCTACATTATACTCTGTGGGGGCTGCATTATACCCTATGAGGGGCTGCATTATACCTTATGAGGTGGCTACATTATATTCTAAGGAGGGCTGCATTATACCCTATGAAGGGTGCTGCATTATATTCTATGGAAGGGCTGCATTATACCTTATGAGGGAGTTGCATTATACTATATGAAGGAGATTACATTATATTCTATGGGGGGCTGCATTATACCCTATGAGGGGGCTGCATTATACCCTATGAGGGGGCTACATTATATTCTATGGGGGGCTGCATTATACCTTGGGGGGTTTCTTTATACTCTGAGGGGGCTGCATTATACCCTATGAGTGAGCCTACATTATATTCTATGAGGGGGGCTATATTATATTCTATGAGGAGGGCTACATTATATTCTATAAGGGGGCTATATTATACTGTATGAGGGCTGCATTATATTCTATGAGGGGGCTACTTTATATTCTATGAGGGTGCTACATTACATTATATGAGGGGCTGCATTATACTATATTAGGGCTACATTATATTCTATGAGGGGGTTACTTTATATTCTATGAAGGGGCTACCCAACCCCTGCTATATCATTAAGACGTGTACTACCTTATATTATACCCTGATATTAGCGCGTTTTACCACACAATCATTGGTCTTGTATCTATTTCTATGTAGCTACATAGTGGGCCCCAAGAATGATTTTCTTTGGTGGGCTCAAGGTGCTGCAGTCCGACGCTGTCAGTGTCCATAGGACTGCTGAAGATAGTTGAGTACAGCACTTAGCTATTAATGCTATACTATTTAATGATAAAATATAAAGAGTAGTGTTGAGCGATACTGCTCGATATCTAAAAATATCGGATCGGAATGGTATCGCCGATATCACTAAATATCGTCGATATCCGATTCCGAAAGTCCCATGTAAGTCTATGGGAACCAAATATCGACATTAAAAAAAACCATTCTTGCCTTGTTGGTTAATTGTACATGAAGGAAAACAACAAAGACTAATGTAGAATGTATTGGGGGAGGTTGAGGAGACAATAAAGGCATACATGTTTAACCCAATGCATTGGAATAGCATTAATATATTTTTTTTTGGAAATACGTTTGGATTGACTAACAAATTGACAATGTTGTTAACCTTTTTTCTATTTTGGCAAATATGTATGTTTCACAACTTCCATGCTCTTCACCTTTTTAACTTTTGCCAGTGCCACACTTTCTCCTTCATAATCTTCAGCAGCATCATCTTTCTCATCAAATTATTCTTCATCTTCACCTTCTTAATCTTCTTCTTAAACTTCTTGCTATTCATGTTTTTGTTTACATTACTCATATTGTTATTATTAAACTAATTAATCTTCTTCATATTCAAATTCTTCATCTTCTTCCTCTTCATCTTCTTCATCATATTCTTATTTGTGACAGAGATTCCTGTACTTGTAATCTGTAAAAGTATGAATTGTTCATCCTTCCGTTCTTGCTGTCACAAAAGATTTAAATTACAACAGTATTTGTCCGTGTTCAGTATAGCCTGCAGCAGCAGGCATTTTCCAGGGGCACCACGAGGAGGAACGGACTCACTGCTTAGTCTTCTTCTGCTTAGAATTTAGAGCATATATTTTGCTCTTCATTTTGGTCTTATACTTCATGTTCTTCTGCTTTTTGATCTTCTGCTTATTGTTCTTCTGTCTCTTGTTCTGTATCTTGTAGTTTGTCTTAACCTTCTTTGTCCTGTTGGTGATCTTCTTCTGGGTAATCTTTTATTTTTTCTTTGTGATGGTATTCAGGCTGGTTGGCTTCATGCTCGTCGTCCTTGTTGTCGTCATCTTCTTCTGGGTGGTCTTTAAGGTCGTCTAATTTCCGAGAACCAGCTGACGTTACTGGAACCTTGACGGGTATCAGATGGAGCAAGAGACAATGGAAGTAACGAGGACCAGCTGACTGTGCTGGAACCCGGAGGGGCAGCAGAAGGAAAAGAGGCAATGTCACAACCGAGTACCAGCTGACGTTACTGTGACACGGTTACTAAGCAGGAGGTACCTGTGCTCCAAAGCACTACCAAGGACCAGCAGACGTTGGTGGAACTCGGATACGGAGATGGAGGCACCTAGGCCAAAGGCACTGGGGAGAACCAGTTGACGGTACTGGACCCCGGACGGGTAGCAGAAGGAAAAGAGGCAATGTCACAACCGAGTACCAGCTGACGTTACTGTGACACGGTTACTAAGCAGGAGGTACCTGTGCTCCAAAGCACATACCACGAGGACCCAGCAGCACGTATTGGTTGGAACAGTCGAGATACGGAGTTATGGAAGGCACGAACCTCAAGGCCACAAGGGGAACTGGATGGAGAAGCCAGGTTTGACGGTACTGGACCCCGGACGGGTAGCAGAAGGAAAAGAGGCAATGTCACAACCGAGTACCAGCTGACGTTACTGTGACACGGTTACTAAGCAGGAGGTACCTGTGCTCCAAAGCACTACCAAGGACCAGCAGACGTTGGTGGAACTCGGATACGGAGATGGAGGCACCTAGGCCAAAGGCACTGGGGAGAACCAGTTGACGGTACTGGACCCCGGACGGGTAGCAGAAGGAAAAGAGGCAATGTCACAACCGAGTACCAGCTGACGTTACTGTGACACGGTTACTAAGCAGGAGGTACCTGTGCTCCAAAGCACTACCAAGGACCAGCAGACGTTGGTGGAACTCGGATATGGATATGGAGGCACCTAGGCCAAAGGCACTGGGGAGAACCAGTTGACGGTACTGGACCCCGGACGGGTAGCAGAATGCACCCATGAAAATGTAAGTTGACAGGACGCAAGCCGTCCGCAGTTACCGAATCACACAGTCCTACAGTGGGTGCTTGTCCTATTGTCACAATGGAAACAGCCTTTATTTACATATCCCACAGCACACATAGGAATCACCTAAACTGCAGGCACCATAGAGTCGGCTAACCCGAATGCAACACGACAGCACAACTTATTGGAGGATAATTGACGTTCACACTGCCAGGAAACAGCTGTCGTGCTGTAACCAGGCTGGCCAGGAGTCAGTACCCCTGCCAATTACTTACGAGCAACAAATGGCGGTGTTGTAGCCCAGGGAGTAGAGTTCAGGTGGTAGAAAGATGAACATAACAGGAGACATGGAAAACGTTGCCAAACAGTTATTTAATCTGAAAACGGACAGGCAAATTCAGGTGAGATCCATGCCTTGTTCATTTTCAGAAAAGTAAGCCGGTCTACATTCTCTGAGGATAGTCGCATGCGACGGTCTGTTACTACACCACCTGCAGCACTAAAGACGCGCTCAGATAATACACTGGCAGCAGGGCAAGCCAGCACCTCCAATGCATACTGGCTAAGCTCTGGCCATGTATCCAACTTAGAGACCCAAAATTTGAAAGGGGAAGAGGCATCTGGGAGTACACTTAGAGGGAAAGCCAAGTAGTCTGTCACCATCTTACGGAAACGTTTCTTCCTGGTGACTGGAGCCGTCTCGGATGGTGTAGACCTTGCTGGCGCTGTCACAAAACTTCGCCACATTTGTAACATACAGCTCTTGCCCTGTGCAGAGGCGCTGCTTGTGCTCCCTCTTGTTGTAGAGGTGTCTACACTGCCTCGACGCACAGAGCTGCTTTGTAAAGCAGTAGCAGCAGCTCTCTCGGCTGGAATGTACAACAGTATGAATTGCACCAGTGTGTCTTGGTACTCCTGCATTTTACGGTCCCGGTTCACCGGTGTGATGAGGGTTTGTAAGTTGTCCCGGTAGCGAGGGTCTAGGAGGGTGTACAACCAATAATCTGACGTGGTGAGAATGTGGGCGATGCGGCGGTCGTTTCTCAGGCACTGAATCATGAAATCAACCATGTGCTGCAGACTCTCAACTGGCCAACAAAGGCTGTCCTCAGGAAGAGGCGTCATCTCTGCCTCCTCTGCATTACCCCACCCTCGCTCTACATACTGACTAGAGCGTTGTGTACCTCCCTCTGTAGGGATTTCTTCCTCCTCCATTGACTCCTCCTCCTCCTCATCCTCCTCACAAAGTGAGCCCTGCCCAGCCCTTTGTGAGGAACCACGTTGCGATGACTGTCCTGAAGGTAATTGAATTTGTGACTCCTCATCCTCCACCTCTTCCAAAACCTCTTCCTTTAGTGCTTTCAGTGATTTCTGAAGCAGGCAGATAAGGGGGACAGTCATGCTGACTAGTGCATCATCTGCACTCGCCATCCGCGTTGAGACATCAAACGCACGCAAAACGTCGCAGATGTCCTTCATAGAGGCCCACTCAGTAGTGGTGAAGTGTGAACGGCGCAAATTGCGAGTTGATTGCGCCTGTTGCAGCTGATACTCCATTACTGCTGGCTGCTGCTCACACAACCGCTCCAACATATGTAACGTGGAATTCCACCTGGTGGGTACGTCACATATGATGCGATGTTCAGGAAGGCGAAATCTGACTTGCAGAGCTGCAATGCGCGATCTGGCCATGCTGGAACGTCGCAAGTGAGCGCACTCTAGGTGGACCTTGTGCAGCAGTGCATCAAGATCCGGATAGTCCCTCAAAAAACTCTGCACGACCAAGTTGAGCACATGTGCCAGACATGGTATGTGAGTGAGGTTGCCAAGGCCCAGAGCTGCCACCAGATTTCGGCCATTGTCACACACTACCAAGCCTGGCTGGAGATTAGCTGACAAAAACCACACGTCGCTCTCCTGCTTGATGGCATCCCAGAGCTCCTGCGCTGTGTGGCTTCGATTCCCCATGGAAATTAATTTCAGGACGGCCTGTTGACGTTTGGCCACGGCTGTGCTCATATCGGTCGCAACAGGTAAGCGTTCACGGGTCCATGTGGAGGTATACCGTGACGGCTCGTGCAGCGATGATTCTGAGGAACTGGAGTAGGAGGAGGAATCAATGTGTACAGACTGGATTCCTGCAATCCTTGGAGTTGGCAGAACACGTACAGCGCCACTGGCAAGATCTGTACCCGGCTCCACAACATTGACCCAATGGGCAGTGAGGGAAAGGTATCGTCCCTGGCCATGGGTACTGGTCCACGCATCGGTGGTCAGGTGGACCCTGCTACTGACGGCGTTTAGTAGCGCATGTTTAATGTTTCCCTCAACATGTTTTTGCAGAGCAGGGACGGCTTGCCTGCTGAAATAAAATCTGCTTGGCACATTATATTGTGGGACTGCCAATGCCATAAAGTTCCTGAAACTGTCAGTCTCCACCAGCCTGAATGACAGCATTTCAAGGGACAGGAGTTTTGCAATGCCAGCATTCAGAGCCTGTGCTCGTGGATGGTTTGCCGAGTATGGCAGTCTTTTATCCCATGCCTGTGGTACCGATGGCTGTTTTGTGGTCTGGGAGTGTGACGATGACTGTGAACTTGCTGCTGTGGGTGGAATAACAGTTTGTCTATGGACAACAGTGACCGAGGTTCTTCCATGGAGATCCTGTGAGGAAGCCGAACCAGGTGTGTGTGAGCTGGAGGTAGAGGCTCCAACACGACCTGAAGATGTAGGTGCTGCTGTAGGTTGGCCTACATCTCCAGTGTGTCTTTGTAACTCAGCTACGTGCTTTGTCCGTACATGTTTCCACATATTTGTGGTATTCAGGTTACTGATATTTTTACCTCTTTTAACTTTTTGCTTACACAGCTTGCATTGAACATAGCAAATATCATCTACAAGTCTGTCAAAAAAGGACCACGCAGTGCAAGTCATGGGAGCGCCAATTTTGACATTTCTAAGAGAACTGCTCCCAACAGGTGCCAAACTGGAGGCTACAGGCAAGCGAGTCTGCAGCCTACCTCTCCCTCCTCTTTGTACCGTTGGGACAATCTCTTCCTCAGAGCTGCTCCCACCACCTTCCTGTTGCTCACGCCATGTTGGGTCTCGGACTTCATCATCTCCACTACCCTCTTCCAACACCTGCTGCTGTTGGATGGTCTGGGCAGCACCATGCTCCACAAAACCTGGCACCTGAGTCTCATCATCATCATCATAAGATGCGTTCTGCAGTGTGCTGTCCATCGGCACTGGCTCACCCGCCTCTTCAGATTGAGAGAGACACAGCTGTTGCGCATCACTGCATATCCCTCTTCTTCAAATTGCAGAATGCTGCTTGCCTGTGCCCGTGTTTGCGAGCCAACAGATTCTGAGAACAGAAGCAGAGACTCAGCTGGCTCCTGTACAGAACTCTCTGACTGCCTGGGCAATTTGACAGGCGGTGAACAGACAGATGGTTGCTCAACAGTGTTGTGTTCCTGAGAGGAGGTGGAAGGAATTGAAGTCGATGCATTGGCTGCCATCCAACCAACAACGGCTTCAATTTGTTCTTCCCGCAGCAGGGGGGCACGCCGAGCTCCTACCAAACTGCGCATAAAGGAACGCTCATGGGTAAAACTGGTGGATGCTGTGTCACTGAGGGCGGCAGCAGCCACAGAATCCCCACGTCCTCTCCCTGCTGAAACTCCACGGCCACGACCACGTGACTTACTCCCTGCCTTGGTAGATTGATAAAGAAAGTCAGAAAAGTTATAAGGCCTAAGTGTGGTTATTACACAGAGACTGAAGTGAACACTGAAACACAACTGTTCACAATCTGTGAAAGGCTACTCCTTTGTCTACTTCTATAGTGTTTGCAACCAATGTATTGGATACGGATGGAAGCGCGTCACACTAATAAATTATATTTATTTTAAATGGAATGGAGCAGAACCAATTGGAGAGAAATGAAAAGGATGAGGCACTGAGACACGCTCAGCAGAGTACAAGCAGCAGTGCTTGAACAAGTAACTGGAGCGTGATGTGCACTCAAAAAATAAAAAACACAGACTGAAGTGAACACTGAAACACAACTGTTCACAATCTGTGAAAGGCTACTCCTTTGTCTACTTCTATAGTGTTTGCAACCAATGTATTGGATACGGATGGAAGCGCGTCACACTAATAGATTATATTTATTTTAAATGGAATGGAGCAGAACCAATTGGAGAGAAATGAAAAGGATGAGGCACTGAGACACGCTCAGCAGAGTACAAGCAGCAGTGCTTGAACAAGTAACTGGAGCGTGATGTGCACTCAAAAAATAAAAAACACAGACTGAAGTGAACACTGAAACACAACTGTTCACAATCTGGGAAAGGCTACTCCTTTGTCTACTTCTATAGTGTTTGCAACCAATGTATTGGATACGGATGGAAGCGCGTCACACTAATAGATTATATTTATTTTAAATGGAATGGAGCAGAACCAATTGGAGAGAAATGAAAAGGATGAGGCACTGAGACACGCTCAGCAGAGTACAAGCAGCAGTGCTTGAACAAGTAACTGGAGCGTGATGTGCACTCAAAAAATAAAAAACAGACTGAAGTGAACACTGAAACACAACTGTTCACAATCTGTGAAAGGCTACTCCTTTGTCTACTTCTATAGTGTTTGCAACCAATGTATTGGATACGGATGGAAGCGCGTCACACTAATAGTTAAATTGCATGGAGCAGCAAGAATTACACTGAAGAAAAAAAAAAGAGTCTGTGAGTGACACGTGCAGATGCCTAAAGACAGCGTTGCATGCAGAGCAAACTGCAGCGTCACCTGCACTCACACACACCTTGCAGAGCTGTTAAAACAACACTGCAGGCAAAAGGAAGCTTTACACAGCGGTTGGTAAAATAGCCTGCCTACAGCACAGTACACTAAATCGCAATCTCTAACTGTCCCTCAGAGTCAGCACAGCAGCGTTCTGTCCCTTACTGAATTCACAGCACAGTGACGCTAAAATGGCGGCGGCGCCTTTTATAGTGCATTCTGACATCATTTCAGCATCCAATCACAGCCATGCCATTAGTTAACATGACCGCAGCAGTACAGGATGTGCCCACACTTCTTAGGATTCCTCATTGGCTGACTAAAATCACATTGCCTCTCAAAGAATTATGGGAACTTCCGATTCCGGTATACGATATATGGAAAATATCGGAACTAAGTATCGAAAGGCCGAAACAGCTAATATCGGCCGATACCCGATACTTGCGGTATCGTATCGCTCAACACTAATAAAGAGTAAATGTTGTTTTATTTTTTCCCAAATTAATAGTAAACTTGAAAATAAGAAACTTAGTATTATATCTTATTTGAGAAATCCGCTTCTTTCTTCTCCTGGACTGATCTTTCATTCTTAAAACTCTCAATTCTCGGGTAAAATGTGTCTTCAGTGAAAACAGATTTTCCCATTACTAAGATAGGAAATGACAGCTGGTGCTCATAAAGTTCTATGAAGAACTGTAACCATCATTTCATGAAAACTTGCAGCATAATTGTCTGTCTGCCTCTAGCTTCTCCCTCCTCCTCTCCATAGAATTTTAAAAGCACCAACTATCATCTCCTATCTCAGTTATGGAAAAACCTGAAAACAGATTTTACTCATGAATTAAGACAGAAAGATCAATCTAGGAGGAGAAAAAAAGCAGATTTATCTGATAAGATAGATTACAAAGATTTTTATTTTCATGTGTATACTGTACTTACATTAATAGGAAGCGCTAGCTGTGCTTAGTCCTTCAGGCCCAGTCATGTAATCTGAGGGTGCTGGGAGGGATCAGAAGCTGCTGGGTCCTTAGTAGACCCGTCACCTTTTGTTATGCAGCCAGGAGCCTGAATATTTCCTGTAACTGGATCTAAGGTCTAATATACCAACCTCAGTTACAGGAGAAATCGGGTAAAATAAAAAAATATATTAATATGTTGAAATTCCCTCCAAGAGGTAATTTATAATCTTATGGGTGGTACAGTATCTGAAATAAATAAAAAATAAATAAGTATAAAGCAGGGGAAAAAATAAATAAAAAAGCTGCTAAACTATTACTAGATCTGACCTGTTGAAAAGAAAATGTTCCCAATGCAATAAAAATATTTGTTATAGAAATATATTTAATTTAATATGTATTTTGGTCTTCTGTGGTTATAAAAAAAAGTGAAAAATAGACACATTTTCATTATTTTCTCATTGATATTGCCAGAAAACTAAAGAGTATAAAAATAGCAAACATTATGTCCCACTATTTAGGAAAAAAGAAGGAAAAACTATTTGTATATCTGAAAGAGAGGGCCCTATCATTGCCATGGTGACCCGAGGTCGTCATGACAACATACAGGTCACCAGGCTACGGAAAGCCAGTTAGACCATGCTCAGAATATCGTCAAAGAGACTTGACAGTCATAAAGCATTACAATGCTAGCGTATAGCAATGCTTTATACCAGCGATCAGAGCCATAAAAGTGAAAGCCCCATAGAGGGTCTATGTAAAAAAAAAAAAAGTCAAAAAAAAATTTAAGAGCAAATGTAAAAATAAAAATCACACAATATATATAACCCATAAATACATAATTTTATGTAAAAAAGTATGTTTGGCATCGCCACGTCTGTGACAACCCGACCTATAAAGCTGTCACACTAGTTAACTACTTCTGTGAACAGCGTAAACAAATAAATGAAAAATGAGGCAAAAAACTATCAAAATGACTAATATAAATTAAAATCGCTGAAAATGTCATCTTGTACTGTAAAAAAAAACAAGTCGCCATAAAGCTCCATCAGTGGAAAAAAAAAAAAGTTATAGATTTCAGAGTAAAGCGATGCTAAAAATAATTTTTTTTCTACAAAAGTTTTTATTGTGTAAAAGCGCTAAAACATAAAAAATTATATAAATCTGGTGTCACTGTCATCGTACTGACCAGAAGAATAAAGTTGCCTTATCACTTTTACCACACGCTTCTTATGAAGCGTACATAAAAGTGCAGTCAACCACAGTTTTGTGCACTTCTAAAAAGAAGGACAATGCTGAACTTAGGCCAGACGGAGTCCATAGTAAACTACTGCCAGATTATATTGAATGGCTCCCACGAAGGTTTCAGCTGAATCACGGGGCAGCACGGTGGCTCAGTGGTTAGAACTACAGCCTTGCAGCGCTGGGGTCCTGGATTCAAATCCCACCAAGGACAACATCTGCTAGGAGTTTGTATGTTCTCCCCGTGTTTGCGTGGGTTTCCTCCGGGTACTCCGGTTTCCTCCCACATTCCAAAGATTGTGAGCCCCATCAGGGGACAGTGCTGATAATCTATGTAAAGTGCTGTGGAATTAATGGAGCTATATAAGTGAGTAAAATAAATAAAATAAAATAAATAAATCAGTCAGAGATTTAGATGGAAACCCCGATGTAAGTGCTCAATGCAGAGTGCCGGATAAATGTGATCCTAAATGTTCCCATCAAAAATTTCAAATCAATACACAAAAAAAAAGAAATTCCCCACGCAGGTCCATCATTTGTAAATTGAAATATAGTGGGCGTCAACATTACTGGCAGCAGGGCCGCCATCAGGGCATTACTTCCCTGACTGGCGTATGGGGCCCGATCAGCAGAGGGGGCCCACATCGGGCCCTGTCACCTCTACCATCGGGCCCCACTGCCCCGTCCCCAGCGGCAGGATTCTGCCGGTCAAGTAACTGAACCTGCGTCTAGGACACAGGTTCAGTTACTCTATTGCCGTGCGGGCCCACACGGCAATAGTTAACGCTGCCTGCCAATCGGAGGCTGGCAGCTGACTTCAGCGTGCACTTCGCCGGCGTCTGACATCATTGTCAGTCGCCGGTGAGTGCGCGCGTTCAGGCTGGGATGCAGATCGCTCGCCGCTGGAGCGCGGCAAGGTAAGAGGAAAAGTGTTTAGTTTTTTTTTAAATTAGTATTGAAAGCGGCAAGCGGGGTTGGCAGAATGGAGACGGGGCAGGATTGGAGACAGGGTGCATGATTGGAGACGGGGCAGGATTGGGTACAGGGGGCAGGATTGGAGACAGGGGGCAGGATTGGAGACATGGGGCAGGATTGGATACAGGGGGCATGATTGGAGATACAGGGAGCAGGATTGGAGACACGGGGCATGATTGGATACAGGGGGCATGATTGGATACAGGGGCAGGATTGGATACAGGGGCATGATTGGATACAGGGGGCATGATTGGATGGATTACAGGGGGCATGATTGGAGATACAGGGAGCAGGATTGGAGACAGGGGGCAGGATTGGAGACAAGGGGCAGGATTGGAGATACAGGGAGCAGGATTGGAGACACGGTGCATGATTGGAGACAGGGGGCATGACTGGAGACAGGGGGCATGATTGGAGACGGAGCATGATTGGAGAGACAGGGAGCAGGATTGGAGACAGGGGGCATGCTTGGAGATAAAGGGGCAGGATTGGAGACACTGGGGGCAGGATTGGAGACACTGGGGGCAGGATTGGAGACACTGGGGGCATGATTGGAGATACAGGGAGCAGGATTGGAGACAGGGGCATGATTGGAGAGACAGGGGGCATGAATGGAGAGACAGGGGGCAGGAATGGAGAGACAGGGGGCATGATTGAGAGACGGGGGCAGGATTGGAGAGACGGGGCAGGATTGGAGACACTGGGGGCAGGATTGCAGACACTGGGGCAAGATCATGGGGCAGGATGGATACGATGGAGACAGATGGGGAGATCATATGGGGCACAATGGATACTCATGAGGGTGGGGTGGGAGAACATATGGCTGAATCCAAGAATGAGACACACGGGGGCCAGGATGGAGGATATTATTACAATAGGAGCTAATTAAGGGATATTAGTACTGCAGTGATGTATTTTATTTTTTGAGTATACTGTTTTAAATGGGGGGAGGTCCTGTTACTGTGTAGAGTGATACTATGTTGCCTTTTATTCTTCATGTGATGTAATGTAGACGTTGGGAAAAAAATAAGTAATGTGTTTTGCAAGCAGAGCTCTAGATAACTGTGTTATTTCCTGCAGAGACAAGCCCTGGCTGGAAGAAGTGATGGCGGTCTGTGCTGGATGAAAGATGAAAAGCAAGGATGAAGAACTTCACCTAGAGATGTCACAGGTGAGTTAGTGTGTTACCTGTACACTGACACTATACACTATATACTATATACAGAGGTCCTGTGTATAATGTCAGCAGTGATCACTGTATCACCTGTACATTATATACAGAGCTCCTGTGGATAATGTCACCAGTGATCACTGTATTACCTGTACACAGACACTGCATACTAATTACAGATCCCCTGTGTATAATGGCACTTATGGTGATAGTATTTGTTACTGATCAGTATTGTAGTATTCAGTCACTATATGGTGGTAATATGTGGTCTGGACATGGTGTTCCCAACACCAAAAATTGGAGCATAAAATCCATGTATCAACACAATTTCATAGTATCGTCAACTGTGCATGGGGCACGTCAACTGCGCATGGAGAAAGATATGTGTCACTAATTTGGTCATCTTTTGTCTCCCTTCCCCCCTCCTTCACTTGTTGCCTGCCGTTCATGTACCATCATTGGCAGCAATGGCTGCATAGGACTATTTCTTTACTTGTGTGGAGGAAGGCTGTTTTATACCTCTATTCCTGGGGGGGCAGAGAAGAAAACATTATCACAGCACTATGCTGTACACAAAGTGTCTTGGTATTTTCAATGGATTATTTGATTGTATGATTACCCATTATCGGTATCCCTGTGCAGTGTTTTGATATATTCTGAACTATCCGTTTCCGCAGTTTGAACCTCTTATACTTACCTATGTATTGTGATGTTCTTGTTCTAATTTTTAAACATTTCATTAAAGAAAATTATTTGATACTATGAAATTGTGTTGATATATGGATTTTATGCTCCAATTTTTGGTGTTGGGATTAAGATAGGAGCTCCATAGGGTATGTACCCAGGATCCCTGTTTGGATCAAGTTGCAGTATTATGTTATTATGACTTCTGTGCTTGGGATTTTGTTTCTCTTCTCTGGACATGGTGTTGTGGTATTTGTCCCTTGTATGTGCTATTATTTGGTCACTTTGTGGTGGTAATATGTGGTCTGGTCATGGTGTGGCGGTATTTGTTCCTTGTACGTGATATTATTCAGTCACTGTGGTGGTAAAATGTGGTCTGCACATGGTGTGGTGGTATTTGTTCCTAGTATGTGGTATTATTGGTCATTTTAAAAATTGGAAAATAAAAATATACCTAAATTGTATTGCATATTTTAACAAATATTTAATAGGTTAGCGTAGAGTAGAGCTAGGCTAAAAGTGTCTACAGTGTTGTGATGGCGGCTTAAAAAATCTTTTGGCCAAAACAAAACTGCCGGCTATATGTGTGATCTGGTGATGGGAACTGTTAATGTGTGATTCGTGAGAAGTGGAGTTTTTCCAAGAGAGAGCGGTGGGACTGTGGACAGTTCGAAGGGTAGAGGCGGGGCTGGGGTGGAGCCTGGGCGGAGTCTCAAGGGGGCCCCGAAAATTTGCCAGCATAGGGCCCTGCAATTCCTAGTGGCAGCCCTGACTGGCAGTACAAAGGCTCTAGAAAAGCAAAATGACTCCTCACCCTCCAAAAGAAATTCAGCAAATTGTGCGCTCCAAAATCCAAATGCCCCCTCATTTTTGAGCCCCACAGTGTTCCTAAATCACATTTAGCATCCACATTTCTTTATGTGTCTAAATGTTGTATTTTGACATATTAATAAAAATTTCATTAATAATTTATCATATTTTGGATCTTGTGTACATTGTTTTCTGTATATGATTGTTCCTTGTTATAGACGGAACCAGTTGTAATGTCAATGCAGAAATATGTTCTGGCATACTTTGTGGCTGATTATTCTTAACTAATGATGCTGTGTCTGTGGACTTTTGTATCTATGTTTGGCATTTCTGTAGCTATGTCTGGAGACATGGTGCATGTCTCCAGAAAAACAAACTGGGCACAATGTATTGTGCACTACAATGTACTGGGCACTACAATAGTAGATTTGCAATTTTCACTCCGCAACATCCAATGCTGCTCATTTCTGGAAAACACTCATGGAGTCAAATCATCCCTACACGTGTACTTAAATTTCCAAAGAGAAATAATTTCTAAAACAGGGTCCCTTGAGAGGGGATTCTGCTCTTCTAGCACTTAAGTGCTCTATATATGGATTCTGCAAACTATTCTAGGAAAATCTGTGCTCCAAGAGGCAAATAACGCTCTGTCCCTCTTGAGTCTCACCGTGTGGCTAAGCAATACTGTACAGCCAAACATGGGGTATTTCTACATTTAGCAAAATTGTGTGACAAATATTGGTGCCATTTTTAACCATTTCACTGTCTGACAGTGTAAAATCTGGGGCTAAACCAAAATTTGTGGGTTAAAAATATAATTATTTTTTCTTCACTTCCAAATGGTATAAAATTCTGTGACACTTGTGGTGTCAATATGATCACTGAACCCTAGATGAATTCATTGAAAGGTGAAGGTTGTAAAATGGGGTTGCTTATAGGGGTTTTGCTGTTCTGGCTCCTCAGGGGCTCTGCCAAAATGATATGGCATCCATAAATTTATTTAAAAAATGAGTCCATAACAGTGCAAAATAGACGTAATATTCAATTTAACGTTTGGGCAGTAAAGGCCTTCCTCAGAACAAGATACTGATAGAGTGTAAGGCTGGCGACAGCATAGTAGGGGAAATAGCAGAAAGAAATCTCGTAATAGCGGGATTGTCACAAAAAAAAGAATCTCAGAATCACTGATATTCTTTGAAGAGTTCCACATAAAGTGACACTGATCAAAATTGTAAAATTTGGCCTGGTCATGAAGTTGAAAACTGGCTTGGGGAAAGGTAGGGTCGGTGAGAGGGTTAAACTGAATGAAAAAAAAAAAACACAAAACAAAATGTGCCTGGTCAAGAACAGGGGTAAATGACCTGGTCTTTAGCTGATTAACCCCTTAACCCCAAGGGTGGTTTGCACGTTGTGAGACAGTGAGGGAATGTGTGTTGAATGGGGTGTACATTTCACCTAGGTATAAGGGAAATGTGTGGCTTTGTAAACCTAGTGGTAGAGAAAGGTCACTACACCTTACATTCATTACACACTTGCAGCTCAGGCCTGAAACTACTCAGGTGTTAATTAGGAGACCAGAAGTAGGTGTCTGGAAACACAGTCAGAGAGCTGGCTTAGTCTGGACACAGGAAGGTGTCCCGGCACAAGAAGCAGTCTCCAAGAGTGGGAGCTGGCTTAGTCTGGACACAGGAAGGTGTCCCGGCACAAGAAGCAGTCTCCAGGAGTGGGAGGTGGCTCAGTCTGGACACAGGAAGGTGTCCCGGCACAAGAAGCAGTCTCCAGGAGTGTGAGCTATCTCAGTCTGGGTGCAGGAAGGACCCCGGACACAGGAGTAGTCTCAGTGAGAATCCGTGCGAATAGCGGCTGAATAGGAGTGGATCTCTCTCAAGTCTGGACGCTGAAGGGGCCTTCAGACACAAGGAGGAGTATCTGTGAAACGCCATACTGGTAACATATATCATATGTGTTGTTTTGGGCACAGACTGGTAGAGTCTGGACCCGGATAAATAGGGAAATCGATCTATGTGTAGTTAGTGGCTAGACAAGCCTAGGTTTTCTGTTTATGCTTTATTTTTATCTGTTTGCTGTGGACTTTAATAAAGCTGGTTGCGGCCAGTTTTCACCAGAACTGCTGTCTGAATGAACTGTTTTCGTGTCACTCTGTCTACCCAGACAGCGATCCTAGAGCTATATCCCCTGGAAATGTTACAATTGGCGGAGAATGCTGGGGCAGCGCAGTGGCTGATACAGTTAGTGCTGGAGTGTGCATGCAGCACGGTGGCTTAGAGACAGCAATAAAGGTGAAGTCTGTTGAAATAGCAGCAGAGAGAGAAAAAAAAAGTGTGTCAGCAGAAACGTCTGTTTGGAGCAGTCTTAAAGAGACAGGAGCCCTAATAGACTTTGCAAAGAAAAAAAAAAGTGTCTGCACAGCAGAGCTGAATTTTTTGTGGAGTGTGTATGTCTTGAGTGAAGACTGCCGTTGTTGAGACAGAGAAGTCTGACAGCATGGATGACAGCATGGAGGCGCTGTTTGAACAAATGACGCAAGTTAATGTGCAACATAAGACTGCCGTGGTTGAGACAGATAAGTCCGGCAGTATGGAGGGGCTCGTTGAGTACCTGGTCCAGGCCCAGCGGATCATGGAGCAGCAGCGCCTGCAGCACCAGCAGTACATGCAGCAGGTCCAGCGGAGCATGGAGCAGCAGCGCCTGCAGCACCAGCAGTGCATGCAGCAGCACCAGCAGCAAATCCTGCAGCAGAGAGAGAATAACCGGGTGTTGGAGCAGATTGCAGCTCTCAGCACCTCGTCCCAGAGTAATGTTGTGAAGGCACCTGCCTTGCCCGCTGTAAAGAAGGCGGTAAGACGGTCCTGAAAAAGATGACACCTCGTGATGATGTGGAGGAATATCTTACTAAGTTTGAGGAACTGGCAGAGAAGGAGAATCTGCCCCTATCTGAGTGGGCCATGATGGTCGCACCCTATCTGATTGGAGTGCCCCAGGTGGCCTATGCTGACCTGAGCGAGCAGGACAGCCAAGAC
Organism: Oophaga sylvatica; assembly: GCA_033576555.1. Taxonomy (NCBI): domain Eukaryota; kingdom Metazoa; phylum Chordata; class Amphibia; order Anura; family Dendrobatidae; genus Oophaga; species Oophaga sylvatica. Next base: position 861,997,881 of record JARQOD010000001.1, on the reverse strand, counting down.
TATGCCAAGCTGAAAGCGGAGATTCGTACCCGGCTGGGTGTTACGGTGACAGCCCGTGCCAGGGGAGTTCATGACTGGAGATACAGTTGGGAGTCTGCAGTCAGAAGGCCTGATTATGGAGTTGAAAAGGTGATGGTGAGCCGCTGCACCCGAGCATGTCCTCCTGAGGTACAGCCGTCTGAGAGGTCGTCACTTCAGAGTTCCCGGACGCCGAACTCTCCCGGTAAGAGCGTTCCAGCTGTTGGGGACATGGGGTATGCTGATAAGCGGGTTCAGGCCCGAGGGGACATATGGGAGGGTGATTGTGGTGGACAGTGTTGGAGATGTCGTGAAATTGCTGCCAGCTGTTCACTAGAGGGGGAGCCTATGTGCCGTGATGTTGGCAGGTCCCTCTCTCCCTGCGCAGAACCTGTGTGTGTGTCCACCTCAGCCGAAGAGACTGGACCACAGGGGTCCCTGGTGGTTGTAAATGACTGCCCTAGCACAGGCCTTCTTGGACTCAGAGAGTCCAGTGACTTCCGTATGTGACAGCCTGATTGATAGGGACTTCATCCCTGATAAGCACCTGAGTGTGGTGTGCATCCATGGAGACACCAAAGTCTACCCAGAGACTGCCGTGGACTTGGTCCCCAAACTCGGGGAGGTTTCATATGAAGTGGGGGTAGTGAAGAACCTGGTGCAACCCGTCATATTGGGTAATGACTTTCCCCAGTCTAAGGATCTCTGGGGGAAAAATGTTTCTGATGGACAGTGTGATGAAGCTCCTATTGAGGGTGCGCAGTCCCGAGGGGCGGAACACAATGCTAGTGGACCATTAAACTTGTGTGATAATGATGATGATGATAATGATAATGATGATGATGATAATGATGATGATCATGATAATGATGATGACCATGATAATGATGCTGATAATGATGATGATCATGATAGTGATGATGATACTGATCATAGTCATGATAATGATATTGATAATAATGATGACTATGATAATGATGAAATTCCTTTGCAGGTGATGTTGGGAGACGAGGATGGTGGTTCTCGGGAACCGAGTGTCCCTTACTTGCCTGTGTCCTGTGACAATTTTGAGAGTGAGCAGTGGCGAGACCCCACTCTTAGGACGGCACAGGAAAATATGATTGTTCTAAATGACGTTTCCCAGGAGCCTGGCTCTGAGGAGAGGTTTCCTCATGCTGCCATGGACAATAGCCTATTGTATAGGGACACTGAAGTCCAGGGAGAGGTCGTGAGTCAGCTCCTAGTACCTGAGCTATATAGAAGTATAGTGCTGGGGTTGTCACATAGTCACATACTTGAGGGACCAGATGGTGAAGTTAATGTTGTGGATGACATGTTAACTAAGGTTCCAGATCAGGATGTGAATGAAAATGAATTGTATAACCCTGACGGTGAGCCAGATGTGGCTGAGAGAAGAGGGTCAGATAGTGATAGTGAATCATCTGATGACCATAAAGCAACCAGTGCAAATGAGGAAGGCATGGTAGCACAGGAGGTACGTGAATTTCTGAGGAAGAGTCAGCAGAAGTGTTCTGATGTGCCGGGTCGTACTTCTCTGGCCAGGCACTATATCGAAACTGAGCCCGGCCCTAAGGTCAAGATGAAACCGTGCAGGATACCCGAGGCCCGCAGAGAGTATAGGCCTGGGAGGGTACAGGGTAGTGCGGATGCTTCAGATGAAGAGAAAGTTGATGTTGGCAATGACAGTGGTGAGGATGAAGCTGATGAGGGCCATGACTGGTCCAGAGTTCACTGTCTCTGTTGGATTGTTGACCAGCCCTCCGGTCTGGATGACCAGCCCTTCGGTCTGGAGAAGAGGGAGGGGATATGTGAGACAGTGAGGGAATGTGTGTTGAATGGGGTGTACATTTCACCTAGGTATAAGGGAAATGTGTGGCTTTGTAAACCTAGTGGTAGAGAAAGGTCACTACACCTTACATTCATTACACACTTGCAGCTCAGGCCTGAAACTACTCAGGTGTTAATTAGGAGACCAGAAGTAGGTGTCTGGAAACACAGTCAGAGAGCTGGCTTAGTCTGGACACAGGAAGGTGTCACGGCACAAGAAGCAGTCTCCAAGAGTGGGAGCTGGCTTAGTCTGGACACAGGAAGGTGTCCCGGCACAAGAAGCAGTCTCCAGGAGTGGGAGCTGGCTCAGTCTGGACACAGGAAGGTGTCCCGGCACAAGAAGCAGTCTCCAGGAGTGTGAGCTATCTCAGTCTGGGTGCAGGAAGGACCCCGGACACAGGAGTAGTCTCAGTGAGAATCCGTGCGAATAGCGGCTGAATAGGAGTGGATCTCTCTCAAGTCTGGACGCTGAAGGGGCCTTCAGACACAAGGAGGAGTATCTGTGAAACTCCATACTGGTAACATATATCATATGTGTTGTTTTGGGCACAGACTGGTAGAGTCTGGACCCGGATAAATAGGGAAATCGATCTATGTGTAGTTAGTGGCTAGACAAGCCTAGGTTTTCTGTTTATGCTTTATTTTTATCTGTTTGCTGTGGACTTTAATAAAGCTGGTTGCGGCCAGTTTTCACCAGAACTGCTGTCTGAATGAACTGTTTTCGTGTCACTCTGTCTACCCAGACAGCGATCCTAGAGCTATATCCCCTGGAAATGTTACAATGTTAATGACCGGGTCAATTTTTACAATTCTGACCACTGTCTCTTTATGAGGCTATAACTCTGGAACGCTTCAATGGATCTTCGCAATTCTGAGAGTGTTTTCTCGTGACATATTGTACTTCATGATAGTGGTAAAATTTCTTTGATATTACTTGCGTTTATTTATGAAAAAAATGGAAATATGGCGAAAATTTTGCAATTTTCAAACTTTGAATTTTTATTCCCTTAAAACAGAGAAATATGTCACACAAAATAGTTGCTAAATAACATTTTCCACATGTCTACTTTACATCAACACAATTTTGGAACCAAATTTTTTTTTTGTTAGGAAGTTATAAGGGTTAAAAATTGACAAGCGACTTCTAATTTTTACAACAAAATGACAAAACCATTTTTTTTAGGAACCACCTCACATTTGAAGTCACTTTGAGGGGTCTATATGGCAGAAAATACCCAAAAGTGACACCATTCTAAAAACTGCACCCCTCAAAGTACTCAAAACCACATTCAAGAAGTTTATTAACCCTTCAAGTGCTTCACAGGGACTGAAGCAACATGGAAGGAAAAAATTAACATTTAACTTTTTAGTCACAAAAATGATCTTTTACAAACAATTTTTTTTTATTTTACAAGGGTAAAAGGAGAAAATGGACAAATAAAGTTGTTCAATTTCTCCTGAGTATGCAGATACCTCATATGTGGGGGAAAACCACTGTCTGGGCGCATGGCAGAGCTCGGAAGGGAAGGAACGCCGTTTGACTTTTTCAAACCAAAATTGGCTGGAATTGAGATTGGACGCCGTCGAGTTTGCAAAGCCCCTGATGTGCCTAAACAGTGGAAACCCCCACAAGTGACACCATTTTGGAAACTAGACCCCATAAGGAACTTATCTAGATCTGTTGTGAGAACTTTGAACCCCCAAGTGTTTCACAAAAGTTTATAATGCCTGGGTGTGAAAAAAAAAAAAATTCCACATAAATGATTTTTTAGTTCCCAATTTTTGATTTTTCCCAAGGAAATTGGACCCCAATAGTTGTTGTCCAATTTGTCCTGAGTACGCTGATACCCCATATGTGGGGGGGAAACTGTTTGGGCGCACGGTAGGGCTCGGAAAGGAAGTAATGACGCTTTGGAATGCAGACTTTGATGGGTGTCATGTTCAGTTTGCAGAGCCCTGATGTGCCTAAACAGTGGAAACCCCCCACAAGTGACCCCATTTTGGAAACTAGACCCCCTAAGGAACTTATCTATATCTGTGGTGAGCACTTTGAACCCCCAAGTGCTTCACACAAGTTTATAATGCCTGGGCATGAAAATAAAAAATCCTATTTTTTTCCCACAAAAAAATCTTTTAGTCACCAATTTATTATTTCCCAAGGGTAACAGGAGTAATTAGACCACAAAAGTTGTTGTCCAATTTGCCCTAAGTACGCTGATACCCCATATGTGGGGGGAACCACTGTTTGGGCGCACGGCAGAGCTCGGAAGGAAGGAGCGCCATTTGACTTTTTCAAACCAAAATTGGCTGGAATCGAGATTAGACGCCATGTCGCATTTGGATAGCCCCTGATGTGCCTAAACAGTGGAAACCCCCCACAAGTGACACCATTTTAGAAACTAGACCCCATAAGGAACTTATCTAGCACCTTGAACCCCCAAGTGCTTGATACAAGTTTATAACATAGAGCCGTAAAATTAAAAAATCATATTTTTTCCACAAAAATGATCTTTTCACCCCAATTTTTATTTTACCAAGGGTAACAAGACCTCAAAAGTTATTGTGCAATTTGTCCTGAGTATGCTGATACCCAATATGTGGGGGTAAACCATTGTTTGGGTGCATGGCAGAGCTCAGAAGGGAAGGAGCGCCGTTTGACTTTTTCAACACAGAATTGGCTCTACGCCATGTCGCGTTTGGAGAGCTCCTGATGTGCCTAAACAGTGGAAGCTCCCCACAAGTGACCCCATTTTGTAAACTAGACCCCCTAAGGAACTTATCTAGACCTGTGGTGAACACTTTGAACCTCCAAGTGCTTCACACAAGTTTATAATGCCTGGGCATGAAAATTAAAAATCAATTTTTTTCCCACAAAAATGATCTTTTAGTCACCAATTTTTTATTTTCCCAAGGGTAACAGGAGAAATTGGACCCCAAAAGTTGTTTTCCAATTTGTCCTTGGTACGCTGATACCCCATATGTGGGAGAAAACTACTGTGTGGGCACACGTTAGGGCTCGGAATAGAAGTAGTGACGTTTCATAATGCAGACTTTGATGGAATGGTCTACAGGTGTCATGCTGCGTTTGGAGAGCCCCTGATGTGCCTAAACAGTGGAAACTCCCACAAGTGACCCCATTTTGGAAACTAGACCCCCCAAGGAACTTATCTAGATGTGTGGTGAGAACTTTGAACCCCCAAGTGCTTCACACAAGTTTATAATGTAGAGCCATAAAAATAGAAAATCATATTTTTTTCCACAAAAATGATATTTTCCCCCCCAATTTTTTATTTTCCCAATTTTCCCGTTTCGTAATGCAGACTTTGATTGAATGGTCTGCGGGTGTCATGTCGCGTTTGGAGAGCCCCTGATGTGCCTAAACAGTGGAAACCCTCCACAAGTGACACCATTTTGGAAACTAGACCCCCTAAGGAACTTATCTAGATTTGTTGTGAGCACTTTGAATCCCCAAGTGTTTCACTAAAGTTTATAATGCCTGTGTGTGAAAAAAACAAAATAAAAAAATTCCACAAAAATGGTTTTCTAGTCCCCAAGTTTTGATTTTTCCCAAGGAAATTGGACCCCAATAGTTGTTGTCCAATTTGTCCTGAGTACGCTGATACCCCATATGTGGGGGGAATACTGTTTGGACGCACGGCAGGGCTCGGAAATGAAGTAATGACGTTTTGGATTGCAGACTTTGATGGGCGTCATGTTCAGTTTGCAGAGCCCTTGATGTGCCTAAACAGTGGAAGCTCCCCACAAGTGACCCCATTTTGTAAACTAGACCCCTAAGGAACTTATCTAGACCTGTGGTGAACACTTTGAACCTCCAAGTGCTTCACACAAGTTTATAATGCCTGGGCATGAAAATTAAAAATCGTATTTTTTTCCCACAAAAATGATCTTTTAGTCACCAATTTTTTATTTTCCCAAGGGTAACAGGAGAAATTGGACCCCAAAAGTTGTTGTCCAATTTGTCCTGAGTACGCTGATACCCCATATGTGGGAGAAAACTACTGTGTGGGCACACGTTGGGGCTCGGAATAGAAGTAGTGACGTTTCGTAATGCAGACTTTGACGGAATGGTCTGCGGGTGTCATGTCGCGTTTGGAGAGCCTCTGATGTGCCTAAACAGTGGAAACCCCCACAAGTTACCCCATTTTGGAAACTAGACCCCCAAATAAACTTATCTAGATATGTGGTGAGCACTTTGAACCGACAAGTGCTTCACAGAAGTTTATAACGCCGGGTGTGAATATACAAAAATCATATTTTTTCCACAAACATGATACAACCAACAACACTGCAACAGGTTAACGGATAGAATCCCCATACCAAACCATAACACACAGAGAGCCCCTCTGAAAGGAGTAAATTAACTTTATTCTTTCCAGCAGACTGGCTTTTAGTGATAGAGCCATGGCTTCAGTCATCGTTCAGTGCATAGTGAGCGATGGCTGTAACCACACCCCTAGCACTGAGCCAGCTGTCAGGCAGGCAGTGCGGGGCATGGTTACAGCTCACTATGCACTAAGGGGTGACTGAAGTCGCGCCAGTGCACCCCTATAAGTGAAAACCTGAGGCTTCCTCCCAGCATTGGGGCTCTCAGTGCGGGTGCCGAGCACAGTGAGAAAGCCATTAACCTGAAGATTTACCCCATATCTGCAGGTTAAGGGCCTGTGCACACATTGCGGATTTGCCTGCGGATTTTTCCGCGCCGAAACCGCACCTCTTGGCAGAAACCGCAGGCGCGGTTTTGGCGCGGTTTTGATGCGGTCTTTGGCGCGGTTTTGATGCGGTTTTTCTCATGCGGTTTTGTATGCGGTTTTTACAGCTAAATAAAGATATGTTGTTTAACAAAAAAAAAAAAGATTTGTGATGTCATTTCTTGTCCAACCTCTTTTACATTTGTCCAACCCACACTTCATTACACACACACAGATAGAGATAGGCCGGCGTCACACTTGCGAGTGTGATGCGAGTAAGTCGCACGACTTTCTCGCATCAACACCCGGCACGGCCTCCCGCTCTCGGACCCGAGTGTACGGCTGCATGTATTTCTATACATGTATTTCTATGCAGCCGCACACTCTGGTCCGAGAGCGGGCGGCCGTGCCGGGTGTTGATGCGAGAAAGTCGTGCGACTTACTCGCATCACACTCGCAAGTGTGACGCCGGCCATAGATAGATAATAGATACCAGTAGTTAGTTAGATACATAGAAAATACATAGATAGATGGATAATAGATAGTTAGAAATATATATAGAAAGATAGATATATAGACAGAAAGATATATAGGTAGATAGAATGGTACATAAATAGTTAAAGACACACACGCGTACACACACACAAAATAACGCAATAGTTAATAAAAAAAAAATATAGGAAAAAAAATGGCGTGGGCTCCCGCGCAATTTTCTGCGCCAGAGGGGGAAAGCAGACAGCCGGGGCCAATATTTCTAGCCTGGGAAGGGGTTAATACCCATGGATCTTCCCAGGCTATGAATATCAGCCCGCAGCTAGCCTTCACGGGCTATTAAATTAGGGGGACCCCCCAAAAAAATGACGTGGGGTCCCCCTATAATGTATAGCCAGAAAGGCTAGGCAGACAGCTGCGGGCTGATATTCATAGCCTAGGAAGGGGCCATGGATATTGGCGCCCCCCCTGGCTAAAAATACCAGCACCCAGCCGCCCCAGAATTGGCGCATCTGTACGATGCGCCAATTTCGGCACTTAGCCCCTCTATTCCCACTCCCCTGTAGCGGTGGGATATGGGGTAATAAGGGGTTAATATCACCTTTCTATTGTAAGGTGATATTAAGCCCGGTTAATAATAGAGAGGCGTCAATAAGACGCCTGTTATGATTTGGTAGCTGAGGAGAGCAGGCAAAAAGGAAATACACCAGAGCAGTTGGAAACTATGAGATTGCAGTACCCTGACTAACCACCACAACTAGAGGCAGCCGTGGAGCGTTCCTACATTGGTCCTAGACGCCTCGTCACAGCCTGAGAAACTAACTACACCTAAAGATAGAAAGAGGAAAGCTATCTGCCCCGGAGCAGATTCCCAAAGAACATAGAAAGCCCCCAAACATGTAATGGCGGTTAGACAAGAAGAAATACTGACACAGACAGAAAATAGTATGAGCAAACGTTGGGGCCCAAACTTACTAAATAGAAAAGGATAGGAAGGGCACTTACTGCAATCCCAAAAAACCCTGAAAAGCACCAACTCTACTAATTTCAAAAACACCTGAGATCACACGACCTCTACCACCTAAATTAGTTCTCTGGTGTAACCAAAAACAAAACAGCAGCCACTGAAAAAACTGGAAAAAGCAAATGTACAAACATCAGTGGCTGAACTGAACTGAGAGGGCAAAAGCTCCCAGAGGGGACTCTGAAGGCCCCCACAGAAGTGCAGGACAAAATGCAAAAATCAAGCACAAAAACAAAAAGAAGAAAATGTCTTATCTGTTAGCAGGAGATTCAGACACGACACAGCAGGCTACCAAGGAAACAGGAATCAAGGATTGAGACCAGAACAATTGATCACCGGCAACCCTGATGGGAAGGCGACTCCCTTATATAAGACCAGTCAGTAACACCTGATTCCCAATCCTCACAATCTTCACTGGACAGTCCAGTACCGTTTGTAACCACCAGAGGGAGCTTCTGCTCAGAACTCATTTCCAGCCTATTCACAACAGTACCCCCCCTTGAGGAGGGGTCACCGAACCCTCATTTGAGCAACCAGGTCGGTCAGGATGAGTTCTATGATACGCACGGATGAGTCTCCTAGCATGGATATCCAAAGCAAACACCCAAGAATTGTCTTCCTGACCATAACCTCTCCATTTAACCAAATACTGGAGTTTCCGTCTAGAAAAACGAGAATTCAATATTTTCTCAACCACATACTCCAGATTGCCCTCAACCAAAACAGGGTCAGGAGGCACAGTAGTAGGAACCACTGGCTCAACAAACCTCTTCCACAAGGACTTGTGGAACACGTTATGGATCTTAAATGTCCCGGGAAGAAGCAAACGAAAAGAAACAGGATTAAGAATCTCCATGATCTTATAAGGTCCAATGAACCTAGGCTTAAATTTAGGAGATGCCACTCTCATAGGAATATTTCTTGAGGACAACCAGACCAAGTCCCCCACTTTAAACCGAGGACCATCAGTCCTATACCGGTTAGCAAACCGCTGGGCCCTCTCCTGAGAGAGGGACAACCTCTCCACTACCTGGTCCCAAATCTGTTGCATACGCTCCACAACAGAGTCAACACCTGGACAGACAGAAGCCTCCGTCTGTCCTGAAGAAAATCGAGGGTGAAACCCAGAATTACAGAAAAATGGAGACATCAAAGTGGCAGAGCTAGCCCTATTATTAAGAGCAAACTCAGCCAAAGGCAAAAAAGAGACCCAGTCATCCTGATCAGCAGACACAAAGCATCTTAGATAAGTCTCCAATGTCTGGTTTGTTCTCTCAGTTTGACCATTGGTCTGAGGATGAAACGCCGAGGAGAAAGACAATTGAACACCAATTTTAGAACAAAAGGTCCTCCAAAATCTGGAAACAAACTGGACTCCTCTGTCAGACACAATGTTCTCAGGAATGCCGTGTAAACGAACCACGTGCTGAAGGAACAAAGGCACCAATTCAGAGGAGGAAGGCAACTTAGGTAATGGCACAAGATGTATCATCTTGGAAAACCTATCGCAAATCACCCAGATGACGGTCCTTCTCTGAGAAACAGGGAGGTCGGAAATGAAATCCATAGAGATATGGGTCCATGGTCTCTTGGGCACAGGTAATGGCATCAACAAACCACTAGAATGAGAGCAGGGCTTGGAGCGAGAGCAAGTCCCGCAGGACTGCACAAACTCCCTGACATCACGAGACAAGGTAGACCACCAAAAGGACCGACTAACCAAGTCTCTGGTACCAAAAATTCCGGGATGACCGGCCAACGTGGAACAATGAATCTCAGACATTACACTCTTTTTCCACTGGTCCGGGACAAACAATTTCCCAACAGGGCAGCGCTCGGGCTTATCCTCCTGACACCCCTCCAGAGCCAGTCTCAAATTGGGCGAGATGGCGGAAAGAACTACACCCTCTTTCAAAATAACAGAAGGATCAGATAACTCAGGAGAGTCCGCCAGGAAACTCCTCGAGAGGGCATCCGCCTTAACATTTTTAGTACCAGGAAGAAATGAAACCACAAAATTAAAACGTGTGAAAAACAAGGCCCACCTGGCCTGTCTAGGATTAAGTCGCTTGGCAGATTCCAGATAAACTAGATTCTTATGGTCCGTAAGGACCACCACCTGATGTTTGGCTCCCTCCAGCCAATGTCTCCACTCTTCAAAAGCCCACTTCATGGCTAATAACTCCCGATTACCCACGTCATAATTACGTTCAATGGGAGAAAATTTTCGAGAGAAAAAGGCACAAGGGTTACTTTTAGAGGTCTCTGGATCTCTTTGGGACAAAACGGCACCTGCTCCAATTTCAGAGGCATCAACCTCCACCTGAAATGGTAGAGAAACATCAGGCTGCCGTAGAACAGGAGCAGAAGTGAATCTCTGCTTAAGTTCCTGAAATGCAGAGACTGCCTCAGGAGGCCAATTCACCACATCAGAACCCTTCTTGGTCAAATCAGTTAATGGTTTAACAATAACAGAGAAATTACCAATAAATTTACGATAAAAATTGGCAAAACCCAAGAATCTTTGAAGAGCCTTTAATGAAGTAGGTTGGACCCAATCACAGATGGCCTGAACTTTGACCGGGTCCATTTCAATAACAGATGGGGACAAAATGAATCCCAGAAATGAGATCCTCTGAACGCCAAAAAGACACTTTGATCCCTTCACATACAGAGCATTCTCTCTCAAAATCTGGAACACAGTCCGAACATGTTTTACATGAGAGTCCCAGTCATTGGAAAAAATCAAGATATCATCCAAATAAACAATCAGAAATTTATCCACAAAATCCTGAAAATGTCATTCATGAAGGACTGGAAGACAGAAGGAGCATTAGTGAGCCCAAAGGGCATCACAAGGTACTCAAAATGCCCTTCAGGGGTATTAAATGCCGTCTTCCATTCATCCCCGTGCTTAATGCGAATAAGGTTATATGCCCCCCTGAGGTCAAGCTTGGTAAACCAAGTAGCGTTTTTCACCCTGGAAAACAGATCAGAGATCAAGGGTAAAGGATATTGATATTTCACAGTAATATTGTTCAAGAGACGATAATCAATACACGGCCTTAATGAACCATCCTTTTTGGCCACAAAGAAAAAACCGGCACCTAAGGGTGAAGAGGATGGTCTGATATGACCCTTCTCCAATGACTCCTTGATATAAGACCGCATAGCGTCATGTTCAGGTACAGACAAGTTAAAAAGGTGACCTTTAGGGAATTTACTACCAGGCACTAATTCAATAGCGCAGTCATAGCTCCTATGGGGAGGTAAGGATGCAGATTTACTTTCGCTAAACACATCAGAAAAATCAATCAAAAAGTCAGGAACATCCTGAGCCTGGGGGGAGGCAGAAAAAACAGGAGTGTTGGTATTAACACATTGGCAGCCCCAACTGGTAACAGACACAGATTTCCAATCCAAAACAGGATTATGAGACTGTAACCAAGGGAAACCCAGTACGATAATGTCATGCAGATTATACAGAACCAAAAATTTGCAACTCTCCTGATGATCAGGTTCTACCCTCATTATCACCTGAGTAGAGAACTGAGGTTTATTCTCAGCCAAAGGGGTAGAATCGATCCCCAGTAGGGGAATAGACTTCCGTAGGGTATCAAGGGAAACCCACAACGTTTAGCAAAATCAAAATCCATCAGGTTAATAGCTGCTCCAGAATCAACAAAAGCCTAAGCAGAAAATGAGGACAGAGAGCATATCAGGGTAACAGTTAATAAAATCTTAGTCTGAACACTACCCAAGACAACTGAGCGTGCAAAACGTCTTCCCCGCTTAGGGCAGACTGAAATAGCATGAGAGGCATCACCACAGTAGAAACATAACCCATTGCGCTTTCGAAATTCATGACGCTGTGCCCCAGAAACCACTCTATCACACTGCATGGATTCAGAAGCAGGTTCACAAGGCAACATTATTCCACGCATACCTTTCTGCTCACGCAAACGTCTGTCAATTTGAATCGCTAATGACATAGAATCATTGAGACCAGAGGGAACAGGGAATCCCACCATAACATCCTTTACATTATCTGACAGTCCCTTCCGAAAAAGAGCTGCCAAAGCGTCGTCATTCCATTTGGTCAGGACTGCCCACCTACGGAATCTCTGACAGTATAACTCAGCGTCCTCAAGCCCCTGACTTAATGCCAACAAAGTTTTTTCAGCTTGATCAGTGACATTAGGCTCATCGTACAATAACCCCAAAGCTTGAAAAAACGCATCAACATCACTCAAAACAGGATCCCCAGGTGTCAGGGAAAAAGCCCAATCCTGAGGGTCGCCGCGCAGGAGAGAGATGACAATTTGAACCTGCTGCGCTGCGTTCCCTGAGGACTTAGATTTTAAGGCAAAAAACAATTTACAGTTATTTTTGAAATTCAGAAATTTAGCTCGATCCCCTAAAAACAAATCTGGCATGGAATCCTAGGTTCCACAACAGGCAACCTAGCAAGATAGGTAGCAATACTCCGAACTTCAGTGGCAAGCTGATCCACACGGCCAGACAACTGTGCAAACTCCATTGAGAGAGAAAAAAAATCCTCCTCAGCACCCAGAGATACAGAGGGAAAAAAAAAAAATGCAACAAACAGAAAAAAAAAAAAATCTCTGACAACTCTGACAACTTTTTTCTTTCCACAATATTTTTCCCTTCTGTGAGTACCATATAATTTTCAGTTTAGGCCGTGATACTGTTATGATTGGTAGCTGAGGAGAGCAGGCAAAAAGGAAATACACCAGAGCAGTTGGAAACTATGAGATTGCAGTACCCTGACTAACCACCACAACTAGAGGCAGCCGTGGAGCGTTCCTACGTTGGTCCTAGACGCCTCGTCACAGCCTGAGAAAAACTACACACCTAAAGATAGAAAGAGGAAAGCTATCTGCCCCGGAGCAGATCCCCAAAGAACATAGAAAGCCCCCAAACATGTAATGGCGGTTAGACAAGAAGAAATACTGACACAGACAGAAAATAGTATGAGCAAACGTTGGGGCCCAAACTTACTAAATAGAAAAGGATAAGAAGGGCACTTACTGCAATCCCAAAAAACCCTGAAAAGCACCAACTCTACTAATTCAAAAACACCTGAGATCACACGACCTCTACCACCTAAATTAGTTCTCTGGTGTAACCAAAAACAAAACAGCAGCCACTGAAAAAACTGGAAAAAGCAAATGTACAAACATCAGTGGCTGAACTGAACTGAGAGGGCAAAAGCCCCCAGAGGGGACTCTGAAGGCCCCCACAGAAGTGCAGGACAAAATGCAAAAATCAAGCACAAAAACAAAAAGAAGAAAATGTCTTATCTGTTAGCAGGAGATTCAGACACGACACAGCAGGCTACCAAGGAAACAGGAATCAAGGATTGAGACCAGAACAATTGATCACCGCAACCCTGATGGGAAGGCGACTCCCTTATATAAGACCAGTCAGTAACACCTGATTCCCAATTCTCACAATCTTCACTGGACAGTCCAGTACCGTTTGTAACCACCAGAGGGAGCTTCTGCTCAGAACTCATTTCCAGCCTATTCACAACAGACGCCTATCCATTATTAATCTTATATTAATAAAGGGTTAAAAAAAAAACACGCATAAGAATAAATTATTTTAATGAAATAAAACACAAGACTGTTTTCATTACTCTTTATTACACACTCAGATCCAAGCGACACCCTCGATCTCCTGTAAAAAAGCGTAAAAAAATAAAACAACCGTATACTCCCTGTCCGACGCAGTCCAATTAATAACGAGGGTCCACGACGGTCTCCCCTATAGAACGGTGACATCAGGTGATGCCACTGCTCTGTAGGGCCTCCCAGTGATGCACTGACAGGAGACAATGGCTCCTGCAGTGCATCACTGAGTTCATTCTCTCACTTTATGGCAATGCTGCGTGGGAATTTTCTCACCCAGCATTGCCGTGAGAGAATGAACTGTAGTGACGTCATTCTCTCCCAGCGGCAGAGGCAGAGCAGTACAGATCGATGGCGTCGGGGAAGAGGTGAGTATGTACTCTATGTTATGTGTTGTATGTCATGTGTATGTTATATGTTCTGTATGTCATATATGTTATATGTTCTGTATGTCATGTGTATGTTATATGTTCTGTATGTCATATGTATGTTATATGTCATGTGTATTTTATATGTTGTATGTCATGTGTATGTTATTGTTGTATGTCATGTGTAATGTTATATGTTCTGTATGTCATGTGTATGTTATATGTTGTATGTCATGTGTATTTTATATGTTGTATGTCATGTGTATGTTATATGCTGTAT
>JARQOD010000001.1:861878146-861983388 GCA_033576555.1 Oophaga sylvatica | reverse complement strand
AAAATTTGAGACGCTTAGTATAAACATTTGGCCAAACATTTTAAAGCCCACCAAACATCTCAAGGTTGTCTCAATTCTGGTGAGTCCCTGACCTAATGTGTGCAGCCTTTTTTTGTATTTTTACATGGGGGTAGCTTCCCTTGGTTTGCACCTAGTTCACATTAGTCTGGAAGTGCCAGTCAGGTTTTTTGTCTTTTGAATGTTAGCTTGCTGACCGAGCACTCTGCCCCCACCAGGTGGTGATTTTAATTACACCAGGTCCCTACTTTACCCATAAATGCAGGCATTACTGACAGAGGTGCATATTCACCCAGAAATCCAGATATCAGCCTAATAGAGATATGTTCACATTAGGTCAGGGACTCACCAGAATTGAGACCACCTTGACGATGGTTGGTGGGCTTTAAAATGTTTGGCCAAATGTTTATACTAAGCGTCTCAAATTTTTCCTTATATTCCAAAGCCATATTGCTATTCTAAATTTCATGTATTCCATGTTGTCATGCTTTAGTATGCTTGAGTGCAGCCTTTTTTTGTATGTTTTACATGGGGGTAGCTTCCCTTGGTTTCCACCTAGTTCACATTAGTCTGGAAGTGCCAGTCAGGTTTTTTGTCTTTTGAATGTTAGCTTGCTGACTGAGCACTTCGCCCCCACCAGGTGTGATTTTAATTACACCAGGTCCTACTTTACCCATAAATGCAGGCATTACTGACAGAGGTGCATATTCACCCAGAAATTCAGATATCAGCCTAATAGAGGTATGTTCACATTAGGTCAGGGACTCACCAGAATTGAGACCACCTTGACGATGGTTGGTGGGCTTTAAAATGTTTGGCCAAATGTTTATACTAAGCGTCTCAAATTTTTCCTTATATTCCAAAGCCATATTGCTATTCTAAATTTCATGTATTCCATGTTGTCATGCTTTAGTATGCTTGAGTGCAGCCTTTTTTTGTATGTTTTACATGGGGGTAGCTTCCCTTGGTTTGCACCTAGTTCACATTAGTCTGGAAGTGCCAGTCAGGTTTTTTGTCTTTTGAATGTTAGCTTGCTGACCGAGCACTCCGCCCCCACCAGGTGGTGATTTTAATTACACCAGGTCCCTACTTTACCCATAAATGCAGGCATTACTGACAGAGGTGCATATTCACCCAGAAATTCAGATATCAGCCTAATAGAGGTATGTTCACATTAGGTCAGGGACTCACCAGAATTGAGACCACCTTGATGATGGTTGGTGGGCTTTAAAATGTTTGGCCAAATGTTTATACTAAGCGTCTCAAATTTTTCCTTATATTCCAAAGCCATATTGCTATTCTAAATTTCATGTATTCCATGTTATCATGCTTTAGTATGCTTGAGTGCAGCCTTTTTTTGTATGTTTTACATGGGGGTAGCTTCCCTTGGTTTGCACCTAGTTCACATTAGTCTGGAAGTGCCAGTCAGGTTTTTTGTCTTTTGAATGTTAACTTGCTGACCGAGCACTCCGCCCCCACCAGGTGACAGAGGTGCATATTCACCCAGAAATTCAGATATCAGCCTAATAGAGGTATGTTCACATTAGGTCAGGGACTCACCAGAATTGAGACCACCTTGACGATGGTTGGTGGTGGTGGGCTTTAAAATGTTTGGTCAAATGTTTATACTAAGCGTCTCAATTTTTTTTTTTTTTCCATGTTGTCATGCTTTAGTATGCTTGAGTGCAGCCTTTTTTTGTATGAAGAGCTGTTTAGGGTTGTGAGACTGGGAGGATATGAGAGATGAGAAGTAAGTTTGTTTTGCGGCAGTGAGCGTGGACTTGAAGCTGGTGAAGGACTGCTTGTATGCGGTTAAGTGCTCGGCAGAGCGGGATTTTTTCCATCTCAGCTCAGCATCCCTGGAAGCCCATCTTAGTTCTTTGGTGAGGCTGGTCAGCAAGGGCTATCTGTTGATTGTGCAAGTTTTGCTATGTGTGATGGGGCGGCCGAATCAAGTGCTGCTGTTATTGTAGTGTTATAAAAGGTGGCAGCAGAATCTGTGTCATGAAGTGAATATATGTCTGTAAGAGTAAGGAGGGACTCAGAGAGCAATGGTAAATTGAGGTGCCTGAGATTTCTGCGAGGGTGAGTGAGTTTGTGGAGTGGGGGTTGTGCACTGGAAGAGAGAGGGAAGAGAATGTCAGTAGGTTGTGGTCAGACAGGGGCAGGGGTGAGTTAGTGAGATTAGTAAGGGAGCAGAGGCGGGTGAAGATAAGGTCCAGTGTGTGACCATCTTTGTGAGTGGCCGCAGAGGACCATTTAGTGAGGCCAAAGGAGGCAGTGAGCGATAAAAGTTTAGAGGCAGCTGGGGTGGAAGCGTCAATGGGGATGTTGAAGTAACCCATGATGATGGTGGGGATGTCAGCAGAGAGGAAATGAAGTAGCCAGATGGTGAAGTGGTCGAGAAAGGTGGAGATGGCTTGTTCTGGGGGGCGGTAGATGACAGCCCGCTGGAGGTTGGAGGGGAGTAGATGCGGACGGAGTGCACCTCAAACAAGGGAATAGTAGCGGAGGGGGGTAGTGGAATTGGGGTAAAGGAGCAAGTGTCAGACAGGAGCAAACCAACTCCTCCACCACGTTTGTTGCTGGGGCGGGGGGTGTGAGATAGGTGGAATCCACTGTATGAGAGTGCAGCTGGTGAGGCTGAGTCAGAGGGGGTGAGCCAGGTTTCGGTGATGCCAAGAAAGGAGAGTTTCTTTGTGATGAACAAGTCATGGGTAAATGACAGTTTATTGCAGACAGAGCGTGCGTTCCATAGTTCTCCAGGTAGTGGAACCGGGGGAGTGGGGGCTAGGTGAATGGGTATGAGGTTATCATGGTTGCGAAAACGTGTAAAGGATCGTGGCCGGGTGTTAGAACTGAGTGTGGGGATGTGTTGAGGAGGGCCAAGATTTGGGGATATGTCACCAGCAATGAGGAGTAACAGACAGAGAGTTAGAAGGTGGGAGCAGGATAAGACATGGTGTGTCTGGAGAAAATATATATATACAGTGTACAGTCATGGCCAAAAGTTTTGAGAATGACACAAATATTATATTTTCACATGATCTGCTGCCCTCTGGTTTTTATGTGTGTTTGACAGATGTTTTTATCACATACAGAAATATAATAATTGCAAACATATGAGTAACAAAAGCTTATATTGACAGTTAGAATGAGTTAATGCAGCAAGTCAATATTTGCAGTGTTGACCCTTCTTCTTCAGGACCTCTGCAATTCTCCCTGGCATGCTCTCAATCAACTTCTGGACCAAATCCTGACTGATAGCAGTCCATTCTTGCACAATCAATGCTTTCATTTTGTCAGAATTTTTAGGTTTTTGTTTGTCCGCCCGTCTCTTGATGATTGACCACAAGTTCTCAATGGGATTAAGATCTGGGGAGTTTCCAGGCCATGGACCCAAAATCTCTATGTTTTGTTCCCTGAGCCATTTAGTTATCACCTTTGCTTTATGGCAAGGTGCTCCATCAAGCTGGAAAAGGCATTGTTGATCGCCAAACTGCTCTTGGAGGGTTGGGAGAAGTTGCTCTTGGAGGACATTCTGGTACCATTCTTTATTCATGGCTGTGTTTTTAGGCAAGACTGTGAGAGAGCCGATTCCCTTGGCTGAGAAGCAACCCCACACATGAATGGTTTCAGGATGCTTAACAGTTGGCATGAGACAAGACTGGTGGTAGCGCTCACCTTGTCTACTTCGAATGAGGCGTTTTCCTGATGTCCCAAACAATCGAAAAGGGGATTCATCAGAGAAAATAACTTTACCCCAGTCCTCAGCAGTCGCTGCCTGTACCTTTTGCAGAATATCAGTCTGTCCATGATGTTTTTTCTGGAGAGAAGTGGCTTCTTTGCTGCCCTCCTTGAGACCAGGCCTTGCTCCAAGAGTCTCCGCCTCACAGTGCGTGCAGATGCACTCACACCTGCCTGCTGCCATTCCTGAGCAAGCTCTGCACTGCTGGTAGCCCGATCTCGCAGCTGAAACACTTTTAAGAGACGGTTCTGGCGCTTGCTGGTCTTTCTTGGCGCCCTGAAGCCTTTTTGGCAACAATGGAACCTCTCTCCTTGAAGTTCTTGATGATGCGATAGATTGTTGACTGAGGTGCAATCTTTCTAGCTGCGATACTCTTCCCTGTTAGGCCATTTTTGTGTATTGCAATGATGACTGCACGTGTTTCTTTAGAGATAACCATGGTTAACAGAAGAGAAACAATGATGCCAAGCACCAGCCTCCTTTTAAAGTGTCCAGTGGTGTCATTCTTACTTAATCATGACAGATTGATCTCCAGCCATGTTCTCATCAACACCCACACCTGTGTTAATGGAGCAATCACTGAAAAGAGGTTAGCTGGTCCTTTTAAGGCAGGGCTGCAATGATGTTGAAATGTGTTTTGGGGGATAAAGTTCATTTTCTAACCAAATATTGACTTTGCAAGTAATTGCTGTTAAGCTGATCACTCTTTATAACATTCTCGAGTATATGCAAATTGCCATTAGAAAAAGTGAAGCAGTAGACTTTGTAAAAATTAATATTTGTGTCATTCTCAAAACTTTTGGCCATGACATATATAGTAGATAGATAGATAGATAGATAGATAGATTTGATAGATAGATAGATATACACCATGTTCCAAATTATTATGCAAATAATATTTTTCTCTGATTTTTCTAAGTGGTCGGTGCAAATGACAGTCAGTCTAATAAAAGTCATCACCTGTTAGAGTATACATCGAATTTTATTGAAGAAACCTCCCAATGATAACAGTATAATCTCCAAAATGAATAAAAACTCAAAATGCACTGTTCCATATTATTAGGCACAGTAGAATTTCTAAACATTTGATATGTTTTAAAGAACTGAAAATGCTCATTTGTGGAATTTGCATCATTAGGAGGTCACATTCACTGACCAAAAAAGCTATTTAACTCCAAAACATCCTAACAGACCAAGTTACATGTTAACGTGGGAACCCTTCTTTGATATCACCTTCACAATTCTTGCATCCATTGAACTTGTGAGTTTTTGGAGAGTTTCTGCTTGTATTTCTTTGCATGAAGTCAGAATAGCCTCCCAGAGCTGTAGTTTTGATGTGAACCGCCTTCCACCCTCATAGATCTTTTGCTTGATGATACTCCAAAGGTTCTCTATAGGGTTGAGGTCAGGGGAAGATGGTGGCAACACCATGAGTTTATCTCCTCTTATGCCCATAGTTGCCAATGACTCAGAGGTATTCTTTGCAGCATGAGATGGTGCATTGTCATGCATGAAGAGATTTTGTTCCTGAAGGCACGTTTCTGCTTTTTATACCATGGAAGAAAGTTGTCAGTCAAAAACTCTATATACTTTGCAGAGGTCATTTTCACACCTTCAAGAACCTTAAAGGGCTCTATCAGCTGTTTCCCCATGATTCCGGACCAAAACATGACTCCTCCACCTCCTTGCTGACGTCGCAGCCTTGTTGGGACATGGTGGCCATCCACCAACCATCCACTACTCCATCCATCTGGACCATCCAGGGTTGCTCGACACTCATCAGTAAACAAGACTGTTTGAAAATTAGTCTTCATGTATGTCTGGGCCCACTGCAACCGTTTCTGCTTGTGAGCACTGTTTAGGGGTTGCCGAATAGTAGGTTTATGCGCCACAGCAAGCCTTTGAAGAATCCTACACCTTGAGGTTCGAGGGACTCTAGAGGCACCATCAGCTTCAAATATCTGTTTGCTGGTTTGTAATGGCTTTTTAGCAGCTGCTCTCTTAATCCGATGAACTTGACCGGCAGAAGCATTCCTCATTCTGCCTTTATCAGCACGAACACGTCTGAGCTCAGAATCAGCCACAAATCTCTTAACAGTACGATGTTCATGCTTAAGTTTTCGGATATATCTAATGTTTTCATCCCTTGACCAAGGCATTGCACTATTTGATGCTTTTCAGCAGCAGAGAGATCCTTTTTCTCTCCCATGTTACTGGAAAACTCTGGCCTACTTAATAGTGTGGAACATCCAGTTTTCCTTTTATTGGGCTCACATGGAAAACTAATTATCATAGGTATCTGAAATTGATTTCAGTGATCTAAAGAACCCTTAGACACAATTCCATCAATGGGTTTCATTTACAAAAAAAAAACAACGCTGACACTTAAAACCAATTTGCATAATAATTTGGAACATGGTGTGCAAACACACATACACATGTATACATGTCCCTCATCCTGATTATATATATATATATACATAGTCCATCATAGTATAAGTGTCCCTCATCCTGGTATATACATATGCCCTCCATCCTGGTTTATATGTCCTTCAACCTGGTCAGAACCGAAGGCCAAGGAAAATGGGGGTCTAACTCACCGTCAGGGACACCAGCATTTGACATATGGGGCCTGGGAGGTGAGGGCCTGGGTGTCCCCCCTTGCATCATACTTTCAACTGTTTCGGCATCCAGGACACTGATACAGTTGAAATCAATGATGGGAGAGAGCATCAGCCGACTTGGTCTTAATCTTGGTATATATCCCCCAACCTGTTACATATGTTACATATGTCCCTTAACCTGAGCCCCATCCTGAAATATATATCCCCCATCCTGGTCTGTGTCCCTTAACCTGGCCCCATCTAGGTATATATATCCATATATCCCCCATCCTGGTATATATGTCCCCTTTCTTGGGCCTCATCCTGATATACATCTCTCGCAAAAATTAAGAGACCATTGTGAAATTTTCAGTTTGTCTGATTTTTCCCTTTATAGATATATTTTTGAATAAAATGTAAATTCCTCTTTTATTCTATAAACTACTGACAACATGTCTCTGATTTTCTAAGCAATAAATTTTGTATTTATTTTTAGAAAATGAGAAATGGTCAAAATAACAAAAAAATGCAGTGCTTGCAGACCTCAAATAATGCTAAGAAAACAAGCTCATAATCATTTAGAAACAACAATACTAATGTTTTAACTCAGGAAGAGTTCAGAAATCAATATTTTGTCGAATAACCATGATTTTTAATCAACAGCTTTCATGCGTCTTGGCATGCTTTTCACCAGTCTTTCACACTGCTTTTGGGTGACCTTATGCCTCTCCTGGTACAAAATGTAAGCAGTTCTTTGTTTGATGGCTTGTCACTATCCATCTTCCTCTTCATTACATTCTAGAGGTTTTCAATGGGATTCAGGTCTGGAGATTGGGCTGGCCATGACAGGGATTTGATGTGGTGGTCCTTCATCCACACATTGATTTACCTAGCTGTGTGGCATAGCGCATTGTCCTGCTGAAAAAAGCAGTCCTCAGAGTTGGGGAACATTGACTGAGCAGAAGGAATCAACCGTTTTGCAAAGATTAACCTGCCCAATTCCAGCCTTGCTGAAGCATCCCCAGATCATCACCGATCCTCCACCAAATTTCACAGTGGGTGCAAGACACTGTGTCTTGTTCGCGTCTCCAGGTCTCCTTCTAACCATTAGATGACCAGGTGTTGGGCAAAGCTGAAAATTAAACTCATCAGAGAAGATTACCTTACTCTAGTCCTCCATAATCCAATCCTATTGTCTTTGGCAAACTTCAGCCTGGCTCGCCTTAGCTTTTCATTGATGAAAGTTTTTTTTCTAGCCTGTTAGGAACTGTTCTTGCTGTGCACTTCATTCCAGCTGCCATTTGCCATTCCTTTTGTAGGTCATTTGATGTCATCCTGCAGTTGCTGAGTGATATTCGAATAAGATGACGGTCATCCCGGTCAGTGAAGAGTCGTTTTCGCCCTCTGCTGGTCTGTAGCTTTGTTGTCCCCAATGTCTGCTGCTTGACCTTGTTGTAATGGACTGCCGTCTTAGAAATGTTGAGGATTGGGTCAACATGACGCTCACTGTATCCCTTTGCTAGTAAAGCCAGAATTGAGCACTTCTTTTCCTCACTCAAGACTTTCTTTTCAACTCCTTTGGCATGGTTAAAAGTTATTTTTTCATTCCTATTACTTTTGGGATATTTCTAGCACTTGTTTTGCCATACAGCTTGTCCTATTGCAAGAGGATTGTGAACACCACAGCAGTGTTTTTTATACTTTCCTTCATTAAATAAGATTTGGTTTAGGTGATCACCTTATCAGAAGCACATTACGTAGAATGAGGTGTACCCTGGTTGGAATTCAACTGACACTGGAATGGAATGGCTGTCAGACATGTAGAGAAGCTGATTTTTATAAAACTGTGCAGTGGTCTCTTAGTTTTTGCCAGAGTTGTATATATATATATATATATATATATATATATAATATATATCCCCCATCCTGGTATATGTCCCCATTCTGCTGTTCTTTAATGGAAAGAAAAAAAAATATAAACCATTATACTCACCTTCCCTCAGCACCCCTGCTTTTCCTCTTCTGAAGCCAACTGACTTCAGCGTGCAAGCGACGGGAGCGCATGATGTCACTGCCATGCGTTCCCAGTCATGTGCTTGCTGACGTCAGCTGCTGGCCTCTGATTGGCCGGCAGAGTGTATTGTCGCGCACAGACCCTATGGGTCTCTGCTCCGCAATAAACTTCAACTGAATGTGCCTCCAAGGATACATACTGGACTTTGTACTAAGACTAATGATGACAATTTATTATGGAACACAATCGTTAAATTCACAACTCAAAAGTACATGTGACAAATTACTCCTTGCAGGACTCAATGGGGTTGCTTGCCATTTTAGATCAGAGTCAGAGCAAGAAGGCATCTTTACAGGCACACACCAACTTGCAAACATAAGAATACAGAGCAATAATAATTGCAACATACAGTGGGGGAAATAAGTATTTGATCCCATGCTGATTTGAAAGCTTGCCCACTGACAAAGACATGAACAGTCTATAATTTTAAGGGTAGGTTAATTTTAACATTGAGAGACAGAATATCAAAAATAAAATCCAGAAACTCACATTGTATAAATTATATAAATTTATTTACATTTTGCAGGGAGAAATAAGGATTTGATCCCCTACCAACCATTAAGAGTCCTGTCTCCTAAAGAGCAGTTAGACGCTCCTAATCAACTCGTTACCTGCATTAAGGGCAGCTGTCTTTCATAGTCATGTTTATAAAAGACTCCTGTCCACAGACTCAATTGATCAGTCAGACTCTAACCTCTACAACATGGGCAAGACCAAAGACATTTATAAGGATGTCAGGGACAAGTTCATAGACCTGCACAAAGTTGGAATGTGCTACAAAACCATAAGTAAGACGCTGGGTGAGAAGGAGACAACTGTTGGTGCAGTAGTAAGAAAATGGAAGAAATACTGTAAATCAACATCGATCTGGGACATCATGCAAAATCTCATCTCGTGGGTATCCTTGATCATGAGGAAGGTGAGAGATCAGCCTAAAACTACACCGGGAAACTTGTGAATGATGTCAAGGCAGCTGGGACCACAGTTACCAAGAAAACCAATTGGTAAGACATTATGCTATAAAGGTTTAAAATCCTGCAGTGCCCGCAAGGTTCCCCTGCTCAAGAAGGCACATCTGCAGGTCTGTCTGAAGTTTGCCAATGAACACCTGGATGATTCTGTGAGTGATTGGGAGAAGGTGCTGTGGTCATATGAGACAAAAATTGAGGTCTTTGGCATTAACTCAACTCGCCGTGTTTGGAGTAAGAGAAATGCAGCCTATGACCCAAAGAACACTGTCCCCACTGTCAAGCATGGAGGTGGAAACATTATGTTTTGGGGGTGTTTCGCTGCTAAGGGTACAGGACTACTTCACCACATCAGTGGGAGAATGGATGGAGCCATGTACTGTAAAATTCTGAATGACAATTTCCTTCCCTAGGCCAGGACATTAAAAATGGGTCATGATTGGGGCTTCCAGCAAGACAATGACCCAAAACAAACAGCCAAGGCAACAAAGGAGTGGCTTAAAAAGAAGCACATTGAGGTCAAGGAGTGGCCTAGCCAATCTCCAGACCTTAATCCCATAGAAAACTTATGGAGGGAGTTTAAGCTTCGAGTTGCCAAGCAATATCCTCAAAATCTTAATGATTTAGAGATGATCTGCAAAGAGGAGTGGGCAAAATTCCTCCTGACATGTGGACAAACCTCATCATCAACTACAAAAAAAGTCTGACTGCTGTGCTTGCCAACAAGGGTTTTAACACCAAGTATTAAGTCTTGTTTGCCAGAGGGATCAAATACTTATTTCTCACTGCAAAATGCAAATAAATTTATATAATTTATACAATATGATTTTCTGTTTTTTATTTTTGATATTCTATCTCTCAATGTTAAAATTAACCTAGCCTTAAAATTATAGAATGTTCATGTCTTTGTGGGCAAATTTACAAAATCAGCAAGGGATCAAATACTTATTTCCCCCACTGTAACTACAATCAAATCAGTTATCTGTTGTAGAAAAACTTTGTTTTTTATAGGACTAGTTTGTACAATCTCATCCAATTTGTTGTGTATGTCCATAAGAGGAAACAATTACAGGATTGACACTGAGCCACACACTAGGCTTCTTCTATATAAACTGAGCTGAGCGTGAGTTTTCTTTGCAAGGTCATACAGAGTTGAAGGACAAAAATTAAAATGGGACCTCCTTTTGGAGATAGATATCACTACCACCCCATTTCATATGGGAATGGAGAACGTGGTGCACATGTTGTTATCATTGATCCTATGCATGGTACGCCGTTGGCTATTTGTAGAGACAACTTACACGTCAGTTCTCTTTATCACAAAAGTATTTCAGTCTCCTAAAAGTAAGACATTGGGTAGAACTGAGCCTTTAGTGTTGTGAACACTCTGGATCTGACTTCTGAGTTTGGGCTCCCTCTGGTGGCTGCTGATAGTAATGAAGCTGCTTTGGCTAACAGAAGTCCATCACCTAGGGGCGATGAGTGGCAATCAGGTGGGACTGACTGGGGAGATATAAGTGAGCTACCTTCCCATGATCCTCACCGGTGATTGTTTCTTCCTGGTCCCTTCTGGAAGTCAGCTTGTTTCCTGCTCTGTCCTGCAACTTTCAGATAAGTTATTTGCTGTTTATTTCTGTGGCATTTGTTTTTGTCCATCTGAGTTTCTGCCCTTCTGGTGGAAGTACTAGCCAGGTTCCCCTGCGGGGGACTGCGCTGGACTCTGTCTCTTTTGCAATTGTTTATGTATTTTCAGTTCCCTGTTATTTCAGTGTCTGCTAATTTGCTACCAGTTCACACCAGAGTGCTGATCTAGCAGGGGAGAGATCGTGTGGTCTCAGTATTTTTGTATATCAGACGTGTTGGAGTTTTTCTTAGAGTTTTTGCTGGATTGCTGTCACGCTGTCTAATGAAATAAAATGTCAGTAAACTATTTATACAGGAACCACACTCTATACAACATATAATTTAGCAACATCAGAATGTAAGTATAAAATAGATTTACCTGACACAATCTCTGCAGAACTTAGGGTTAATCTTGAGGACTAGATGTGCAGAAATGATATAGTTGAACTCAGGGTTAATCTTGAGGACTTGATGAGCTGTAACAGGAAAGAGGAGGACCGGGGTCTAACCTGACCCTACACTGGGGTCCTAACTAATCCCTTACCTTGGAGGTACTGATAATGGTTCAGAGGTCCAAGTCTCCAGCCTAACCCTGTCTCCTGTCAGACCCTGAACCCTGTAATCAGTCCTAAGAAGGATCCTGATTACCACCAAAGGGATATGGGCTGATCTCCCCTAAATACACAGATTAGACATATAAGACAGACAGGATAGCACTCACTTGCATACACACTCAAACACCGAAGGAACATAAATGGTCTGGGAAATAAACTCTAAGCAAGTTGAGCTTAAAACAGCTAAGGAGCTCTCAACTTAAGTCTATACAGATTCATTCCTATCTGTGGTCTGCATGAAGGATTTCACTGGCAACTCCCAAAGCAGACAACCAGGAATTTAAAGGAAACCAACAAATAATCAATTGCAGCCGGGAGAAACTGCACCCAGTCCCAGCACCGAGCACAGACAGAATTAACTCCCTAGCTGCCAAACACAAAGAAACAGCAACTCAGCTGTGAGAAGTCAAAATGTGCAACCGCGACGATCTTCGTGGCAATGCACACATGACAGTACCCCCCCTTCTACGAGGGGCCTCCGGACCCTCAGGGCCAGGCCTGCCCGGGTGAGTTCTGTGGAAGGTCCGAACCAAACGATCTGCGTTAACATCAGACGCAGGGACCCACGTCCTCTCCTCCGGACCATACCCCTTCCAATGCACCAAGTACTGAAGGGACCGGCGATTCAGACGAGAGTCAATGATTTTTGATACTTGAAATTCCAAGTTACCATTGACCAACACTGGAGGAGGAGGTAGAGGTGATGGTATGCCTGGTGCCACATACCTTTTAAGTAATGACTTGTGGAACACATTATGAATTTTAAACGTAGAAGGGAGTTCCAGACGAAATGCCACAGGATTAATTATGGAACTGATCCTGTACGGCCCGATGAATCTGGGACCCAGTTTCCAGGAGGGCACTTTAAGTTTTATATAGTTTATATAGCACGTCACTCCTTATAAAGAAAGGTGCCTAGATATGGGATGCCAAGCCCAGTATGATAATCAAAAATTAAGATCTGGCACTCAATTGCTGTAAAGACGTAGTGAATTTATTTGTACAATTAAAAATCACATGACGTTTCGGTCATAAACTCCTGACCTTCTTCAGACTAGGGATAATAATAAGTATATACAAAAAATAAAATTCAGTAAATATGTCCAAATGAAATACTACCAGAAAATATATAGAACCGTATAAAAAAGCAGAATTATGGTGTGCCTCAATAACCTTTTGTCTCAACTGATTCGGGACAAACAGTCTCCCTGGAGGTCCTGCAGGGGCGTCCCCCTGAGCCTCTAACACCTCCTCCTCAAGCTCAGAACATACAGCCGACACTACCACCCCCTCCTGAAGGATAGGAATCGGGTCGTCCGTTTTCCCGGCCCCTGGGAAACTGCGAGACAAGGCATCAGCCTTTACATTCTTAGACCCCGGACGATAAGTGACGACAAAATTAAACCTGGTAAAAAACAACGACCATCGAGCCTGTCTGGAATTCAGACGCTTAGCGGATTCTAAATACAGCAGGTTCTTGTGATCAGTAATAACGGTGACCGGGTGGACAGCCCCCTCCAAAAAGTGACGCCATTCTTCAAAAGCCAATTTAATGGCCAAAAGTTCCCTATTGCCGATATCATAATTCCTTTCGGCGGACGACAATTTCTTAGAAAAGAAAGCGCACGGATGCCATTTACCAGGGGACGGACCCTGGGACAATATAGCACCCACCCCTACGTCAGACGCGTCCACCTCTACAATGAACGGCTGAGATACATCTGGTTGGATGAGAACGGGTGCCGAAGCAAAACATCTCTTTAAAGAGGAAAAGGCTTGGCAAGCTTTGTCCGACCACTTAGAAAAATCCGTCCCTTTTCTCGTCATGTCAGTGAGAGGTTTGACGACAGACGAGAAATTACAAATAAATTTCCGGTAGTAATTAGCAAACCCCAAAAAACGCTGCAGAGCCTTAAGATCCCCTGGCTGATCCCATTCAAGCACTGCTCTCACCTTTTCAGGGTCCATCCGGAAACCAGAGGCTGACACCAAAAAACCCAAAAACTGAAGTTCCTGTACGGCAAAAACACACTTCTCCAGTTTGGCGTATAGTTTATTGTCTCGCAAGATCTACAACACCTGTCTCACATGCTCCTGGTGAGACACAAGATCTGGCGAGTAAATTAAAATGTCATCCAAATATACGACCACAAACACCCCACAAGGTGACGAAAAATATCATTAACAAAATGTTGGAATACTGCTGGAGCAGTAGTCAGACCAAAAGACATGACCAGGTTTTCATAATGTCCCTCCGGCGTGTTAAACGCCGTTTTCCACTCATCCCCCTCTTTTATCCTAATCAGATTATATGCCCCCCTGAGATCCAATTTAGAGAACCATTTGGCGCCAACAATTTGATTGAAGAGATCAGGAATAAGAGGGAGTGGATACGGATCTCGAACAGTAATCCGATTAAGTTCGTGGAAATCCAAGCAAGGGCGTAGGCCTCCATCTTTTTTCTTCACAAAGAAGAACCCCGCAGCCACAGGGGAAGATGAAAGGTCTAATATGTCCTTTGGCCAGACTTTCAGAAATATAATCTTTCATAGCCTGTCTTTCAGGACCAGAAAGATTATACAACCTAGCTTTAGGCAACTTAGCATCAGGAAGTAGATTAATAGAGCAGTCATACACGCGATGAGGAGGCAACTCCCGACACCCCTCCTCAGAGAAAACATCCCCAAAATCCTCCAAAAAAGGAGGCAATGTACTAGGCATGACCGCACTGATGACTGTGTTCATGCAGTTGCTTTTGCAAAACTCACCCCATTGGCTTATCTCTCTGGACTGCCAATTAATCACAGGGTTATGTTTAACCAGCCAAGGAAGTCCCAACACAATGGGAGTAGGTAGACCCTCCAACACAAAACAAGATAATTGCTCCCTATGTATTGCCCCCACCCGAAGGTCAATGTTATGAACCTCATGAACAAAGCTACCTTGGCCGAGAGGCCTGGCGTCAATGGAGAAAATAGGGATCGGTTCGACCAATACACTCAGATGCATACCTTGAGCCTGAGCAAACTGAGCGTCAACCAGATTAGCCCCAGAACCACTATCCAGAAGAACAGACAATCTCTTCATTCTAGTACCAACCACCACCTCCACTGGTACAAGGAACTGAGAAGAACCGGCGGATGAAATACATACTCCCAGGTTGTCGTCCACCACACAACCTGGGATTAGCAGTTTTCCGGCGACTTTTTACCTAACAAGACACGGGATGGACATTCTCCAACAAAATGTCCCTCTTTCCCGCAGAAAAAACACCTTCTAGTCCTGCGGCGTGTCGCCAATCCCCTACTACGAAAAGATGTCCCTCCCAACTGCATAGGCTCATCCGAACAGACAAGGGGAACCTCAACATAAGGGACTTTAGTAGTAGGTGGAGAAACAACAGGGAGTGGAGTTACCTCACCCCTCTCCCGAAGCCGTCTATCAGTACGGATAGCTAGGGCCATAGCAGCCTCCAGAGAAGGAGGAGACTCATACTGAGCCAAAACGTCTTTTAATTTGTCAGAAAGCCCATGACAAAACTGGCTCCTAAGAGCTGGGTCATTCCACTGAGTATCCGTGGCCCATCTACGAAACTCAGAAGCAAATTCCTCCGCCGGACGATCTCCCTGCTGTAACTTACGTAGTTTGGTCTCAGCAAGAGAGACCCGATCTGGGTCATCATATACCAATCCCAGAGCAGTAAAAAATTGATCTACAGACTGTAGAGTCGGGGATCCCGGAGGAAGGGAAAATGCCCAGGATTGAGGGTCCCCTTGAAGAAGTGAGATAACAATTCCCACTCTCTGCTCATCACTCCCTGATGATCGCGGCCGAAGCCGAAAATACAATTTACATGCCTCCCGGAAGGTAAAAAATTTGTCTCGCCCACCAGTGAACCTATCTGGAAGAGCTACTTTAGGTTCAACTCTGGTTTGCTCCAGGGGAGACAAAACTTTGGACTTAATGTCCGTCAGCTCCATGGATAATCCCTGCAACTGCAGAGCCAGCTGGGCTACTGGATCCATGGTAACTAGAGATAATTTTTTATGGCCAGTGAAAATGTCACGCTGTCTAATGATATGAATACAATGTCAGTAAACTATTTATACAGGAACCACACTCTATACAACATATAATTTAGCAACATCAGAATGTAAGTATAAAATAGATTTACCTGACACAATCTCTGCAGAACTTAGGGTTAATCTTGAGGACTAGATGTGCAGAAACGATATAGTTGAACTCAGGGTTAATCTTGAGGACTTGATGAGCTGTAACAGGAAAGAGGAGGACCGGGGTCTAACCTGACCCTACACTGGGGTCCTAACTAATCCCTTACCTTGGAGGTACTGATAATGGTTCAGAGGTCCAAGTCTCCAGCCTAACCCTGTCTCCTGTCAGACCCTGAACCCTGTAATCAGTCCTAAGAAGGATCCTGATTACCACCAAAGGGATATGGGCTGATCTCCGCTAAATACACAGATTAGACATATAAGACAGACAGGATAGCACTCACTTGCATACACACTCAAACACCGAAGGAACATAAATGGTCTGGGAAATAAACTCTAAGCAAGTTGAGCTTAAAACAGCTAAGGAGCTCTCAACTTAAGTCTATACAGATTCATTCCTATCTGTGGTCTGCATGAAGGATTTCACTGGCAACTCCCAAAGCAGACAACCAGGAATTTAACGGAAACCAATCAACAAATAATCAATTGCAGCCGGGAGAAACTGCACCCAGTCCCAGCACCGAGCACAGACAGAATTAACTCCCTAGCTGCCAAACACAAAGAAACAGCAACTCAGCTGTGAGAAGTCAAAATGTGCAACCGCGACGATCTTCGTGGCAATGCACACATGACAATTGCAGACAGTATTCTTTCCTGTCCTGTTCTATCTAGACAGTTTGGGCCCCAGCTTTTGCTTGCTCTATTTTCTGCCTGTGTTTGTATTTCATCTTGTCTCAACGTCAATATATGTTTGGGGGCTACCTATTCCTTTGGGGGTTCTACTCCGGGGCAGTTAGCTTTCCCCTTTCTCACTTTAGGCTTAGTTAACTCTCCGGCTGTGTCGAGGCGTCTAGGGCACCGTAGACAAGTCCTACGGCTGCTTCTAGTTGTGCTTTCAGTTTAGGGGTCTACAATCCGCTAGTTACCAACCTCTCTGGGTGTCTGGTTGCCTAGGCTATTTTTGCTGCTGTACTCCTCGGCTACCAAATCATAACACTTTAGTATCTGAGAATACCAATAATAACAGTAATTAGTAAACTGGCCAACAGAGCATCTAATGTTCACCTCACTGATTACCAAATTGTGATTAAAACCCTGCATCATCAAAAGCAACTATGTCTCGCTCACACAAGATGAATAGTACTTACCTTATCAAAAAAACAAAAAAAAGATAGAATGAGGAACAAATTGAAAGATACTAGTTGCCATGGAAACATCTTGCAAAACCCAAACATTTTTGGGTAGGCATTTACATCTGAAAAATCTCAACAAATGTCTTTCAGAGCACAATAATCGTAATCAATCTCAGATGCTTAGAACCACACATCAATGGAGCTGAATCAGCAAGAGGTTCCAAGCATCTTGAATTTGATGGTTAGTTCAATGTATATGTTATTCTCAAAGTACTGCAGGTGGTAAAATGGTGATAAAAAGCATAGCAGATGTGCCTAGCATTGCTGTCATCTTAGTGATTTATACTTTTGCAGCATTTGTGAAAAATATTACTTCATTATTAAAAGATTGCCATCTGCCACCAGATTTAATGGATATGAAAATATGTTAAGCTCTTATAAATTTTAGTATAGTGGAAATGTATCATTTCACATTGCTCCTGAATCTGCATAACTGAAATTGTGTAAAAATTCCCTCTACAGTTCAGCTTTTTATCGCCACATCTTTCAATGTCTTGGCATCCAAATCAATTCCATGTGTGCGTCAAACGTGATATGTTATAGGGCTGCAGCATTGTTCTTCTTCTCAGTCTGCAAGCCTATGCGATTACATCAGCTGGTTCCCTGGGCTATATTCTTTTCTCCTGTTCCCTATCATGTCCTTGTCTGTCAGTGGGTGCTGTTTCTATACAGTAATTTTTTTAACAGCTGGATAAAGTACAGTCACGTTGGAGACTTAAAGTTTGTTATGAAAACTTGCAGTAAAACTTTCCTATAATAGCCATTCTGATCAGAAAGATGTTGGTAACTGCAAGAACAATTTTAGTTCCATAAATTGTTTTAGGAGGGGTATTGTTTTTGTCAATACAGAAAGTTGGTAACTGAGAGCCGATCCTCTTTAACTCTTTAAGCCTCCAAGCCCATTTTCACCTTCATGACCAAGTCAAATGTTACAATTCTGACCCAGTGTCACTTTATATGGTAATAAATATGGAACGCTTCAACGGACAAAACTCACTAATTCTGAGACTGTTTTTTTGTGACATATTACACTTAATGATTAGGATAAAATTTGTTCAATATGACTTGCATTTATTTGTTTAGAAAATGTTCAAACTGTTAATTTTATGCCCTTAAGCCAGAGTTATGCTACACAAAATAATTAATAAATAACATTTACCACAGTCTACTTTATATGAGCACAATTGTTTAAATATTATTTTTTGTTAGTTAGAAGTGTGAAAAGTTGACCAGCTAATTTTTTTAGGGACCACATGACATTTGAAGTGGCCATATGACAGAAAACACCCAAAAGTGAGACCATTCTAAAAACTGAAGTCGTCAAAGTACTCAAAACCACATTCAAGAAGTTTATGAACCCTTCAGGTTTTAACAGGAATTGATGGCATGTGCAAGGAAAAAATGAACATTTAGCTTTTTTTCACAAAAGATGTACTTTAAAAATGTACTTTAAACCCAATTTGTTTTATTTTCACAATGGTAAACCTCTCAAGGAATGTATCTAGATGTGTTGTGAGCACCTTATACCCCCAGGTGCTTCACAGAAGTTTATACTGTAGATCGGTGAAAATAAAAAAAATCAAATTTTTTCCACAAAAATGTTCCTTTAGCCCCAAATGTTTTTTTTTATTTTCACAAAGGTAACAGGATAAAATGGACCCCAAAATATGTTGTGCAATTTCTCCTAACTATGCCAATAATCCATATGAGGGGAAAAAGTACAGTTTGGCGCATGACAGGGTTCGGAAGGAGCGCCTTTGGACTTTTGGAGCGCAAAATTGGCTGGAGTCATTATTGGATGCCATGTCGTGTTTGGAGAGCCCTTGATGAGCCTTAACAGTGGAAAACCCCCACAAGTGACACCATTTTAGAAACTAGACCCCTTAAGGAATGTATCTAAATGTGTGGTGAGCACTTTGAACCCCCAGTTGCTACACAGAAATTTATCTCGAAGAACCGTGAAAATAAAAAATCATTTTTTCCCCACAAAAATGTTCTTTTAGCCCTAAATTCTTTATTTTAACAAGGGTAACAGGAGAAAACGGACCCCAAAATATGTTGTACAATTTCTCCTGAGTATGTTGATACCCCATATGTGGGGAAACTACTGTTTGGACATAAGGAAGAGTTCAGAAAGGAAGCAGTAAGGTTTCATGTTGTGTTTTAGGAGCCCATGATGTGCTTTAACAGTGAAACCCCCCACAAGTGACCCCACTTTGGAAACTAGACCCCTCAAGGAATTTATCTAGACATGTGGTGAGCACCTTGCACTAGAATTTTGCAAAGCTGATCTGTGAAAATGAAAAAAAAAAAATTTTTTCTGATAAAAATGTTGTTTTAGCCCCAAATTTCTTCATTTCCTCCTTCATTTACACTATATGTGTTCAAAAACTACTTTTGAGGCACAGTGCAAAGCTCAATAGGGAAGAAGTGCCATATTGGAGTTCAGAGCTTGTTGGAATGGTTTGAGGGTGCTATGTCACATTGGCAGACTCTGAGGTGCCATAACAGCAGAAACCCCTCATAAGTGACCCCATTTTACAAACTACACCCAAAATAAATTCATCAAGGGGTGCAGGGATCATATTGACACCACATGTGCCTCATAGAATTTTATACCATTGGGCGGTCAAGAAAGAATAATTACATTTTTACCACTGTAATGTTGTTTTAATTAATTTTTTAATTTAATTTTTCTAAAGGCTAATTCGAAAAAATGGACCTCAGTTTGTTTCTACTGAGTGCGCCAATACCCTACGTGTAATCGGGAAATACTTTTCCAGCACAGTGCAAAGCTCAGAAAGGAAGGAGTGCCATTTTATAGTGAAAATTTTATGTTTATGGTTTGCAGGTGCCATGACTTACTGGGGGAGTCCCTGAGGTTCCAAAACAGCAGAACCCCCCATAAGTGACCCCATTTTACAAACTACACCTGTCAATTCATATAGAAGTGCAGTGATCATACTGACTCCACAGGTGTGTCACAGAAATTTATACCATTGGGCAGTGAAGAAATTATAATTGCATCTTTACCATCAAAATTTAGTTTTACATTAATTTTACATTTTCACAATGGGAATTGGGTAAAAATGGCACCAAAATTTGTACTGAATGTAGAAATACTCCATATGTGGCTGTAAAGTACTGCTTAGCCATACGGCAAGACTCGTGAGGGAGGTTTGTGGACTCCAAATACAGAGCTCCTAAGTACTGGAAGAGCAGAATCCCACCTCAAGTGACCTTAATTTGGAAATTATACCCAATTGGGAATTTATCTACAGGTGTAGTGACTATTTTGACTCCAACGGTGTTTTCCAGAAACAAGCAAGTGGATGTTGCTCAGTGAAAATTGCAAACTGCCATTGCAGTGCCTAGTACATTGTAGTGCCCAGTTAGTTGTAGTTCCCAGTACATTATGCCAAGCTCATGCTTCTGGAGACACGCACCTGTAAATTTGGCGGCCTCTAATCGCTACAGAAATGCCAAACATGTGGACAGTAAATGTGGTTTAAGCACATTGAGGCTCAGAAGGGAGTACAGACCAAAAGTTTGGACACACCTTCTCATTCAACGATTTTTCTGTATTTTCATGACTATGAAAATTGTAGAATCACACTGAAGGCATCAAAACTATGAATTAACACATGTAGAATTATACATTACACTTTACAAAAAAGTGTGAAACAACTAAAAATATGTCTTATATTCTAGGATCTTCAAAGTAGCCACCTTTTGCTTTGATTACTGCTTTGCACGCAGAAAAGGTGAACGGATGGACTCTACATGCCTGGTTCCCATCGTGAAGCATGGAGGAGGTGGTGTGATGTTGTGGGGGTGCTTTGCTGGTGACACTGTTGGGAATTTATTCAAAATTGAAGGCATACTGAGCCAGCATGGCTGCCACAGCATCTTGCAGCAGCATGCTATTCCATCTGGTTTGCGTTTAGTTGGACCATTATTTATTTTTCAACAGGACAATGACCCCAAACACACCTCCAGGCTGTGTAAGGGCTATTTGACCAAGAAGGAGCGTGTTGGGGTGCTACGCCAGATGACCTGGCCTCCACAGTCACCAGACCTGTACCCAATCGAATACCCAAAAAAATATATGAAAAACAGAGCCAATTTATGAAAAAATACAAAGACAATTTTATTGATTACAAAATAGTTATATAAAAAATAACAATATTTATACATAATCTTTAACAACAAAGAGAAAGGCGAAAAACCTAGATACCATAGAATCATAGAATCATAGAATGGTAGAGTTGGAAGGGACCTCCTGGGTCATCTGGTCCAACCCCCTGCTCAAAGCAGGATTCTCTAAATCATCCCAGACAGATGTCTATCCAGCCTCTGTTTGAAGACTTCCATTGAAGGAGAACTCACCACCTCTTGTGGCAGCCTGTTCCACTCATTGATCACCCTAACTGTCAAAAAGTTTTTTCTAATATCTAATCTGTGTCTCCTCCCATTCAGTTTCATCCCATTGCTTCTAGTCTTTCCTTGCGCAAATGAGAATAAAGATGATCCTTCTACAATGTGACAGCCCTTGAGATATTTGTAGACAGCTATTAAGTCTCCTCTCAGTCTTCTTTTTTGCAAGCTAAACATTCCCAAATCCTGCAACCGTTCCTCATAGGACATGGTTTGCAGACCGGTCACCATTCTGGTGGCTCTTCTCTGAACTTGCTCCAGTTTGTTGATGTCTTTTTTAAAATGTGGTGCCCAAAACTGGACACAGTATTCCAGATGAGGTCTGACCAAAGAGGAGTAGAGGGCAATAATGACCTCACGTGATCTAGACTGTATGCTTCTGTTGATACATCCTAGAATTGCATTTGCCTTTTTTGCTGCTGAATCACACTGTTGACTCATGTTAAGTCTGTGATCAATTAGTATACCCAAGTCTTTTCACATGTGCTGTTACTTAGCCCTATTCCTCCCATTTTGTATATGCTTTTTTCATTTTTATTGCCCAGATGTAGTACTTTGCATTTTTCCCTGTTAAAATCCATTCTGTTAGTTGCTGCCCACTGCTCCAGTTTATGTATATCTTTTTGAATCCTCTCTCTCTCTTCTCTAGTATTAGCTACCCTCCTAGCTTTGTGTCATCAGCAAATTTGATCAGTTTACCCTCAATTCCTTCATCTAAATCATTGATAAAGATGTTGAACAATACAGGGCCCAAAACAGAGCCTTGTGGTACCCCACTTGAGACATTCTTCCAACTGGATGTGCAGCCATTTACAACCACTCTTTGGGTCCGATCACTAAGCCAGTTATGAATCCACCTAACAGTTGCCTTGTCCATTCCATACTTAGTCATTTTTTCAATAAGGATTGTGTGAGATACTTTGTCAAATGCTTTGCTGAAGTCAAGATATACTATATCTACAGCATTTCCCTGATCCACCCAGTCAGTGATTCTGTCATAGAAGGAAATTAAGTTAGTCTGACATGACTTATTAGTTACAAACCCATGCTGACTCTGTTTAATCACTTCATTCTTATCCAGGTACTTGCATACATGTTCTTTAATAATTTGTTCAAAGATCTTTCCTGGTATAGAAGTCAGACTCACCGGCCTGTAGTTCCCTGGGTCCACCTTCTTCCCCTTTTTGAAGATAGGAACAACATTTGCTCTTCTCCAGTCTTCTGGGACTTCTCCTGTTCTCCAAGAATTTTCAAAGATTATGGACAGTGGTTCAAGAATTTCTTCTGCTATCTCCTTCAGTACCCTGGGGTGTAATTCATCTGGACCTGGAGACTTGAATTCATTTAGGTTAGCTAAGTGTTTCCTCACTGTCTTTCTGTTTATAGATATCCTGGATTCTTCTATTCCTTTAATAGGACAGTGAAGATCGGTTGATGTTACATTTCCTTTCTGAGAGAAAACAGATGCAAAATAGGAATTTAAAAGTTCAGCCTTCTCAACATCCTGACTTACCATTTCATCATTTTCATCCTGTAAAAATCCTATAGCATCTTTGACTTTTCTTTTACTTTTGACGTATCCCCAAAATCCTTTTTTGTTTCTTTTGACGTCACTTGCAAGCCTTAATTCATTGTCAGCTTTAGATAATCTGATTTGTGCCCTGCAGGTTCTGCAGACGGCATTATATTCTTCTTTAGATATGCCTCCCTCTTTCCATTTGATAAACATTTCTTTCTTCCTTTTTAGCATGTGTTTAAGTTCTATGTTCATCCATCCTGGTTTCCTTAAATGCTTCCCATTCTTCCCTCTTTTCGGAATTGTTAACGATTGTGCTTTGAGAATCTCATTTTTCAAGATTTTCCATCCTTCCTGGACATTTTTGTCCTTAAGGATATCCAGCCATTGGATCCCTCCAATTCTCTTTCTGAGTTCCTTAAAATCTGCCTTTCTGAAATCTAACCTTGACGTCTGAGTCTTCACAGGTCTTCCTCCTCTTGTTATCCAAAATTCTAAAATAGCATGGTCACTACCTCCTAGGGTCCCAGCCACTCTTACCTCCTCCACCATTTCCTCCCTGTTTATGAGGATTAGATCCAAGGTAGCAGATCCCTTGTTTTCTCCATTACCTTTTGGAAGATAAAGTTGTCAGCAAGAGAGGATAAGAATTTCCTGGACCTGTTAGTTTTGCCTGAGAGAGATTCCCAACAAATGTCTGGATAGTTGAAATCTCCCATGACCACTATGTCATATTTTTTGGAGAACTTGGCCATTTGATGCCTAAAGAGTTCATCCATATCTTCAGCTTGCACAGGCGGCCTGTAGTAAATGCCTACAATGGTGTCCTTTCCATTGTTCTGTCCTTGTATTCTTACCCAAACAGTTTCCACAGAACTCCCAGTCTCTGAAGCTTCAATCTCTGTGCAGATATACGCTTTTCTAACATACAATGCAACACCTCCTCCTCGTTTATCAAGTCTGTTTCTTGCAAATAAGTTGTAACCTTCTAGCCTTGTATTCCAATCATGTGTATCGTCCCACCAAGTCTCAGTGATTCCAATGACATCATATTTCTTCTCCTGCGTTAGTAGCTCCAGTTCTCCTTGTTTGTTGCCCATGCTTTGTGCATTCGTATAGAAACACTTTAGTTTGTGATTGGTTTCTCTTTCTTCAAGATTTTTATTATGTAGATTTTTTTGTCTTTGTTCTTCCCCTTCACTTCTAATAGCAGAGTTCTCAATAGCATTTGTCAGGTGTATGGCTTTTGCTGGCGTTTTGCTTCCCTTCCCACATTGTTCTAGTTTAAAGCTCTCCTGATGAGTGTAGCAAGGCGACTTCCAAATACATGTTTTCCAGTCTTCGTAAGGTGCACCCCATCTCTAGCAAGTAGTCCATCGTACAGGTAATTCACTCCGTGATCCAGAAATCCAAATCCTTGCTGACGGCACCATCGACGTAGCCAGTTGTTCACCTGCAGAATCTTATTCCACCTCCTTGTTCCATGGCCATCCACTGGAAGGATGGAGGAGAAGACCACCTGCGCTCCCAGTTCTTTCACTTTCTTACCTAAGTTTTCAAAGTCACTGCAGATGGTTTCCAGGTCACTTCTTGTGGTGTCATTTGTCCCACATGTATTAGCAGGAATGGGTAGTCATCTTTAGGTCTGAAGAGTCCTGATATCCTGTCAGACACATCTTTAATTTTTGCACCTGGAAGACAGCACATTTCTCTTGAGGTTATATCTGGTCTGCAGATAGCAGCCTCTGTTCCTCTCAACAGGGAATCCCCCATGACAACAACTCTCCGTTTCTTCTTCACAACATTTTTCTTTCTCCATTCAGGAGGACTCTGAGGGCGTACAAGGTTACTCTTTGTGGGCAAAGTCTTATCCTGATGTATTTCTTCATCGTTCTCCTGTGTAAGAGCCTGGTACTGGTTTCTGAGCAGAATTGGTGCTGACTGCCTCCTGATCCTCCTGCTTCTCTGGGTCACATGCTTCCATTCCTCTGTTTCTTCAGTTGCACTTCGAATTTCTTCTCTTTCTGTACCATGAAGAGATAATTCTGCTCTGTCTAAGAACTCTTCACCTTCCTTAATGGTCTTCAATGTAGATAACCTCTCTTCCAGATTTTGCAACTTTTCCTCCAACAGGGACACAAGCTTGCATTTGTGGCATGTGAAATTTGGCTTTTCCACTGGTAAGTCTATGAACATGTAGCAAGAAATGCAGCTCACCACATGGCTCCTGGCCTCTTCCATGTTCTTATTGTTCAAGAGATAATCAAGCGGTGAAATATAAGCGGCGCGCGGTTTACTGATGTCCTCCTTTCAGCTGCAACAGCCAAAATCCAGCTCGCGGAGACTCTTCACTTATCCCAGAAGGCACTGGGAATATGCAAATTATCTCCTCGGGACTCCTCCCCTGGTTTAC
The DNA here is from genome assembly GCA_033576555.1 of Oophaga sylvatica. Lineage (NCBI taxonomy): Eukaryota > Metazoa > Chordata > Amphibia > Anura > Dendrobatidae > Oophaga > Oophaga sylvatica. Next base: position 861,957,949 of record JARQOD010000001.1, on the reverse strand, counting down.
TGATGTCCTCCTTTCAGTTGCAACAGCCAAAATCCAGTGTTCCTTGAGCTCGCGGAGACTCTTCACTTATCCCAGAAGGCACTGGGAATATGCAAATTATCTACTCGGGACTCCTCCCCATTATTCAGAGAAATGAATACAAAAGGAGGATAAATAATTAACAAAGTATTCAGTGTATTGTCAAGGAATAAACGCTAGATCATGCCAAAAAAAATATATATAAAAAAAGAACTGCCAGTCAATGTATACATAGAGTGCACAGTGCACATCATACGGAGATTAGAAAAATTTAAGATTGACAGTCCCAGTATACTATCACAGCATATCATGGAGTGGAAAGCACTATAGCAGCAGTCATAAATAGTTTCTATATAATATATATATATATACACATATATATCCCTCGATTTTTATATGTACATTAATATATTTGTTCAATGCATAGGATAAATGTAACAGTCAATTACGCAAATGCAAATATAGCCCAGATTGAAATCCCATGTATATTACAACGGGGATAGTGTACCCAATCGAGATGGTTTGGGGTGAGCTGGACCGCTCACCGCTTCAATTTTGAATAAATCCCCAACAGTGTCACCAGCAAAGCACCCCCGCACCATCACACCACCTCCTCCATGCTTCACGGTGGTGTGATGTGATTCTATGGGTCGTAATTGACTTATTTCATGTAAGTACTACCATTTGATTAATATGAGAATTATTCCGCTCATACTCATATATATTTTCTTTATTCTGTATAGTGACATTCAATTTAACCTTATTTATCGCCACTTATTACAACATCTAATCTGCAGCAATGATTGGAAGCGTAAGTTTGTTCCAAATTATACATGGCGATTTTCCCTAGTAATTTGACGCATGCGCAGACATTGTAAATGTAGACTTAGTCTTTTCCCTGTTTGCAGTCGCTGTGATTAGTGCGCACGCGCGGATTGGAGCCCGCCCAGGCATGACGAATGCAGTCAGTATAATTGATGACGCTGGATACGATCATGTGATTCATGATCCTTCCGGCTGATTCACCAGTGACCGCACCGAAATGCCGTGTTTACAATGGAGCGGACAACAGCAGCGCGTGCGCCGCTTCAAGTCACAGCTGATTAGTAACGATACTCTAATTGCCGTTGGTCGGATTGGTTGGAGCTCCCTTTTTAACCTCACTGGTAATTTGCCTCTAATACACGCCCCCCGAAGAAGCAGGGCGAAACGTGCACGTTGGGGCAGAGGGACAGGAGCTCCTACCATTCCACCGTCACGGCTGCTATACAGGTAACGGCTTCGGCCATCCCCTTGTGGCTAAAGTAATTGCTGTCTATGATGTATTGCTAACTTTAAATACTGAGGATTGAATATTTCCCAAGATCACTGTGGGCAGGTTATATGTCGTAGGCAGACTAGAAATGCATTTAACCAATTAGGTACCAAACAGTTGATTCTAGTAGTTTGTTATAAGCCTCTTGTCACTTTGGGTGGCTAGCAGCCTGTTTTTAAACAGCCATATTAGATTATATCTGGATGCCCCTATTGTCCCTTTTTATCTTAGCAATTTACTTTGTAAAAGATAAATTTTGTATAATATGGAGAAATTTTGTAATTATCATTAATAAAGCATTTTGCTGGACCTGCTCTTATTATTCGGGCAGTATATGCACCGATTTAGGAAATAATGAGTATGATTGAGAGCAGACACTTTGGTTACAAATATAGGCGATTTTTAGGTTTATTGGGAACTAGGCATGTAGAGTCCATCCGTTCACCTTTTCTGCGTGCGAAGCAGTAATCAAAGCAAAAGGTGGCTAATTTGAAGAACCTAGAATATAAGACATATTTTTAGTTGTTTCACACTTTTTTGTAAAGTAATGTACATGTGTTAATTCATAGTTTAGATGCGTCAGTGTGATTCTACAATTTTCATAGTCATGAAAATACAGAAAAATCTTTGAATGAGGTGTGTCCAAACTTTTGGTCTGTACTGTATATAGTCACACACATACATGTATATATATTACATAGTCTCCTTTATTATGTATATTGCTGTCCCTTTTACAGTGCCCTCTCTTGTTATGTACAGTACCGTCCCTTACATACTGGATTATATAGAGCCCTGTTTTTTATTACATACCGTCCTCTCTTGTTAGCTGTATAATGCAATGATGGCTGATGGAGCATGGGAAAGCTTCCTTTCTAATGGAGGAGCTGATGGACTGGTAATCTGGTCACCGGCTCCTCGATCAGCAGTAATTTTATATCTAAAAAGAGAGAGGCCTATGTAATAAAAGAGGGCGCTGTGAATAACAAAATTAACAAGAACACACCATGTAAGAGACAGAACTATACATAACAGCAGAGGAAGCTATATAATAAGGGACAGCACCATATATAACTAGAGAGAATGGTACGTAATAAGGGACGGTGTTATACATAATAAAAGAGGAAACTATGTAACTAAGGATGGTGTTATACAGAATTAGTGAGTACACTATATACTAAGGGACTGTGTTAGACATAATAAGTGATAATGTCTTCCATCACCTCCCCCTGTTCTTAAGGCCATTATAAGTCCCCTACTTCCCATCCCAATCCCCCACACCCCTCATTGTCCTCCTCCCCCACATCCCATCATTGTCCTCTCCCCACCCCATAATTGCCCTCTTCACCACCTCTATCATTACCTTCCACCCTACCATCTTTGCTTTCTCCCCTGCCACCCATCATTGCTCATTCCACCACTTCAATCATTTCCTTCTCCCCCACCACCCCCATTATTGCCCTTTCCACCCCCACCATTATTGCATTCTCCCCCCACCACCCCATCATCATTTATTTTCCCCCCCACCACCCCATCATTGCCATTTCCACCACCTCCATCATTTCCTTCTCCCCTACCACCCCATCATTGCCTTCTCCATCACCCCGTCATTGTCTTCTCCCCATCATTGCCTTCTCCCCATAATTGCCTTCTCCCCATCACACATCATTGCCCTTTCGCCATCACCCCATATTGCCTTCTCCCCATCACCCCCATCATTGCCTTTTCGCCATCACCCCATCATTGCCTTCTCCCCATCACCCATCATTGCCTTTTCCCCATCACCCCATCATTGCCTTCTCCCCCTCACCCCATCATTGCCTTCTCCCCATCATCCTCCCATCATTGCCTTCTCCCCATCACCCATAATTGCCTTCTCCCCATCACCCCATCATTGCCTTCTCCCCATCACCCCATCATTGCCTTTTCCCATCACCCAATCATTGCCTTTTCCTATAATTGCCTTTTCCCATCACCGCATCATTGCTGTTTCCTCATCACTCTATCATTGCCTTTTTGCCATCACCCAATCATTGCCTTCTCCCCATCACCCATCATTGCCTTCTCCCCATCACACATCATTGCCCTTTCGCCATCACCCCCATCATTGCCTTCTCCCCATCACCCCCATCATTGCCTTTTCGCCATCACCCCATCATTGCCTTCTCCCCATCACCCATCATTGCCTTTTCCCCATCACCCCATCATTGCCTTCTCCCCCATCACCCCATCATTGCCTTCTCCCACTCACCCTCATCATTCCCCTCTCCTCCACCTACACACACGCACGCACACACACCACCACTCATCTCTACACTCACATAGAAACAAAACACACACATGCATACATACACACACATACAAAACACACACACACATACATACACACACACACACACAGAGCACCTCTCACCTGTCCGCAGCCGCAGCATCACCGGTGCCCGCACTTCCTCGCTCTGGCACAGCCGGCCGCTGAATGATGACGTCATCCAGCGGCGCTGCTGTGTCAGAGACAGGAAGTGCGGGCTCTGGGCAGGAAGGATCCTTGCAGCTCCTCTCCAGCTTATTTTCTCTTGCAGGCAGCGGAGCTGCTGGGATCGCTCCCTGCACGCAGCACATGAGGGCAATCTGGCCAGGGGCCCCCGGAGCCTCAGGCCCGGAGAAACGGCCAGATTGCCCTCCTTATTAGCTGCCCTGCAGGGGCCCCCTGGAGCCTCTGGGCCCCGGTGCAGTCGCACCGGTTGAATCGACGGTATGTCCGCCCATGGTTCAGCAGTGTCCTTTTCAGAACTGCACAAAACTGTGTGATGGACCCCGCTGGTTCATAGGCCAGATGGCATCCACAGTGCCTCCATCTGCCTTAGTATAAGGAATCTTCCGCCGGGGGTTCAATCTGAATCACGTATTTCAGAGATTTACACGGAAACCCCAGTGTAAGCCCTCTGCGCAGGATAAATGTGTACTGAGCCTTACTGCGATTGTGGCGCCCTGAGGGTCCAGTCGCCACAGAGATGTTGCATCGCACCCAGCGGTGTGACACCTGACTCTCAGGTAAGGAGGAAACACCCCATTGACTCCAACCACTGCATTCAACAGTACACTATGCCAGCTGAGTGTAGGCGGACCCAATGGGATGGTCTAACTCGGGTTGGTTAGAATAGGGTGTGGCTAGTTGGATGGGAGGGGTCAAAGCAGCCGTATGCTGCGAACGTTAGTTTTTGAATTTCAGTTGGAGACAGGCGGCCAGCCTGAGTACTGGCCGGTCCTGCAGCTCTCTGAGTTTACCTCAGAGAGCCTTGCTGAGAGAAATGAAGGGGTCCGGGTCGGTACAGCAATTGACGCTGTCCCCCATCCTCACTGGAGGAAGGACCAGGCAACACATCGGGGAGACGGTTCCCAGGCTAGTGGGTCAGTTCAGCGCCATTAGCAAACACCGCATCTAGTGGGACTCTTCAAGAGCCACTAGCTACCATAATCTCGTCCGGAGGCAGCTTAGTGGTCAAGTACGTCCAGGTTTCCGTCGGTGTCTCGGTCTCCGTGAAGAGGAGGTGATCAACCGGGGCATCGGGCTGCACCTGCAAAACTGAAAGGACCTAATACTGCTTCGCTGAGGGCTCTGTGGTAGGGAGGTGCAGGTAGAAGTAAGGAGTATTGCACAAAATCGCCGGAAAGGAACATAAAAGGGAGTCATTGGAAGTGTGACCAATTTATCTGAGGGTTACTGGACTACTCACTGGAAGGACACAGTGCCCGGCTGGACTCTGTAAAGCGCTTAACAGACTGTGAGTAAACCCTTGAAACTGCATAAGAACTGTTTCCTGCCTTATTACTCCGTCGCATACTCCACTCTGCTACATCACTCTGTACCATTGCTTCATCTTACATCTATCTGCTCTGGAAGGATATCGTCTTACCTGTAGAAGACTCATCACCTAGCTGCACAACACCATCCCTTCCAGAGGATATGCACAGCAGCGCTGGTCCCTCTGACCAGGTACTACAGGTGGCGTCACGACAAACTACACGAACATTTCCATCATCCCCTGTAAATATCCCATTTTCAGTGAGCGCCCAGGGCAACGGACCGCGCTGTGCTATCCGTGACATCCCCATAGACATCAACGGGCTCGGTGCCGAGTATCCCACGGCCCTGGCGGGTGGCTCACGATCTTTGGGGAATTTAAAAAAAAAATCAACAGCAGGTGAAGAATTGTTTTTTTTAAAAAAATTTTACGCCGTTCCTTGTGCAGTATAAGTAATTAAACAACGTTATTCTTCAGGTCGGTGCAATTACAGCGATACCAGATTTATATAGTTTTTTTTATGTTTGGTTGCTGTCACACTAAAAAATGCTTTTTATTGCAAAAACATAGCCATATTTTGACAGGTATAATTTGTACATATTTTAGCATACAGAGTTACGTGAGAGCTTGTTTTTTGTGTGACGAGTTGACGTTCTATTGGTACCATTTTTGATCACTTTCTATTCTAATTTTTGGGAGACAGAATGAACAAAAAACAGCAATTCAGGAATTGCTTTTTTTATGTGACTTCACTTGTGGTAAAATTGATAAGGCCGCTTTATTCTTCAGGTCAGTACGAGTACAGAATTACCACATTTATATTTTTTCTATGTTTTTGTGCTTTTACACAATAAAAACTATCTTATGTAAAAAATTATTATTTTTGCATCGCTTCATTCTGAGAGCTATAACATTTTTATTTTTCCACTGATGGAGCTACATGGCGGCTTGTTTTTTGCAGAACAAGATGACATTTTCAGTGGTACCATTTTGATTTAAATTCGTCTTTTTGAGCGCGTTTTATTCCACTTTTTCTTGTACTGCATATATCCAAGAATGTGAAGGGATTAAAGCAGCATTCTGAGAGCTCATGTATCTATTCCCTGTCTTTTGCACTTGTAACCCAGTTTTGACGCAATATCTTTATGTAAAGCACTACAGTTGATAATGCCATATAATTAGTAAGAACAAAAAACAAAGTGAAACATTCATAAAGATAACAGGCAAGTCAAACATATGTATCAGACTTTTCATAGTGTTTACAGATCACAAATTGCTTAAGACTAATAAGAATTTGAAAATGCTGGCAAATGCTTGAAAAAGACAACTCACAACAAGTGATGAGTGAATACTCGTTACTCACCCGAGCATCGCTGTATTCGGCGAGCACAGAGCATTTCCGTGTTTGCTTGTTGGGAGTTCTGGTGCACTCCCTGCATTTCTGGCGCTCTTCAGAGAGCCAACCAACATGCAGGGATTGTCTGCCACGCACTGTAATGCCGCAGCCATCTTTGTTGTGGTATTACAGTGACTGGCTGGCCGCACAGCGTCATCAGGTGTATAAGAGACTGGAGGGTGACATGCTCGACACAGTCTGCTCTGGAATTAGCGAGTGTAGGGAGAGCTGCTGCCGAGATAGGGTCAGATTTGGGGGTTTAGAAGGTAGTGTAGGTATACCATCAAAGAAGACACAAATCCAGATTAATCAACAGACCTTCTAAGGACTAATTACGGGGTATATAGATTGCTGTGCTGGGTAGGCAGGGAGTGTATGTGCGTATATACATATCAGTGCAAGGCATGCACGCACTGTATGTGTGTATATAGATCTCAATAGCAGGCAGGCATTCTATGTGGCATACTTCATTGCATACATCAAGCGGGTCCATTCCATTACTGTCTACTGCTGCTGCCTATTACATATATTGACCGTATATACACAGCCCTAGGTCTCAATGGGCAGCAATTTTTTTTTTGCATCTTAATCCTGATTATTTTTTTCAAAAGAAATCCAGAACCCCTTATTTTCCTCTATTTGCTTGTTGACACTGCAGAATACAGCCAGATCCTTTTCATAGTACAGCGTGAAAATATAGTGTTAGGGTCTGCGGAACGCACCTAATAGATATAGTAGAGAGGTGCGTTCGCAGCCCGGGGTCCACCGTGCAGGCGAAGCCCGCTGCTAGTAAGATGGCGAAAGTAGCGAACTCTGTTATCCCGTAGAGTCGCTAAAATAAATGCCGTAGCGCACTGTGGCAGTAAGTGCGACTCTGTTAATCCCCAGAGCCGCTAACGGTAATGGCACAGCGCTATATGGCGATAAGTGCGAACTCACTTAGCTTCAGTGAGCCGCAAAGTAAAACGCTAGGGCGCTGAACCAGCGTTATAAAGCGAACCCTGTTGCATCACAGAGCCGCCGAGAAAAAGACTGTGTCCTGTTAGACTCACAGGGAACACAGATAACTGCTGTGCGGATAGCAGTCCGTGATCATGCAGACAGCAACGCAATCAAGCAATCTCCTCACCGGAGGTGCCGGTATTCTAGGGGCTTATTTCAGCCGAGCCCTAACCACATGCGTGCATGATCACACTGGCGCAAAGCACATAATGCAATTGATACTGCCACCCTTTTATAGTAACAGCTAGAGGACCTGCCAGAAACAAGGACCAATGAGAAACTGTTCCAAAACACATGTAGTTTCAGGACCTTCCTGGCGGACCAATGGGAGCTGCTGCAGTACCTGAACATGTGACCCCTGATCTCCAATGAGAGATCTTACCCTGGGCATGCTCAGAAGGGGAAACGCAGGACTTCGTCCCAAAGACGTCTGCTCCAGCACTGGCTATAATAGAAGATCCAGGAAGGGCAGCAGCAAGTCTCTGCACAGTATTGGAATGAGCAAGACGCTGGGACCGACATCTCTGCTGAGCAGGCTCCACTGCGGACGGAGATGGATGGGGAACCGCAGCGGGACTGGTTTGAGACTCCCCTTGTGCAGCAGCGGAAACTCGAACCCTAACATTACCCCCCCTCCTAGGGCCCCCCCTTCTTTGGGCCTCGCTGTGCTCAAAGGCAGCGATGAGCTGCGGAGCGTGAACATGCTCGGCAGGCTCCCAGGACCTATCCTCAGGCCCATAACCCCTCCAATCCACCAAATAAAATTTTTTGCCTCGTACCACCTTGCACCCAACAATGGCGTTCACCTCATGATCGCCGGTAGATGAACACGACGTCCCGGCAGATGACTCGGAAAACCGGGAAATGGCCACGGGTTTCAGGAGAGACACATGAAAGGTGTCGGTGATACCAAGGCGAGGCGGAAGGGCTAGGCGGTAAACCACCAGGTTCACCTGCTCAAGAACTTTAAAGGGGCCCAAAAAGCGAGGTGCCAACTTGGTGGACTCTACACGTAGCCTGATGTTTCGGGCAGAAAGCCACACTAGGTCACCCGGAGCAAATGTAGGAGCGGGGCGCCGATGGGCATCGGCCAAAGACCTCATCCTCTCTTTGGAGGCCTGAATGGCATCCTGGGTGCGGTCACAAATGTCCCGTGTCTCCACAGCCCATTCTGCCACCCTGGAATCTGTGGAAGACACGGGCATGGGCACTGGTACCCGCGGATGTTGATCGTAGTTCAGGAGGAATGGGGTCTGTCCGGTGGAGTCAGCCACAGCATTATTTAGAGTGAACTCAGCCCACGGTAGCAAGGATGCCCAGTCATCCTGCCTGGCAGAGACAAAATGTCGCAAGTATGTGACCAAGGTCTGGTTGGCCCTCTCTACCAACCCATTCGTGTCGGGATGGTATGCAGAGGAGAGATTCAACTCAATGCTGAGTAAACGACACAGCTCTCTCCAGAACCGAGACGCAAACTGGGGACCTCGATAATGTGTGGGACCATCTTGCTATATATGGGGGATTATATGTGTGGGGCCATGCGTGCAGGCCTCTGCATTTTTTGCATGTTGCCATTCCGATTATTTTTTGTTTCCTTACCAAACACCTTCTGAATATTTGTCAAATTTTCTTACACCATGATTAAAAAATAATCAGTATGTACAGTACTCCAGTACAATTTTTTCTAAGTGCTCAATGCTCCATTTCCTTGTAGGTTCCAACATCATCAGCAGTGACTGTCGTCAGTAGCAGTAGGCATCTTTCAGCATTAGGGGCCCACTACCCCTCCGCCTCAAACCCTTGTAAAATGAGTAAAAAACAAACATTGCTAGAGAGCTTCTTTGAAAAGGGAGAAAGATCCAATGATGAGACAGATGAAGACTCCATGACTGCTAAAAAATAGAAAGCTGCATTTAAAAGAAAATACGAGTCCTACTTAAATTATAGGTTCATCGCAACAGGCGATTCACTGGCCGCAAGCCCACTCTGTGTGATATGTGGCGATCGGCTATCTAACGAGGCTATGAAGCCTTCAAAACTGGTTTGCCACTTACAGACCAAGCACACTGCATCAAAAGACAAGCCTTTGGAGTTTTTTGTAAGAAAAAAGAGTGAACACGAAGGACAGAGGAAATTATTGAAGGCCACCACATCAACAAATGTGTCTGCACTGAGTGGCTAACCGCATTGCTAAGGCTAAGAAGCCCTTTACTGTTGGTGAAAAATTGATCCTGCCTGCCGTTAAGGACATTTGCCATGAACTTTTTGGAGAGGCTGCAGTTAAAAAGGTGGCACAGTTTCCTCTTTTAGCGAGCACTGTCACTAGACGAACTAATGAAATAGCAGAAGACGTCGATGTACAATTGTTAGAGAGGATTAATACGTCACCATGGTATGCAATCCAGGTTGATGAGTCTACTGATGTTGACAACAAAGCAATGATGCTTGTTTATGTGCGATATATTTTTCAGGAGGATGTGCATGAGGAAATGTTATGGGCATTATTGTTGGCAGCCAACACCACAGGTGCAGAACTATTCAAGTCTTTGGTGGATGATTACATATCAGGAAAATTAAACTGGTCATTTTGTGTAGGTATATGCACGGACGGAGCAGCTGCCATGACTGGATGGCTTTCTGGTTTAACTACTCGGGTCAAACAGGTTGCATCTGAATGTGAGTCTATGCACTGTGTCATCCATAGAGAAATGCAGGCAAGCTGAAAAATGTCACCTGAACTTAACAGCATTTTGCAAGATGTGATTAAAGTTATTAATCATATCAAAGCATAAGCCCTTAACTCACGTCTGTTTGAGCAGCTCTGTGAGGAGATGGACGCGTAGCACAAGTGACTTATCTTACACACAGAAGTCAGATTTCTAAAGGTAGAGCACTGGCCAGAGTTTTTAAATTACGAGAACAGCTTCATAGATTTCTTTTAGAAAAAGAATCGCCACTTTCAGCGCATTTCATTAGTAAAGAATTGGGCCACAAAATTTACTTACTTATGTGACATATTCAACTTGTTGAACAAACTTAATCTGTCACTTCAGGGAGATTAACAACTGCCTTCAAGTTGGCAGATAAAGTTGCTGCATTCAAAGCCAAACTGGAAGCGTGGGGACGGCGAGTGAGAACAGGGATATTTGATATGTTTCAAATATTAGCAGGGATTTTGGAAGAGAACGAGCCTGAACCTTTATTCTCCCAGCTGGTGCATGATCATCTATCTCAGCTTTCAGTACAGTTAGAGCATTACTTTCCAACCACAAAAAAACCCACGAACTAGGAAGGAATGGATTTGCAATTCATTTGTGAACAAGCCAGGTGAACCGACCTTGTCCGTGCTTGAAGAAGACCAACTGCTTGAGATTGCAAATGATGGTAGCCTTAAAAGTATGTTTGAGATGTCAAATCTCCCAACATTCTGGATTAAAGTCGAGGCAGAATATCCTGACATCGCCACAAAAGCGCTGAAAACTCTGCTTCCATTTTCAACATCCCATCTGTGTGAAACTGGATTTTCTGCAATGACAGCAGCAAAAACAAGATTACGGAGTAGACTGGACATAAGGAACACACTTCGGGTGTCACTGTCTCCCATCACCCCTAGATGGGACCATCTTGTTGAAGGAAAACAAGCCCAGTGCTCCCATTGTTCCAGGGAAACAAGCCCGGTGCTCCCACTCATTCTGATCCTATGGTGAGTTGAGTCACATTCACATTATAAATGTCATAATTAAATGATAAGTATGCACTAAACTAAACTCCAACCCCCTTTATATCCCGCCCCCATATGTCCAAAGTCCCGCCCCGCCCTGCTGGGCCATGGAAAAATAGTCTTGCTTGAAGCCGGTCACTGGTGCAAAAAAGGTTGGTGACCACTGCTCTACAACACAGTCAGTGGACACTTAGTAATTTTCCCCCACCCATTTAGTGGAATATCAAGGTCTTGAGATCCATTTGTAGGAATCCAGATATTAAAGCTATCAAACAACAAATATTATCTTTTTAAGTTGAAACAGATTATTAAAGACACTTAAACAAGTTATTCAACATTTATTTAGCCTCTCTTGTCAGAACAAAAGAACCATAATTGTGCTGTATCACAATACTAGACCAAAGAGAAAACAGAAACTCTTGATACAATAATGCAACTGCCTCACAACAAAGGTGACCAGTACTACAATGCTGTGAACAGGATAAATTGTCTGATGCCAGAGTCCTTCAAACATCAACTACCTGCTGGTGTTCATCAACAGCGATAAACAAAAAACAAAATTTTTTTTTTTTTTAAAGGAGTCTCTGGGCTTATATTTGAATTGTGAATCTCTGTTATTACAGTATCCAAGATGTGTTGGTGTCATCAAAACTTAATCTTAAATGCAGGTGGTTGGATGATTGCTGATGACCCTGAGGATTAAAGGTACTGCCACACTAAGCAATCCCGCTAGCGATCTCGTTAGCGTTGCATACTAATGAGATCGCTAGCGGGATTGTTTCTATATCGCTAAATGCTGCCGCATTTAGCGATATAGTTAACGACGCTATCGCCGTTAGCGATCTTCTTAACGACTTTAGCGGTACAAAAGTACCGCTAAATCGCTAAGAAAAGGTGCCACACAGCGATAACATACTTACCCAGCGGGAGCTCCAGCGATGAAATAGGGTCCGGAGCGATTCCAGCGACGAGCGAGATCACAGCAGGAAGCTCGTCGCTGGAAGCTGCCGCACTGAACAATATCGCTAACGGGATCGCTAAATAGTGACGTTTTTTAGCGATCCCGTTAGCGATATTGTTTAGTGTGGTATACCCTTTAAAGAGTGCTTTTAAGATAGTATCAGGATCAATTTCAGCTGGAGGATTTTAAGCAACACTGGAGGAGGAGGAGGTTGTGTTTCTTATAGATTCACCTTCCTTCTTTGATGGGTGTCACTTAATCTTGGAAGTATGGACTGTTCTGATGTTATCACACTACCTTTCAAAGGAAGATTGCATTTCATTGATTGTCCATCTAGGTATCTGTTTTTGGATTTTTTTGTAGGCACCAACTGCATTTTCCTTTCTTACAAAACATCCTCTGCAACTCGGTAACTCAACAAGCAGGTGCGCTTCAAGGCACCGCATACACAGAAAGCTCCATGATATCTTTCTCTGTGACTGTTGGAGACAAATTATTAATGGTCATTTTTGTGCCTTCTAAAGAGCTAAAGACAGACTCTTTATGAGTGGGCCCTACTGATGAACTGGCGTCCTTTGTGGCAAGTTTCTGTGACACGTTGGTTATAGCCTTTGTGTGCAATTAAAGGTGGCAATTGGAGAAGTGTTGTGCTGAGCAGACATGGGAGCTGTGTATGTGTGTAGCCCAGCTGTGACTGGAGCCACATGTTACCCTGGAAGATGCACGAAAGGTAAACCCACCACAACCCATAAGCACACAACACTCCACATTTTCCTGATGCCACCAGAGGGAGCCCTTGGAGACGACAGCAGGGAGATGAAGGCAGTCTAGCTGAGAGTTAGCTAGTCATTGGTTTTACCTCAGAGTGTCAGTTTTACCTCAGCAGAGGAGATTAGAGCAGACTGTGAGAGATTTCAGTCAGAACGGCAGTTACCTCAGACGAGCTGAGAGGGAAAGACTAGCTAGAAAGAGAAAGCCTGAAGACTTCAGCAAACACTCAGTTTAGGAGTGGAGTCCAGTAGTAGTGGGAAAGATTACCACTTAGCCTGGTCAAAATTGAGTTTACTGAGAGACCTTCAGTGAGCGTTTCAGTGAGTAAGCGTGCCGACGCTTGGAGAGCGGTGAAGATAAAGAAAGCTGACATCTGCTGCTAGCTTGTGCTTATGATAGTGGTGAGAATAGGATGAAAGGCAGGTGGAAGAAAGAAGAGAGTGACAGAGGTTAACCAGCATTGATAGCTTACCTCCACTCTGCACCACCGGACACCGGGTCCGCGCTTGCCAGCATCTGCACGACTGGTAGGAGACACCGGAGACCCTGCTGGACTACAGATCGCAGGGGCCCAACAGTATTGATACGTAACCGGGGTCAGGAAGAACAGGAGTCTGGCCTGATCAGCCATATAGAGACTTAGTTCTGTCCACAAGAAGGCTCCACCACAAGGTCAGCCGGGCGTAGCTGAGAAGACGGAGTTAGGCTTTGTTTTATGCAAGTCAGAAACTCACACACCTAAAGGAGTAAGGAGGCCCTACACCTACTCAGTGGGATTACTGGACGTGCATCCTCCACCCTGACAGCTTCCCGGGTTGTGCCTACAACTTCACCATCAGTAAAGGTACAGAAAGAGATTTTCTTGTGTGTGTCTGCCTTATTGCTCCTGCACCCCTATATTACACCGCCATATACCCTGAGGGATCAGTCTCGCCTGTGGGAGATTTAACACCTTGCTGCCCAGTAACAACCCCTCAGAGGATCTACCCTGCAGCGCTGGTCATCCTGACCAGGAACCACAGGTGGCGTCATGAACATTTCTATATACTACAATCCCCTGTAAATATTCCCCTTTTTAGTGAGCGCCCAGGGCAATGGACCGAGCTGCGCTACCCGTGACATCCCCCATTGAAGTGATCGGGCTCGGTGCCGAGTTCCCCACAAGCCCTGGCCGTGCGACTCATTTTTGGCGTCACGAACAGGATACGAGCTCGCTATATATGAGTCCTGTGTGCCTGAAGTGGACTGTTTTGTGAAAGAGACTGTGTTGCTGTTGTTGTGATTTTTGGTGCCAATTGTCCGCCATTGCCCGCCAAAGTACAGCGCTACAGCGCAAAGAGAAGGGGCGTACCTGCAGAAAGCGCGCGGAGTCCGGACACGCCCCCAACGCTGATGCAGCGGCAGGTCCTGTGGAGAGCTTCAGTGATCGCTCTGACGTCAGAGCGCCGGCGACGCAGGTCCTTCTACATCGCTGTACCCTGCGGAGCTGCAACCTTCAGAGAAGGTAGGCCACGCTTAACTAGGGGGGGCGCAGACATGTCACAGCCACAAGCTGACAGCGCGGCAGAGGGCGACCGCTCCAATGACTTACCCGCCGGCCCTGCCGCACAGGATGGCCCCTCACCAGGCCCGGTGGCCCCGATAGTACCACTGACCCTGCCATACCTGCCTGGAGCAAAGTGGCTCCCTCAGTATAGCGGTAAGCCAGACACCCTGTCAGGGTTCAAGCGCAAAATATGCAGCATAATGGACATGTACCCTATGACAGAGAAACAAAGAGCTGCAGTGGTATTAGGACAACTGACTGGTGCTGCAGAAAGGGAAGCAGAGACTTGGACAGCTGCAGACCAGGAATTAGTGCTTTCAATATTCTTAAAGCTACAGAGTATTTTTGAGGACCGCACTGAAACAGATCTCCGGATGAGGTTTTACCAATGCTCCCAGAGACCAGATGACAGTATTAGGGACTACGCCTGCCGACTACAGGGGGCCCTGCGGGCTCTCAAACAGGTCAACCCTATAAGTGCCTTAATGAAAGCAAAATGTTGAAGGAACAATTTGTACGGGGACTGAGGTCCCAAGCTGAAAGCAGAACTGTGCACTGGTGGTCCTTGGATCATCCTGACGCTACCTTTGATGCCCTAAAGGATATGGCTATAAAAGGACTGTGACCCCTGGAGAAGCCCGAGGTGGCAACCCAGTGCCACACGGGTGAAGCCACTCTAAAGCCAGCAGCATCCACCTTTTCCCCGCTGGTGGCGGAAGCCAAAACGCAGCTAGCGCCCCCTACTGAGTTGGACTGTCTGCGCTCAGAAGTGTGCCAGCTGACCAAAAACCTGGCTGCTGTAATGAGTGCCCTGCAGCTGCGGAAGGAGGAAAGATCCTGCTAGCTGACTGCCCAGAGGATGTCCCTTGGATGAACCGGAGGAGAAGGAGGACATCGCCCCATCAGAGGAGGACAACGCCACCCCCAGGAGCAACCCCTGATCAGCACCATCCTCACCGAGAGATCATCTGCTACTGTTGCAACAGAGAAGGTCATCTAGCCAGACAGTGTCCTTTAAACGAGCAGATCCTGGGTCCGAGAGCCAACACCCAGGAATAGACTCTTCAGGCCCCTCAGACTGGAACCGCAGGTTTGTGGGAGGAAGACCCTACCTGTCCATCATCCTGGACGGGATCGCAATCCCTGCCCTGCTGGACACTGGATCTCAGGTGACCATCATACCTGATGTCCTGTATAATAAGTTTTGGTCCATGGACAGTCTCCAGCCCCGAGCCCTGACTTTGCTGTGTACGCCTCTAATGGTCTCCCTGTTGATATACTCGGAGCCAAAAACGTGGACGTAAAGGTGGGCAGAGTGGAGCTGAGGGACCAGGGACTCTTAGTAGTAAAAACTGTAAATGAGGAAAATGGCTTAAATGTGGTTTTAGGTACAAACATTATCAGTAACTGTCTAGGAGAAGTTGTGTTTTTGCTCCAACAGTTCACCGAAGTTGCCAGGCCAAAGCAAAAGGGAGTGATCCAGAGGGAGATCCGGGCCCTGTTGTGCCAGCAGCAAGCGAAACTGACAGATGGTGAAATTGGTAATGTACGGGTAACAGACCCGAATCCCATTGTGATACCCCCAATGAGTGAAATGCTTATATGGTGTAGAGCAGCAATAGGTCTGAGAGGACAGAGCTACCAAGCAGTAGTAGAGCCCCATTGTTCAGAGCACAGACCTACACTCTTTACTGCTAGAGGGGTAGTGGAAGTACGAAATGGGAGAGTACCAGTACGTCTTCTCAACTGGGGAGAAGATGAAGTGAATTTACCACGTTATGCTACTGTTGCTAAATTACATACTGTAGATAATAACTCCATTCTCACGACGGAGACCTTAGCCTCCCACCAACCAGTGGAGGATAATGACCCAGCAACCCAGGTGAAGGATTGGTGTCAGCAGCTCCATGTCGGGACAGACACCACTCCGGCCCACCAGAAACAGGGAGTACTTCGGGTGGTACAGGAGTACACACAGGTATTTAGCAAACACCCACTTGACTTTGGGACAATTAAGGGAGTGCAACACCATATCCCTACAGGCAACCATCCCCCATTAAAGAGCGGTACAGGCCTATACCTCCAGCACACTACCAAAAAGCCAAGGAGATGTTGCGTGACATGAAGGAAGCAGGGGTGATAAGGGATAGTTGTAGTCCCTGGGCAGCATCTCTAGTCCTAGTCAGGAAAAAGGACGGAAGCATGAGAATGTGTGTAGATTACAGACAAGTGAATCGCATTACACATAAAGATGCATACCCTTTACCACGCATTGAGGAATCCTTAGCTGCCTTAAAAACTGCTAACTACTTTTCCACCCTTGACCTCACTAGTGGATACTGGCAAGTAGCTGTGGCTGAGGAGGATCGGGAGAAGACGGCTTTCACCACCCCGATGGGACTCTGTGAGTTTGACAGGATGCCGTTTGGACTCAGCAGTGCCCGGGAACATTCCAGAGAGTGATGGAGAGTTGCCTGGGACATCTCAACTTTGAAACCGTGTTGCTGTACCTGGACGACGTAATTGTGTACTCCAAGACATATGAGGATCATCTGAAGCACCTGGCAGAGGTATTCGAGTCACTGTCCAAGTACGGGATGAAACTGAAGCCTTCAAAGTGCCATCTGCTCAAACAAAAGGTACAGTACTTGGGACATATTGTCAGCTCAGAAGGAGTAGCGTCAGACCCCGAGAAGGTCACCGCCATCCAGAAATGGCTAGAACCAAGGAATCTCAAGGAGGTGCGCCAGTTCCTGGGACTGACAGGTTACTACCGGAGGTTTGTAAAGGACTACACCAAGAAAGCAGCGCCTCTGCAGGACCTCCTGGTAGGACAATCCCTTAAGAGCAGAAATCCTCCATTCCACTGGGGTAAAGAACAAGCTGAGGCATTCAAGGAGATGAAGGAGATCCTGACAGGCGATGAGATCTTAGCCTACCCTGACTACAGCCAGCCGTTCCTGCTGTACACTGATGCCAGCAACGAAGGATTGGGAGCTGTCCTCAGTCAGAAGCAAAATGGCCTCGAGAAAGTCATCGCATATGCTAGCAGGAAGCTCCGGCTGACCGAGAGGAACCCAGAGAACTATAGCAGCTTCAAGTTGGAGTTCCTGGCGCTGGTCTGGGCCATTACAGAAAGATTCAAGCATTACCTAGCCTCCAGCAAGTTCACTGCTTACACTGACAATAACCCCTTGACACATCTTGAAACAGGCAAGCTGGGAGCCATGGAGCAACGTTGGATGGCTCGGCTGTCGAACTATCAATTCACAATCAAGTACAGGGCAGGCCGTAAGAATGCCAACGCTGATGCCTTGTCCAGAATGCCGCATGAGTCTGACACGGAAGAGGAATTGGATGACCTAGAAGAGATTGAGCTACCTGCATTCCACAGAAATGGGATGATCCACGAGCAACTAGCCTGCAGGAGGCAGCGTGGTAAGACGTTAAACCCTTTACCTCACCACAGCTGGAAGGAGACCCAGGACAGTGACCTGGTTGTCAGCTGTATCAAGGAGCTGATAACTCAGGAAGGTTCCTCCTTAGAGAAGGATGCGTCTCAACAAGCAAAGCAGCTGTGGAATGAGAGAAGCCGGCTGTTCATCTACTGAGAGAAGCTGTGCCGAAGGTACGTCAACCCAAGAACCCATGAGATGGTATGGCAGATAGTAGTACCCAGAACGGACATCCAGATGGTGTTGGAAGCCTACCACGATCGAGCGGGGCACTTTGGCTGGAAGAAGCTGGAAACCCTGCTGAAGTGTCGTTTCTACTGAGTGGGAATGCGCAGTTCCATCGAGAAATGGTGTAAAAACTGTGTGTCCTGTAGCCTCCGAAGAAAAGACTACAGCAGCCAGAAAGCACCCCTGCAACCCATCAAGACAACTCGTCCCTTGGAGATCGTGGCCTTGGACCATGTCAAGTTGTCACCCAGCAGGTCAGGATACTCATATGCCCTGACAATGGTGGATCACTACTCTAGGTTCCTGGTGGTTGCCCCTGTCAAAGATCTGACAGCTGAAACAGCAGCAAAGACGTTTCAAGCGTATTTCTGCAGACCCCATGGATATCTAGAGCAAGTGTTAACTGATCAGGGTCCTGCCTTTGAAGCCGAGTTGTTTAAAGAGTTCTGTCATTTGTACGGATGCAAGAAGATAAGAACCACACCGTACCACCCCCAAACAAATGGTCTCTGTGAAAAGATGAATCACATAGTCATTGATCTGCTGAAGACGGTACCACTTGAGGAGAGGAATCGGTGGCCAGACCTACTACCTGACCTGGTAGATCTGTACAATCACATACCTGTGAGTTCCACCAACTGCACTCCAGCCTACCTTATGCGAGCAAGACCAGGAAAGCTGCCCATGGATTTGGAACTTGGTGTTGTAGAACCAGAAGCTGATGTTACTACTGAAGATTGGGACACGAACCGACAGGAACAGTACAAGAGAGTACAAGCCTGCGTGGAAGATAGTCTCAATAAAGTAAGGGAAAAACAGGAGGAAAACTACAACAAAAGTGCGCCAGCTGAACCTTTTGCACCTGGAGAAATTGTGCTGAAGAGAAAAAGAAGAATGCACAAATTGGATGATCAGTGGGAAAAAGAGCCATATGTCGTGCAAAATTCCAAGTTTGACAACAGGAAGACCTGTACCATTAGCAAAGATGGAGGAAAGACTACCACAACCGTATCCAGAGACCATCTAAAACTGTGTCCAGACATGTTAAAGTTTCACGAAGAAGAACCTGTTATGGAAAGAGAGGAACCAGGTGAGGTCATACACACGGACCTAGGAGACTTTCCTGCAGATTGGCCTTGTATCAGAGACGCTGTGATTATTCCAGTACTTCAGTTTTTTCAACCACAAGAAGCGCTTCAATGTCCAGCTGAGCCAGTTGCCGCAGCAGAAGAAAGAGTTCGGGAGGAACCTGCTCCTGTAGCATCTCCAGAAGTAGAGTCTTGAGAAGTGGAACCTCAAGACGTGGAACTACCAGAAGAATCCCCTAGCGAAATAGAACCGCATCGCCCAGCCACAAGTATGCTTGCCAGATCCCTAGAGAGGTTAAGGCAGTATTACAGTTTGCCGGCACGCAGGACAGATAGGCCAGATGCTACTATACCTGACGCAACACCACGTAGGTCAGTACGCACGACAAAAGGCAGGTTACCTGTTAGGTACCAAGAGTAGGCCTAGCAAATTAAGCCAGTGAACCAATATCCAAGTGTAAAAATGTAAATAAGATTTGTGTAAATAATTGTATATATGTTACTTGTATTATGAAACGTTCAAAGTGTCCTTACCTCCCGCAAGGGAAGAGTTATAATTGATGTTATTTGTTGATGTTATAAAAATTGTTTTCTTTTTCAGCCCGGGAGTGCTGATATTAACTAGGGGGGATGTGTAGCCCAGCTGTGACTGGAGCCACATGTTACCCTGGAAGATGCACGAAAGGTAAACCCACCACAACCCATAAGCACACAACACTCCACATTTTCCGGGTGCCACCAGAGGGAGCCCTTGGAGACGACAGCAGGGAGATGAAGGCAGTCTAGCTGAGAGTTAGCTAGTCGTTGGTTTTACCTCAGAGTGTCAGTTTTACCTCAGCAGAGGAGATTAGAGCAGACTGTGAGAGATTTCAGTCAGAAAAGCAGTTACCTCAGACAAGCTGAGAGGGAAAGACTAGCTAGAAAGAGAAAGCCTGAAGACTTCAGCAAACACTCAGTTTAGGAGTGGAGTCCAGTAGTAGTGGGAAAGATTACCACTTAGCCTGGTCAAAATTGAGTTTACTGAGAGACCTTCAGTGAGCGTTTCAGTGAGTAAGCGTGCCGACGCTTGGAGAGCGGTGAAGATAAAGAAAGCTGACATCTGCTGCTAGCTTGTGCTTATGATAGTGGTGAGAGTAGGACGAAAGGCAGGTGGAAGAAAGAAGAGAGAGAGTGACAGAGGTTAACCAGCATTGATAGCTTACCTCCACTCTGCACCACCGGACACCGGGTCCGCGCTTGCCAGCATCTGCACGACTGGTAGGAGACACCGGAGACCCTGCTGGACTACAGGTCGCAGGGGCCCAACAGTGTTGATATGTAACCGGGGTCAGGAAGAACAGGAGTCTGGTCTGATCAGCCATATAGAGACTTAGTCCTGTCCACAAGAAGGCTCCACCACAAGGTCAGCCGGGCGTAGCTGAGAAGACGGAGTTAGGCTTTGTTTTATGCAAGTCAGAAACTCACACACCTAAAGGAGTAAGGAGGCCCTACACCTACTCAGTGGGATTACTGGACGTGCATCCTCCACCCTGACAGCTTCCCGGGTCGTGCCTACAACTTCACCATCAGTAAAGGTACAGAAAGAGATTTTCTTGTGTGTGTATGCCTTATTGCTCCTGCACCCCTATATTACACCGCCATATACCCTGAGGGATCAGTCTCGCCTGTGGGAGACTTAACACCTTGCTGCCCAGTAACAACCCCTCAGAGGATCTACCCTGCAGCGCTGGTCATCCTGACCAGGAACCACAGGTGGCGTCACGAACATTTCTATATACTACAATCCCCTGTAAATATTCCCCTTTTTAGTGAGCGCCCAGGGCAACGGACCGAGCTGCGCTACCCGTGACATCCCCCATTGAAGTGATCAGGCTCGGTGCCGAGTACCCCACAAGCCCTGGCCGTGTGACTCATATGCATCATTCTGTAACCCTTTAATAAGAGGTAAAGTTTGCCCAAGAGAAAATTAATTTCCAGACAATCACGGCCTTTTTTGCACATAGTTTGGAGCTGTGATCTTCATCTTCTTGGTGGGGTTGTGATAAAGTTCTAAGTTCTACAATAGCATAATCGTCCATATCTTGTAAAGCGGAAATCAGTTGTTTTCCAGGTTCGTGGTTAACTACGTTTATTGGCATTCCTTTAACAGTGTTCGTTACCCTGGAACAAATATTTATTGGCTGTAACATTTGGATATTATTGGTAATACTGTATGTATGGGTGAAGAAGATGAAGAACCTTGTGCCTCGGGTGTGTTGAAAGTTACGGCCTATGTACTCCTCTTTAAACTTAGTTTTTCACAAGCATCCATCAGTTTGTTTGGTTTTCCTCTAATACTGATCTGCTTTGTATAATTCAGCATCTCACGAGCAGGTTTACCCTTTATACGGACACGTGCGTCTTTGACAACATATTTCTTATGGGCATCTTTTATGCAGAGCTTCAGGCCCGAATCTGTTACACAGATCTTCTGACAGGCATGAAACGCATTCTGGTAATTGGTGGTGGGCTGATAAATGACTAATCATTGTAGGCTGTATCCTGGATCTCATACATCCCATAGCCACCGCTGTTATTAATCCTGTATGTTCCCATTCCTGCCGTCACCATGCCCCTTACCCTGATCAGTTCATCCAACGACTTGTCCGCCATATTTTTGCTAAAAACCTGCACCTTCCTAGCAGCAACTGTGTAGGAAACCATGTTACTGTTTTCCAGGGTGTTTATGATGCCCGTAAAAAAAAAGTTTACACACTATGTTGATGTGCACACCCAGGGGGAAATGTTTGTCAGCCCATATACTTAGTGTATGGCCATTCCAAATATAGGAGACCTCTCCTTTTTATTGGGAACATTTTTTTATGAGGCCTTCCTCCACGTTTCTTCCAAGGGGGATTGGGGTGCGTGAAAATTTGGGCCAGCCCTTGCATTTATTTCATGGACAAACACTATGGGAGACCCACTTTCTTTTAATGGGAACTTTTTTTCAGGAGGCCCTCCTATTTGTCTCGTGAAAGGGGTATTGGGGTGCGTCCTAATTTTGGCAGCCCAGCCACTCAATGAATAGGCATTAACAGCATAGGAGACCCACTGCTTAATAATGGCCCTTTAAGAATAGTAATGCTGCCTGATACACCTCAAAAAGAGGCTTTGTGACTTTAAGAGTCACTCCTTCATAAATGAAACAAGATGTGTCTCATGATGTGTCACACACCACATGGCCAGCTAAGGTTGTTAAATGCTAAATGACATTTCCCAGTTAATGCATTTCTATTGGTTGAAAGCAATGGTAGCATTGAAAAACGCATCAAAAATGCAACGTGTGAACATAGCCAAAGTGGTGGAGGAACATTTTTTGGGGGGTCTTTTCTTTTGCCTTACATGCAAATTATTACCCTGGAAAGGATGTTCTTTAACATATTTCCCAGGAAAATCCATTCTGGTTTTGTTTTTGTATGTTTTAGTGTGCACCAGTAAAAGTGGCGCCACACGCTGACAATATTGGTCACAGCAGTGACCTAGGAGTCAGAAATGCTTCCAGGGGTCTTCCCCATGATGTTCCCATGTCATTTGAGCACTGTTGCCATAGATTTCTGACATTTTGATACCCTAAAAAGACCTCCGAGTTGGGTCGTCGTGGCAAAATAGCTTGGGTTTCCCACAGACTTACATTGGGCTCGTTGCTTGCAGGGCCGGCGTCAGCACCCGGGCAAGTGCCGGGGCCTTGAGCAGGCGGGATGGCCCACTCACATATGGGGTCCTCACATACGGTATGCTATGGGGGCCCGATGCCTGTGCCAGTACCGGGGGCCGGTGCCTCGAGCAGAGTAGTGGCCAGTGAGAGGTGAGTATTTCATTTTTTATTTTTTTTTAATGTTTGGCGCAATATAGGGAGACCATTATATGGGGCCCATCATACACTGGGGTATCATATGGGGCCCATCATACACTAGAGCATCATATATGGGGCCATCATACACTGGAGCATCATATATGGAGCATTATATGGGGTCTATCATACACTGGAGCATCATATATGGGGCCCATTATATATGGAGCATTATATGGGGCCAATCATACACTGGAGCATCATATATGGGGCCCATTATATATGGAGCATTATATGAGGCCCATAATATACTGGAGCATCATATATAGGTCCATTATATATGAAGCATTATATGCGGCCCATCATGCACTGAAGCATCATATATGGGGCCCATCATATACTGGAGCATCATATGGGGCCCATTATATATGGAACATCATATGGGGCCCATTATATATGGAGCATCATTTGGGGCCCATTATATATGGAACATCATATGGGGTCCATTATATATGGAGCATCATTTGGGGCCTATTAATATGGAGCATCTTATAGGGTCCATTATAATGGAGCATTATATGGGGCCCATTATATATGGAGCATTATATGGGGCTCATTATTCTGTATGGAGCTCTATGTGGTGACCATAATACTGTATGGAGCAATAAATAGGGCTCATTATTCTGTATGAAACACTATGTGGTGTCCATAATACTGTATGAAGCAATATATGGAGCTCATTATACTGTATGGAGCAATATATGGGGCTCATTATTCTGCATGGAGCACTATGGGGTGCCCATAATACTGTATGGAGCAATATATGGAGCTCATTATACTGTATGAAGCAATATATAGGGCTCATTAATCTGTATGGGACACTATGTGCTGCCCATAATACTGTATGGAACAATATATGGAGCTCATTATTCTGTATGGAGCACTATGGGGTGCCCATAATACTGTATGGAACAATATATGGAGCTCATTATTCTGTATGGAGCACTATGTGGTGCCTATAATACTGTATGGATGACTATACTGTTTGTCTTTTGAGCTATTGTAGAATTTACAATAGATATCACTCATGTAATGTATGAAGTAAGTGAAATGTTTGGCCGTATCTGTGCATCATGAATTGTGGTATGTGTTAAAGGAGCCCATTGAGACTCTTTCGCCCGGGGCCCATGAAAACCTGGAGTCGACCCTGCTTGCTTGGATCGATCACCCGAGCATTCCAATTTGCTCGACCTGAGCAACCGAGCATTTTAGGCTCGCTCATCACTAGTGCTAATACATCTATCAATCCAGAACACTTCCGTTGGTAAAAAATCCTCCTTGATTGGTGAAGAGATATAGGACTCATCAGAGGTTGATCCTATAGGTGCTTGCCTTTTGAGAGAAAACTCACCTGTCCACTCACAAATCTCATGCCGCTAGTCACTTCTGAAAAGGTCCTTCCAGGTCAGCATCGGTCACGCCGACACCTGCGCAGACAGAATAAACATTTTGAGGACCTTTGAGATCACATGGTATTAATCGGCACATCTGCACATCATGTTGTGCATGTAGATACAAAGGACCTGTCCATGCAATGTCAACACCACTGCACGTCCCACAAGGTGGCCAACAAAATGAAAGCTGTCTGGATAATTTCCATTGAAAGGGGTTGACGTTATATAAAAGGGTTTTTGTATGTTTTAGTGTGCGCCTGTAAAAGTGGCGTTACACGCTGACAACATTGGTCACAGCAGTAATCTAGGAGTCAGAAATGCTTCCAGGGGCACTCACCATGATGTTCCCATGTCATTGGAGCACTGTTTCCATCATTTGCAGACGTTTCTAGACTTTAAAAAGGACTATGGAGGGGATCACGGCAAAAATGCTCGGTTTTCCCATAGACTTACATTGGGCTTGTTGCTCGGTCGAGTACCCGATTATTCCAATTTGCTGGACCCGAATAACAAGCACCCGAGCATTTTAGTGCTCGCTCATCACTACTCATAACATTGTGAAACAATCTTTTTATACAGTAGGGACATCTAGTGGTTGAAAATGAAAATACATCCAACGTGAAGATTGTGATTTATTAGTAAAATATTCCATCATCTTTTTTAAAATATTATTGCAAAGAAACTCATTATGTGTTGTCTACACAAAACAGGTCACAAAAATAAAGTTGATAGCCACATCCAAAATAACAGAAAAAATATTTACATTTTTCTCCATATTTGTCAAATAATTAAAATCCATGTTGGTGATAGAAAAAACATTATTATGCGTTTCGGATGCTATGTGTGTCCTTAGTCATAGAGCATGACTAAGCAATGATTATATGGACATCACTGCATCGCACGCCCCACTGGACGAGGAGACGGAGGCTGAGGTAGATACGTTTTTTTTTTATAAATATGCAGCCCGCAAATCAGGGAGACTGTGGTAGCTTTATAAGGGGTAATGAGCTGTGGAGACCACCATATTGCATATAGTGAGGAAAACCAATTTTAAAAAAAGACGCAACACACCCAATATCAATTCAGATTGTGGACATAACCTTTGGCGGTGCATGGAATGCTGTTTTGGCAACAGACAAAATAGAAAAGGTTATATCCAGCATCAAGTCTGTGAGCTAGGAAAAAAATACTTCTTAGACCATGTTAGAAATGACAATAGATAAAGTTCTGTCACACTGTGAAGGTCTTAAGTAAGGGAGAAGGGTCTCAAACTGTCCCTGGAACTGGGACCCTAACTATCCCTGCTCTCAGTGGGCCCCTTTAACACATACCACAATTCATGATGCACAGATACGGCAAAAAAATTTAGGTATAGTACAATGCCAAACACTTCACTTCTTACCTTACAAGAGTGATATCGTATATTCTACAATAGATCAGAAATTGGACAGTATAGTCCTCCATACAGTATTATGGGCACCACATAGTGCTCCATACAGAATAATAAGCCCCATATATTGCTCCATACAGTATTATGGGCACCACATAGTGATTCATACAGAATAATGGACCCAATATAATGCTCAATACAGTATAATGAGCCCAATATATTGCTCCATGCAGAATCATGGACCCCATATTTTGCTCCATACAGAATAATGAGCCACATATATTGTTCCATACAGTATATAATAGGCCCCATATATTGCGCCATAAAGAATAATGAGCACCATGTATTTCTCATAAAGGGGCCCATATAATGTTCCATACAGTATATGATGGACTCCATATAATGCTCCAGTTTAGGATGGGCCCATATAATGATCCATATATAATTGGCCCCATATATGATGCTCCAGTTTATAATGGGCCCCAAATATGATGCTCCCAGTGTATAATGGGCCCCATATACGACGCTTCAGTGTATAATGGGCCTCATACCAGTGTATGATGGTCCCTATAGATAATACTCCAAACATAAAAAAAAAATATATATGAAATACTCACCTCTCCTTGCTGCTCTGCTCCGAACTCCTCAGTTTCGCCATCTTCCAGCTCTCTGCACTGTGACTGTTCAGGCAGTGGGTGCACAGACGTGACGTCATAGCGTCCTCTGACCTGAACGTCACAGTCAGAATACGCCGCAGTGATGTAATGGGGAGAGGTAAGTATCACAAATGACAGGGCCCTGAGCAAGCAGGGGGGCCCACTCACGGGAGTCGGCACTGGCACAGACACCGGGCCCCCATAGTGGGCCGATGTCTCTGACGTTGAGTGGGCCCCGGCACTTGCCCGGGTGCTGACGCTGGCCCTACCTTGGGGTAGTAAAGAGGTTCAAATCTCTGACCTTACTATGCTCCGGTTAAACTCTAATCTGTCCCCTCCCCCACCCCATGAGGCATGGGACAGAAAAGTAAGGTAAACAAAGACACAAAGAAAGAACAGGGATAACAGAAAACCTCTATCATATAAAAGCACTCACCAACAATAGGGAGGAGGATAGGAACATGGAGGAATAAACTAAATGGGAACAGGGACCAGGACATAAACACATAGTACAGCAAACTACAAATTAGTACAACTACAACTCCCACTAGAACTACTCAGCTTAGCACAGCAAGAAGAATCTTTCACCGGCAACAGAAGAGATGTCTATAGCTGGTATATGTAGGGTATAGAGATGATTAGGAGGAGCCACAGCTGTGTGCACAAAAGCTGAATGTTCACAGCCAGCATGGAAAGAGTCCTTAAACCCCTCAGCGCTCAAGGAAAAGAAATCCATTTAAAATAGGACACGAATCACACCGTGTCTAAAGAGGATCTACGGTTCAATACCCGTTGTGGCATTCTAACTCCAGGTCTTCCAGGGGGACATAACACACTAGTGACAAATTCCTTGAAAACGGAAATTAAGTAAAGGTAGACGAGACCTTACTCATTTTGAATGAAAACATTCTTAGGCTGGTTTCACATTAGCGTTCAGGGGTTTTGCGGAGGACTGTGTACTTCCTCCGTTAAGCCCCGCCTACTTCCACATACTTCTGTATGAGTCCTGCGCACCTATCTTTAACATTGGGTACACAGGACTTGCGGATGCGTCGTTTTGCTGCGTTCCTGTGCGGTCGTCGGGCGCGTCAAAATAACGCATCCGCATACATCAGCATGTCCTGCGTACCCAATGTTAAAGATAGGTATGCAGGACGCATGCAATAGTATGTGGAAGTAGGCGGCGCTTAACGGAGGAAGTACGCAACCCTCTGCAAAGCCCCCGAACACTAATGTGAACTTAGCCTTAACCATAGTACAACACTCTACGTTAACGACTAAATTTTATATCATGGTGGGAGGAAGTGAAGTTCTTGCATTCAAAACTAAAATTAATTTGTGTAACTTAAAAATATGAATTTAATTTATATACATGAGATTAGTTGTAATATTAATCCCTTTCGGTGTTCTAATATCCAAATTGAAGATCCAAAGGCTTCTTTATATTTCAGTATTCGTGTTTTATCCCCACCACGTTTGTGCATAGGAAATTTTGTCTATGGCATTAACCCTTTCCCTTATGAACCTGTAAAAAAACAGAACACCAAAAGGGATGAATATCAAAACTGGTCTGATGTATATATACTAAATTCATATTTTTAAGATACACAAATTCATTTCAGTTTTGAATGCAAGAACGTAACTTCCTACCACCATGATATAAAATGGAGTCACTAACATAGGGTGTTGTACTATGATTAAGACCGTTTTCAGTCGAAAAGTGTAAGGTCTCCTCTACCTATACCCGACTTCCTTTTTCTAAGTAATTTTATCCATTGTAATTTTTAACATGGTCTAAATAAATGAATTATTTTTTTACCTACCTCAGGGACGTGATGCTAGATATAACCTTTTGTTTTTAGTGAGGCTATGTGGTAGCATACTAAGAATGGAAGGCTGTGGAGGACCATCATACTGCGTAAGGAGTATATAGGGGCATAATCCTGCATATTGGGGTGTTTTAAGACATCGTACTATGTATTGGGGCTATGGAGCATCATATTGTGTAGAAGGCTGTGGGCCATCATACTGTGTATAGGGGGCTATGGGTTATCAAACTATGGATAGAGAACTATGGGCCTTCCCACTCTACAGAGTTGAGCCGAAAAAAGCCATTATATTGCATATAGGGGAGCTGTGGTGGCCAACATTCTGTCTATAGGGTCCTATGGGCCGTCATTTTATATATGGAAGGCTATGGGCCATCATACTGCACAGGGGCATTGCTAGGATCAGAAAAGATCAGGGGCCACCCCCACCCCCTAAGAAACCAAAAAATGTAACACCACAGATAGCATAGTGATAATTCTGAGTACAGATAATGTAGTAGTTGTAATCTGCATTTCTGTGTAACAACACACATAACACAGTGATGTTACCTACAGTGCTATCTAATACCACAGTTAACCCATTTTTGACCTTAATGAGTCCAAATTTTTTAAATCTGACCATTGTCAGTCAATGTGGTAATAACTCTGGAACTCTTCAACAGATTTTTATGACATATTATACTTCATAATAGTAGTAAAATTTGTTCAATATGACTTGAGTTTATTTGTGAAAAAACGGAAATTTGAGAAAAATTTTGAAAATTACACAATTTTTAAACTTTTAATTTTTATTCCCCTAAAAATAGAGTTATGTCACACAAAATAGTTAATAAATAACTTTTACTATATGTCTACTTTACATATGCATCGTTTTTTAAACATCTTTTTTGTTGGGAAGTTAGGAGGGTTAAAAGTTGATCAGCAATTTCTAATTTTTACAGCAAAATTTCCAAAACTATTTCTTTAGAGACCACATCACATTTGAAGTAACTTTAATGAAAGAAAATACCCAAAAGTGACACCATTCTAAAAACAACACTCCTCAAAACCACATTCAAGAAGTTTATTAACTCTTCAGGTGCTTCACAGGAACTAAAGCAACGTGGAAGGAAAAAAATGAACATTTTATCTCTTTTACAAAAATTTTACATTCGCTCCCAAATTTTTATTTTCACAAGGGTAGCAGGAGAAAATGACCCCTAAAATTTGTTGTGTAATTTCTCCTGAGTACGCCTATACCTTGTATGGGGGAGAAAACTACTGTTTGGGTGAACGGCAGTGCTTGGAAAGCAAGGAGTGACGTTTTGGAACGCAGACTTTGATGGAATGGTTTGCAGGCATCATGTTACATATGGAAAGCTCCTGATGTGCCTAAACAGTGAAAAAACCCACAAGCTACATAAGTTTGGAAACAACACCCTTCAAGGATTTTATCCAGGGGTATAGTGAGCATTTTGAACCCACAGGTACTACACAGAAAAATGTTGATTTAGATCCAAATTTGTATGTTTCACAATGGATAATTGGAGAAAACGGAAGTCATAACTTGTGCAATATCTCCCGAACGCGATGATACTCCATATGTGGTCAACTACTTCTGTTTGGGCACATGACAGGGCTAGGAAAGGAAAGAGTGTTATATGTCTGGGATAGATTGTGAATGTCATATTGCATTTGTAGCGACCCTGCGAAAACAGCAGAAACCCCCACCACAAGTGACCCCACTTTGGAAACTAGACCCCTCAAGGAATTCAGCAAAGGGTGTACTGATCATTTTTAACCTACATGTGATTCACAAAACTTTATAACATTTAGATGCGAGTACAATAAAATTATTTTTTTTCTCACTAAATCATGTTTCACACCAAATGTATAATATACACAAGGGGTAATGGGAGAAATTCGACCCTAAAATATGTTAAGCAATTTCTCCTGAATGTGGCAGTAATAATAATAATCTTTATTTTTATATAGCGCTAACAGATTCCGCAGCGCTTTACAGTTTTGCACACATTATCGTCGCTGTCCCTGATGGGGCTCACAATCTAGATTCCCTATCAGTATGTTTTTGGAGTGTGGGAGGAAACCGGAGTACCCGGAGGAAACCCACGCAAACACAGGGAGAACATACAAACTCCTTGCAGATGTCCTAGGTGGGATTCGAACCCAGGACTCCAGCGCTGCAAGGCTGTAGTGCTATCCACTGAGCCACCGTGCCACCCGGCAGTACCACATTATGGTTGTACTCTACTGTTTCAGCACATGGCATGGATAGGATGGGAAGGAGCGCTACTTGGCTTTCGGAACTGATTTCGTTTGAATAGATTGTGGGCTCCCTTAGCTGAGCCCCTGAGGTGCCAGAACAGCCAAAATCTTTCCATGTAACCCCATATTGGAAACTTCACTGCCTAGGGAATTAATGTAGGGGTGTGAGTATTTTGAATCCATAGGTGCCTCACAGAAATTTATAACATTGATACATGGAAATATGACATTTTAGTGGTAAAAATGTGATTTTTGTATTTGCTGCAAATTTTTCAAGTACACAAGAGTTTATAGGTGAAACTGGACACCATAATTTATTGCGCAATTTCTCCCGAAAGCAGTGATGCCCCACATATCTGCAGAAATTACTGTTAGGCCACACGTCAGGGCTGAGAAAGAAGGAGGGCTATTTAGCTTTTGGAGAACAAATTTTGCTAGGATAGTTTGCAGGCAACATAGAGACATACAGAGTCCCGACGATCCCAGAACAGCAGAATAACTCCAAAAATGACCCCATTGTAGAAATTGCACCTCTCTGTGAATTCATCTATGGCTGCAGTGACTATTTTGTAACATCCATGCCAGGCTTTTTTTTCTGGAGAATTGCAAATATGACAGTTCAGTGTTCATACATTGTGTCCCCATACAGGTGTAGAGCCCCCATATATTGTAGCACCCCCAAACATTGTGCCAGCTTGTACTTCTGGAAATATGCACCACATAAATAAAGTGCTCTCTCCCCACTACAATAATGTCAAACGTGGCGGCTTACTGTGGTTTAGGCACAATGGGGCTCAGAAGGAGAGAGGCATTTGGAATTAGGAGAACAGAATTCACTGAATTTTATTTGAGGGGGGTGGAAGCCATGTCGCTTTTCCAGAGTTTTGTCCTGCCAGTAATGTGGGAACCCCTCATTTCCAATGAGAGATGACGAACTTGTTGGGCTGATTTTGTGCAGGATAAATTAGGGGTTTTATTGGCAACATTTTGGGGTGCATAATATTTTTTGATCGCTTCCAAAATAAGGCTGGGATCTCATTCTTGTGTTCTACGCTGATCACTTACGTCAACGTTTCCGTGTAAATCCAACAAAAATGTGATTCAGACGAAACCCCGAAAGAACCACCACGATAATGAGGAAGATGGAGACACTTCGTACTCCGTTTGGCTTCTGCTCCAGTGGTATACATCCTTTGAAGCTTTCACAGATCTGTGGTCATCCACATTGTGTGCTAAAATGATGAGACACTGCCGGAACACAGATCAGTCACAAAGTGACTTTTTCTCTGAGTCGCGGTTTTGGGGAATTTACATGAAAATTCAGACGTAAGCGCTCAGCGGAGAGCGCCAGATAATGTGAGCCGAGCCTTATTATGATTTTTCAATGAACAAACAGCAGTACAATAATAGCTCTTATTTTTATTTTTGTGTGGTTCACCGTGCGGTATCAGTGATAAAGGTGGATTTATTCTTCGGGTCAGTGCGATTACAGTGATACCAGATTTATAATTTTTAAAGATTTTGCTGCTATTACACAGTAAAAATGCTTTTTTATAAATAGTATTTTTTTTCGTTGCCATATTCTGAGAGCTCTAACTTTTTTATTTTATTGACGAATAGAGCTGTATGAGGGCTTATTTTTTGCAGGACAAGTTTCATAATTTTTTGGTACGTTTTTGGTACATATATTTTTTGATCATTTCTTATTGAGGTTTTTCAAACACAGAATGAACAAAACCCAGCAATTCAATTATTGTTTTTATTTTTTCCGATGTTCATCGTGCAGTAAAAGTAATAAGATCAATTTGTTCATCAGGTCGGTACGATTATAGCTATACCAGATTTATATTTTTTTCTATGCTTTGCTACTTTTACACACTAAAAACAATATTTTACAAATATGAATTTGTTTTTTGCATCAACATGTTCTGAGAGCTGTAACTTTTTTATTTTTTGCTGAATGAGTGATATTAGGGCTTGTTTTTTGTGGGACGGTTTGTTTTCATTTATACAATTTTTTTTACTTATGACATATTGATCGCGTTTCATTCACTTTTTTGTGAGTAAGTATGATGGCATTTTTAAAAATTTTTATGCCGTTCGCCATACGAAATAAATAAATGTGTACTTTTTTTATTTTTGTTTTAACTCAAACAATGCATTTTGTGTGGCGAAATAGCTTTTAATGATTTTTGTACACTAATTTTGTGGTTTTCTTTTTACATATTTTATTTGACTTTTTCACTTAGTCTTACTCTGGGACATGTATAATTTTTATTTTGATTTCTGGTCTCATACACTGCATTGCAAATGTACTGCAGTGCATGAGATCGTCATTGTCTCATTGACTGTGCACGTGAGACCCAGCTTATAGCTGGATCTCACACGCCACCGTACCCTGAGGTCATCACGTGACCTCAGAGTACAGTGCTAATGATCAGCACCCGCGATTCTCATTGAGGGGTTCCGATGGTTACTAAGGGGGTCTTGTAACCCTCCTGCAACCAAATAAATACCGCTGTTGCGATTGACAGCGGTATTTAAGGGGTTAATTGACCCCGATTGGCTTCAAAACCTGCTGTTGTCACTACTGCAGGGTGTCAGCGGTCATGCACAGCTGACACCCACGGGAATTGCGGCCGCCAGGCAGTGCTACTCTCATTCCTCAGAGCCGTTAAAAAGCAACGCTGAGGAATAAGGCCCATTAATGAAAGCCATTAAAAGGCGTATCAGCGGCCGTTAAGGGATTAAAAGTGATTATACTTGGCAACAGAAGCAAAGCAAATTGCAAAGATACATGCAAGGGCAGAATGGAAACTACTGTCCATATACAGGTGCATCTCAAAAAATTAGAATATCATCAAAAAGTTAATTTATTTCGGTTCTTCAATACAAAAAGTGAAACTCATATTATATAGAGTCATTACAAACAGAGTGATCTATTTCAAGTGTTTATTTCTGTTAATGTTGATGATTATGGCTTACAGCCAATGAAAACCCAAAAGTCATTATCTCAGTAAATTAGAATACTTTATAACACCAGCTTGAAAGAATGATTTTGAAATGTATGTTAAGTAAATGCACTCAATACTTGGTCGAGGCTCCTTTGGCATCAATTACTGCATCAATGCGGCGTGGCATGGAGGTGATCAGCCTGTGGCACTGCTGAGGTGTTATGGAAGCCCCGGTTGTTGGGTCTGGTGTCTCTCATCTTCTTCTTAATACCCCATATATTCTTTATGGGGTTAAGGTCAGACAAGTTTACTGTTGTTTTTAAACTAGGAATTGGTGTACAATAATAAATAATATTGTGGTACCGTGTTAGCCAGAAAAATTGATGTGAATACTTTTCCATCCAATTATGACAAGAGCATTCTTAAGGTGATACCTTTATTGGCTAACCAGAAAATTATATGTTCGCAAGCTTTCAGAGCGCAGAGGCTCCTTCTTCAGGCAAGATTACATTTGGAATAATAAGAAAGACACATTAGATGCTTACTATAGTAGGAAATTTGTTCAAGACCTGGGAGGTGTGATGCCTTCAAAAGATAAGCAAAGGAAATCAAATTAGCATTTTCTTACAAATGGAGAGCTAGTGTGAATGTGTTATTGGCTATCTGGAGTCCTTCTGGTGAAGGTGTGAACTGTGTCTATGTAATGAGTCATAAAACCGGGTGTTAAGTTGAGTCCTAGTGTCAAAGTATTGAACATCCTAATAAGTTTGAATTCCCAAATTTTTCTCTCCCTGTCATCCTTAAAATGACCTTTTAGTATTAAGACTTTTAAGTCTGTCATACAATGTCCAGTTCCAGAGAAATGTTTTCCCACAGGCGTGTCCATTTCATTCCTGATCGTATGTCTGTGTAGATTCATCCTTGTTTGTAGTTTTTGCATGGTTTCCCCAATATAGATAGCTCCAGGGCACCTTGTACATTGTATCATGTACACCACATTGGAGGATGTACATGAAAAGGAACCCATGACCTTATAGTCCAGATTTGTGTTTGGTACACGGACTGTATTTGTTGGTAATATGTGGGTACAAGTTTTGCA
This sequence comes from Oophaga sylvatica, assembly GCA_033576555.1. Classification (NCBI taxonomy): domain Eukaryota; kingdom Metazoa; phylum Chordata; class Amphibia; order Anura; family Dendrobatidae; genus Oophaga; species Oophaga sylvatica. The sequence goes on along the minus strand of JARQOD010000001.1, from coordinate 861,923,172 downwards.
TTTTTTGTTGTTACATGGGAATGTGCCAGTCACTGATGGTGACGAAAGGACACTTCTGACAAGGAGATTCCTTAAGTTAGGGGGCTGTTTGTAGGAGAGGAGTGGTAGTTCTGGGAATATGTCTTTCAATTTGTGGTCCCTGTGGAATATGGGTTGGAGATCAGCACCAATTTTCCTTAGGATGCTCATGTGGGGGTTGTATGTGACCACAAGAGGTACCCTGTTGTTGTCCTCTCTCAGTTTGTAATCCAGGAGGTTGCTTCTTGGGATTCTTGTAGCCCTGTGGATCTGTTCATCTATTGCCAGTGGATGGTATCCTTGTTGTAGGAATGTATTCCTCAGAGATAGCAGCTGTAGTTCCCTGTCTTTACTATCTGAACAGATCCGAATATATCTCAGAGCTTGACTGTAGATGATGGATTTTTTTGTGTGTCTTGGATGAAAGCTGTTCCATCTAAGGTATGTTGGACGTCCTGTGGGCTTATGGTAAATTGATGTTTGTATGGCGTTGTCCTTGATGTATATGGTCAAGTCCAGAAAATGTATTTGAGCTTTGAAAAGTTGAGGTGAGCTTGATGGTTGGGTGGTATTTGTTGAAGTTATTGTGGAAGGTGAGCAGATCATCTTTTGAGCCTGTCCAGATTATTAGCAGATCATCAATGTAGCGGAAGTATGCAACCCCGCAACCCGGACACAACCAAACTCTGGATCATTACATAGACTGTTTCCGCAAAAAAGTTAAATCTGACATTTTGGACAGACACCATAAAGTGCCAAACAATATCAGCATGGAGGAAAGAAAAGCTATACAATCCTTAAAAGCCAACAACAATATCATCATCAAACCAGCGGACAAAGGAGGAGCTACAGTCATCATGAACACGACAGATTACATCCAGGAAGCAAACAGACAACTCTTGGATATAAAATACTACACTCCACTTCAGGAAGATCCTACCAAACAATACACTGAGGAACTAACACGTATCATCAATGGATTTGATTCTACTTCATCCTCACTACTGGAACTAGTACCAGGCAATCCCAAAACAGGTACCTTCTACATGTTGCCTAAAATACACAAAGAAGGTAATCCTGGGAGGCCCATCATCTCTGGTATTGGGACTTTAACTGAGAATATCTCCGGCTGGGTGGAGAACATTCTAAAACCCTTGGTGAGGAGCACACCCAGCTATATCCAGGACACCACGGATATTCTTTGCAAATTGTCAGCGCTGGGCCCACTTCCAAGGGACACGATACTAGCCACCATGGACGTAGAGTCTCTCTATTCCAACATTCCTCATGAGGATGGAATCACAGCATGTAAATATTTCCTTCAAAAGAACAATCTGGCCACAGAACCAACACTGCAATTCATCAGGTTTGTGCTTCATCACAACTATTTTTCTTTTGGGAACAATTTATACCAACAGTGCATGGGCAGCGCCATGGGAAGCAAAATGTCCCCACAATATGCCAACCTATTTATGGCGAAACTGGAGGAGGAGTTTTTGTCATCTTGCCCTATTAAACCTCTTGCATACTTCGCTACATTGATGATCTGCTAATAATCTGGACAGGCTCAAAAGATGATCTGCTCACCTTCCACAATAACTTCAACAAATACCACCCAACCATCAAGCTCACCCTCAACTTTTCAAAGTCTCAAATACATTTTCTGGACTTGACCATATACATCAAGGACAACGCCATACAAACATCAATTTACCATAAGCCCACAGGACGTCCAACATACCTTAGATGGAACAGCTTTCATCCAAGACACACAAAAAAATCCATCATCTACAGTCAAGCTCTGAGATATATTCGGATCTGTTCAGATAGTAAAGACAGGGAACTACAGCTGCTATCTCTGAGGAATACATTCCTACAACAAGGATACCATCCACTGGCAATAGATGAACAGATCCACAGGGCTACAAGAATCCCAAGAAGCAACCTCCTGGATTACAAACTGAGAGAGGACAACAACAGGGTACCTCTTGTGGTCACATACAACCCCCACATGAGCATCCTAAGGAAAATTGGTGCTGATCTCCAACCCATATTCCACAGGGACCACAAATTGAAAGACATATTCCCAGAACTACCACTCCTCTCCTACAAACAGCCCCCTAACTTAAGGAATCTCCTTGTCAGAAGTGTCCTTTCGTCACCATCAGTGACTGGCACATTCCCATGTAACAACAAAAAATGCAAAACTTGTACCCACATATTACCAACAAATACAGTCCGTGTACCAAACACAAATCTGGACTATAAGGTCATGGGTTCCTTTTCATGTACATCCTCCAATGTGGTGTACATGATACAATGTACAAGGTGCCCTGGAGCTATCTATATTGGGGAAACCATGCAAAAACTACAAACAAGGATGAATCTACACAGACATACGATCAGGAATGAAATGGACACGCCTGTGGGAAAACATTTCTCTGGAACTGGACATTGTATGACAGACTTAAAAGTCTTAATACTAAAAGGTCATTTTAAGGATGACAGGGAGAGAAAAATATGGGAATTCAAACTTATTAGGATGTTCAATACTTTGACACTAGGACTCAACTTAACACCCGGTTTTATGACTCATTACATAGACACAGTTCACACCTTCACCAGAAGGACTCCAGATAGCCAATAACACATTCACACTAGCTCTCCATTTGTAAGAAAATGCTAATTTGATTTCCTTTGCTTATCTTTTGAAGGCATCACACCTCCCAGGTCTTGAACAAATTTCCTACTATAGTAAGCATCTAATGTGTCTTTCTTATTATTCCAAATGTAATCTTGCCTGAAGAAGGAGCCTCTGCGCTCTGAAAGCTTGCGAACATATAATTTTCTGGTTAGCCAATAAAGGTATCACCTTAAGAATGCTCTTGTCATAATTGGATGGAAAAGTATTCACATCAATTTTTCTGGCTAACACGGTACCACAATATTATTTATTATTGTACACCATGAAAATGGAAGATACCCCAATGTACCGATCACAGATGGATTTGAAAAATCTCCTGAAGAAACTGGCACAAATGAACAGCGACATCTTCTTTCTATCCAGATGCAAAAAGGAAAACCTAATCCCTAAAGGCCTCATGATAAGGAATCCAACAAAATATACCTACAACACCCATTTTTCACAGAAACTTTGCTACAGATCATCTGAGAGACTGCGGAATCATCTCATTGGATTTTTCTACCACAAGAAAAGGACCATCCATAAAGAGATAAATTACCTACAGGACCGAATACAAGGACCGGGTTCACGTTTCATCAAGGAGACGCTACAGGAATTCTACAATAATTTACAACATCACCTCATTATCAACAAGAAAAAGAAACTGGACAGACTCAGGAAGAAAGCAGGTCTCAATGTAGCTGAAGGTAAGCCCTATTTACAGAATCATTTACATACATTGCCCTCTGTTGTGAACCTCTCACAATACAAGCCAAACACAGGAGAAATGCATGTTCTATCAAAGGGACTAACATTCTGTCCTACAAAACAGCTGGATACGGCTCAGTTCTGTAGTGACATCGAGGAATTCTTCCGCAGATTGCGACTCAAAGAATTCTTTCATAACCATGCAGATATCACTTCACAAGACAATGTGAATAACACAGCAAAAAGAAAAAGAGGACAAACTGGACCCCGCAACCCGGACACAACCAAACTCTGGATCATTACATAGACTGTTTCCGCAAAAAAGTTAAATCTGACATTTTGGACAGACACCATAAAGTGCCAAACAATATCAGCATGGAGGAAAGAAAAGCTATACAATCCTTAAAAGCCAACAACAATATCATCATCAAACCAGCGGACAAAGGAGGAGCTACAGTCATCATGAACACGACAGATTACATCCAGGAAGCAAACAGACAACTCTTGGATATAAAATACTACACTCCACTTCAGGAAGATCCTACCAAACAATACACTGAGGAACTAACACGTATCATCAATGGATTTGATTCTACTTCATCCTCACTACTGGAACTAGTACCAGGCAATCCCAAAACAGGTACCTTCTACATGTTGCCTAAAATACACAAAGAAGGTAATCCTGGGAGGCCCATCATCTCTGGTATTGGGACTTTAACTGAGAATATCTCCGGCTGGGTGGAGAACATTCTAAAACCCTTGGTGAGGAGCACACCCAGCTATATCCAGGACACCACGGATATTCTTTGCAAATTGTCAGCGCTGGGCCCACTTCCAAGGGACACGATACTAGCCACCATGGACGTAGAGTCTCTCTATTCCAACATTCCTCATGAGGATGGAATCACAGCATGTAAATATTTCCTTCAAAAGAACAATCTGGCCACAGAACCAACACTGCAATTCATCAGGTTTGTGCTTCATCACAACTATTTTTCTTTTGGGAACAATTTATACCAACAGTGCATGGGCAGCGCCATGGGAAGCAAAATGTCCCACAATATGCCAACCTATTTATGGCGAAACTGGAGGAGGAGTTTTTGTCATCTTGCCCTATTAAACCTCTTGCATACTTCCGCTACATTGATGATCTGCTAATAATCTGGACAGGCTCAAAAGATGATCTGCTCACCTTCCACAATAACTTCAACAAATACCACCCAACCATCAAGCTCACCCTCAACTTTTCAAAGTCTCAAATACATTTTCTGGACTTGACCATATACATCAAGGACAACGCCATACAAACATCAATTTACCATAAGCCCACAGGACGTCCAACATACCTTAGATGGAACAGCTTTCATCCAAGACACACAAAAAAATCCATCATCTACAGTCAAGCTCTGAGATATATTCGGATCTGTTCAGATAGTAAAGACAGGGAACTACAGCTGCTATCTCTGAGGAATACATTCCTACAACAAGGATACCATCCACTGGCAATAGATGAACAGATCCACAGGGCTACAAGAATCCCAAGAAGCAACCTCCTGGATTACAAACTGAGAGAGGACAACAACAGGGTACCTCTGTGGTCACATACAACCCCCACATGAGCATCCTAAGGAAAATTGGTGCTGATCTCCAACCCATATTCCACAGGGACCACAAATTGAAAGACATATTCCCAGAACTACCACTCCTCTCCTACAAACAGCCCCCTAACTTAAGGAATCTCCTTGTCAGAAGTGTCCTTTCGTCACCATCAGTGACTGGCACATTCCCATGTAACAACAAAAAATGCAAAACTTGTACCCACATATTACCAACAAATACAGTCCGTGTACCAAACACAAATCTGGACTATAAGGTCATGGGTTCCTTTTCATGTACATCCTCCAATGTGGTGTACATGATACAATGTACAAGGTGCCCTGGAGCTATCTATATTGGGGAAACCATGCAAAAACTACAAACAAGGATGAATCTACACAGACATACGATCAGGAATGAAATGGACACGCCTGTGGGAAAACATTTCTCTGGAACTGGACATTGTATGACAGACTTAAAAGTCTTAATACTAAAAGGTCATTTTAAGGATGACAGGGAGAGAAAAATATGGGAATTCAAACTTATTAGGATGTTCAATACTTTGACACTAGGACTCAACTTAACACCCGGTTTTATGACTCATTACATAGACACAGTTCACACCTTCACCAGAAGGACTCCAGATAACCAATAACACATTCACACTAGCTCTCCATTTGTAAGAAAATGCTAATTTGATTTCCTTTGCTTATCTTTTGAAGGCATCACACCTCCCAGGTCTTGAACAAATTTCCTACTATAGTAAGCATCTAATGTGTCTTTCTTATTATTCCAAATGTAATCTTGCCTGAAGAAGGAGCCTCTGCGCTCTGAAAGCTTGCGAACATATAATTTTCTGGTTAGCCAATAAAGGTATCACCTTAAGAATGCTCTTGTCATAATTGGATGGAAAAGTATTCACATAAACTAGGAATTGGTACTTTTGGCAGTGTGGACAGGTGTCAAGTCCTGCTGGAGAATGAAGTTTACAACTCTGCACATTAGGATACCTCTGCTGTAACTGATGCTGAGGAGAACCAGGGAGCGGGAGGAGGAGCTACAAAGTGATCACTTATTGCCTACTTCTGTTATGCTAATTAGGTCAATGGGCACTAAGTTTGAAGCCTTTTTTACAATTCATGTCAGGTGCACTTTTACTGTGTTTAGCTTGATGAAAGCACCAATTTTAGTATTGAAACGTGTAGCATGAATATCTCACCAACAAAAGAACTGCCTTACTCAGGTTACAGAAACTACATGGCTTCCAGAATGGTTTAGTGGCCTTTCAGCAATCAACTGACCATACCAGAAACAGGAATACTGCCTGGATTTTCTGGACTACCTGCCCCATTTGTAATTATTGAAGATGAGGACTTCCGTTCATCTTTAAATGTGCTTAGGTCTTTTTGATGGCTTGTTGAAGGCACAATTTCAACTATAGGCTCATAAGAGCAAAAAGGTTTGCATATTTTTTTTTTAGCTCTATACAGATGTATGAGCAAAATATGAACTTCATAATCAAAGCCTGTGTTATTCTACATAATTTCATGCAAATCTATGACTCAGCATTTCAGGAAGATATAGAGGTCCACCTGACAACATCTGCTAATCTACTGTCCTGTAGCACAAGCCAGCCCTGGGGCATTTTGCTTGAGAGTCCAAAACTTGTGTACAGTCTACTTTATTACATCTAAAGACACACTTCCATAGCAGGTGCAGCAAATTCTATTCAGCCATAATTTTATTTTTGTTGTTTTAATTTCCATGTCAGTAAATATTTCAGTCAGAATCTAAACTTTATTTTCAAACACAAAAAGTTTTGTTGTTGTTAATAAACAAAAATGTGCAATGATATTAAACTGTGTATATTTGCTAACTAGCTGGCCTATGTAGGCTAAGGGTCTCACATATAAAAGCAACCAGGCTGGTTTCATCCATATTTACAAATGTTTCCATTTCTGAATATTCACAAAAAAATTTATATCATGAGCACCAGACACATTTCTAAATAATTTAGAATAATTACTAATAATTTTAAAAAATTACAAGACATGTTTTGCTTTTACTATTGTATTTGATCTTACCAGGGTTTTGTAAACTAAAAGGGCCTGTAGCAATATGTTATATGCTGAGCCGCCTCTAGGGGTCTCACTACCTGGATGTATTCAGAGGATAGAAAGGGGGCACTAGTTGGTAAGAGCATGAGACAGGAAGCATTCATGTAATGGTGGCTGAGAGAACCTGCATACAATAAAAGTAACCCGTTACCACAATCGTGTCAGAGGCATAAACGAGAAATAGAACATGGTGGCAGCAGGGCTGAACCTATAAAGAACAAGTGGACAGACAATCCAGGCAGCTTGTGGTACAAAGCTCAACTGTAAGTACAGTGCCCACAGCACAGCATTATGGAGACCGCATTAAAACGTCCTCAGAGACTAGACATCATGTCCTCAAATCTATCGCAGACCTGGAGACATTGGAAGGAGGAGTTTACTCTGTATGTGGATCTTACAGTAGACACCAATGATCAGAAGCGTAAGGTGAAGCTCTTCTACTATCTGATTGGAGAAAAAGGCAGAGAACTTGCTCAGACCCTGATCCAGGACGGTAGGGACAGTCTGGCAGACATTGTACAGGCATTTGATAAGCACTGTGACCCCAAGAAGAATGAGACAGTGGAAAGATTTAAGTTTTTCACCAGAAATCAGGAGATGGGAGAGAATATAGACGCATATGTGACTGAGCTGAAAAGACAGGCAGCAACATGCAGCTTTGGAGATATCAGAGATTCTCTTATCAGAGATAGAATAGTGTGCGGCATCAGAGAGCCACAGCTAAGAGAGAGACTGCTGAGAGAGGGGGAGCTAACCCTAGAGAAATGCATGCAAATAAGCAGAGCTGCAGAGCTAACAAGAGACAGCCTGAAGATGATGGCAGACACCACTGAGGAGCCAGTACATGCAGTAACCATGAGAGGAAAAGCAGAGCACCAAGCGAGAACAGTCCAATGCAGATACTGTGGCAGAAGACATGAGAGATACAAAGAGAAGTGTCCAGCATATGGACAAAGCTGCAGGACCTGTGGTAAGATGAATCATTTCACAGCTCTCTGCAGACTTAAGCCCTTTAAAAAGCACAGAGAAATTCACAGTGTGACACAGGACAATGACAGTGACAGTGCAGAAGATATTACATGGATACAGCTACAGTCTGCAACAGAGAATGTCAATACAGTCAGACAGCCAGAACCTAAAGATACAAGACAACTGTTTGCAACTCTTTTATTAAATGACAAACCCATTAGATTTCAGTTGGACTGTGGAAAAAGTTGCAATGTCATACCGGAGGATCTACTAAATGAACAGGTGTTCATTGAACCTACTGATAAGGTACTTATGATGTACAACAAAACGATACTGAAACCTCTTGGGACATGCAAACTGAAGGTTAGTAACCCATGCAACAGAAAGAGTTATAGAGCCCAATTTACAGTGCTGCAGGGTGGTGACCACATACCGTTACTAGGTATAAAAGCAGTTCAGGCAATGGACTTAATAAAGGTACAATTCCATAACATTATGTCTGTGGAAGTCAAACAGAGTATGAAGGATATCCCAAAAGCAGACAGCAATCTAGATTTACAGATTATAAAAACACAGTATGCGGATATATTTGAGGGTGATGGATGTTTTGAAGGAAAACACAAACTGGAAATTGATAACACAGTACAACCTACCAGATTACCGACGAGAAAAGTGCCTGTAGTGCTACTTCAGCCATTGAAAGAAGAACTACAGAATTTAGAAAAGCGAGGCATGATAGAAGTCGTCCATCAGAGCACAGACTGGATAAGTAGTTTGGTCATAGTGCAGAAACCATCAGGAAAACTAAGAATTTGTATCGATCCCAAACCACTCGACAAAGCTCTCAAAAGGAATCACTATCCGATGCCTACAATAGAGGATGTGCTACCAGATTTATCAAAGGCAAAAATATTTTCAGTTTGTGACGTAAAAAATGGATTTTGGCATGTGGAACTGGATGAAGAATCCAGTTTATTGACAACGTTTTCTTCTCCATTTGGTCGCTGTAAATGGCTGAGAATGCCCATGGGACTGACACCAGCTCCAGAAATATTTCAGCAGAAGTTGATGCAAGCTTTGGAAGGACTCCCAGGGGTAAAGACGATAGCAGATGATATATTAATAGTGGGAGAAGGTGACGATATGCAATCTGCAATAAAGAATCACGATACAAGGATGCTACGATTTTTAGATAGGTGTAGAGAAAAAAGGATAAAGTTGAACTTGGAAAAGTTGAAACTGAAAATGACGGAAGTGCCATATATAGGACATCTTCTAACCTCAAATAGAGTGAAAGTGGATCTAGAAAAGGTGAAGGCGATACAAGAGATGCCTACCCCAACAGATGTGTGTGGAATACAACGATTTTTGGGCATGGTGAATTATCTGTCCAAGTTTTGCAAGAATCTATCAGACATGTGTGAGCCAATGAGACAGCTAACTCACAAAGATGTGTTGTGGGAATGGACAGAAGCACAGGAGACGGCTTTCCAATCAGTAAAGACAGCCATTGCAGACACAGCAACCTTAAAATATTTTGATCCACAGTTAGAGGTGGTAGTCCAATGTGATGTGTCAGAAAAAGGCCTAGGTGCCACATTAATGCAAGAGCGGCAACCAATGTAAGGTTCTTTGTCTCTGTTGACATGTTCCTTGAAACTCAGTTTTCCGTCGGCCATTTTGCTTTCTGTCTTTCTGCAGCTCTTGCCCTCAGTTAATATGGAGTTTCCAGTTTTCATGTTCCCGCCCTGATTCTTCCCTCTTGCTTCTTAAGCAGCCTCAGCTGAACAATCAGTGCTCCTGAATCAAGCCTCAGTCAGTCTGTGACCTGACTCCTGGAAGCCTTGGACTTGTACTCCAGCTATTCCCTACTGAGGAACTTTGGAACACTTTTGGACTCTGGAAACCTGCTGTTTGGTGAATCCATGTTTGCAGAGGAATTACGGTACAGAGAAGAGATCCTGAACCTGCTTTGGAGATTTATTGTAGTGCTTGAAGTTACTCTGGCCTGCTGTGTCTCCTGTCGCTGTTCCTGCAAACTGTGTGAACTTTTCAGCATGCTTGTATGAAGTAATACAAGTCATTTCATTTCAACCTATGTCTCCTGTGTTTTCCTCGCACCCAAGCACAAGACGCTATAGGAACTGTACACTATACATGACAACCAATCACATTTGCAAGCAAAGCGCTAACACCGACAGAGCAGGGATATGCCCAAATCGAAAAGGAGTTACTATCTGTGGTGTTTGGAATGGAAAGGTTTCATCAGTACACATACGGTCGACAGGTAACAGTACAGTCCGATCACAAACCGTTGGAGAGCATTACAAAAAAAACACTACTAAATGCACCAAAAAGACTGCAGCGCATGCTTCTGCGACTTCAAAAATATGATTATGAAATTGGATATTGTCCAGGAAAAGACTTGTTGATTGCAGATACTCTAAGCAGAGCGTACTTACCCAACTCAGAGGATAAAGGACAAGAAATGGACAACATCAATATGTGTGATTATCTTGCAGTATCTAAAGATAAACTGAAACAAATACAGACCTTCACAGAAAAAGATAAAACACTACGGATATTAAAAACTGTGATCCTCCAGGGCTGGCCAAAATATAAGCAGCATGCTCCAAAGGAAGTTGCTCCATTCTTCCATATACGAGATGAACTGTCAGTACACCAAGGAATTATCATAAAGGGAGAAAGGGCAGTGATACCGGAGACTCTGAGAAGAGACATACTACAGAAATTACACTCGTCCCACTTGGGCATTGAAGGATGTTTGCGGCGAGCAAGAGAATCAGTTTATTGGCCGGGTATGAATGATCACATAAAAAGTTACATAGCACAATGTGAGATATGTGCGTCCGGCGGGGATAAACAACCGAAAGAGTCATTGCAACCGCATGCCGTTCCAAATAGACCATGGTCAAAAATAGGAATAGATTTGTTCACATTGGAGGAAAGAGAATACCTGGTAACTGTGGACTATTTTTCTAACTTTTGGGAAGTGGACCATTTGAAGGATACAAGAGCAAGAACAGTTATTAAAAAACTCAGGCTCATTTTGCCAGATATGGGATTCCAGAGATTGTTTTTACTGATAATGCCGCTCAATTTAGGTCAGAAGAGTTCAAGGAGTTCAGCAAGTTATGGGAATTTGAACACAATACATCATCTCCTGGATATCCTCAAAGCAATGGCAAAGCGGAATCAGCGGTGAAAACAGCAAAGAAGTTGATTAAGAGAGCGAAACAGGCAGGGACAGATGTATATCTATCTATACTGGACCACAGAAACACACCTTCCCAAGGTCTAGACAGCAGCCCAGCACAGAGGCTTCTGAGTAAACGGACAAGGACACTCATACCAACAGCTAGTCGTCTTCTGAAGCCAAATCTGGTGAGGGGAATGAGGTCAAAACTAAAGAAAAATCAGGATAGACAAGCGTTCTATTATAATCAGTCGGCAAAAGATCTACCAGAACTGAGACAAAATGACAACATCAGGATGCAGCCGAGCAAATATGACAAACAATGGAGAAAAGCAAAGGTGCTCCAGAAACTAGGACCTAGATCCTACGAGATTGTGACAGAGGAGGGAAGAAAACTAAGGAGAAATCGGAGACATCTGAGGAAAACGCAAGAAGGATCTGATACATGGTCATATGAACAGTATCCTCATATCCAAGATGAGGAAACAGCAAGTCTAAGCAGAGGGGCTACAGGGATGGCCCAGGTTCAGTGTGGAGATTCCGGTCGGAGACAGGCAATACCAGATGCGGTAACGCCCGAATCGAGAGAACCACCGAATAGTGGCAGTAACACATCGTATGTTACTAGATCGGGCAGAATGATCACAAAGCCAGCACACCTCAAGGACTATATATACAACCAAGTATTTTAAAGTATCCTAATAGCATGATGCTTGCCAGTTATGTTTATGTCACCAATATCTTGAATATTGAAATGTTCACATGTATGTTAGTTATATTAGCTTAGTTATTTCTTCAGTTAAAAGACAAAGGATGTAGCAATATGTTATATGCTGAGCCGCCTCTAGGGGTCTCACTACCTGGATGTATTCAGAGGATAGAAAGGAGGGACTCGTTGGTAAGGGCACGAGACAGGAAGCATTCATGTAATGGTGGCTGAGAGAACGTGCACACAATAAAAGTAACCCGTTACCACAATCGTGTCAGAGGCATAAACGAGAAACAGAACAGGGCCTGTGTCACAAGGTTTTTATTTCCGCATCTGGGGCAGAGACCCGGACTCCAGCAATGTATCACTTACTGGGCTGCTTGCTCTTATTTTGATAAAATCATTGTTTTTTCTGCTGCAGATTTAGCACTTCTCTGAATGCTGAGCCCTGAATCTCCCATCCCACATCACTGATTGGCATCTTTCTGCCCATGATGTACAGTGTACACAGAAAGCTGCCAATCAGTGGTGGGGGCGGGGTTATACAAAGGTCATAAATATGGAGGACTACCTGGCAGCAGGTTTACTAGTCCTCTAGTGATAATCTTCTGCTGATTAAACAGTGATATTAACAAAACTACACTTTGCAGGTCAGTAAGTGACACTATTGGAATCAGGTATGCTTTACAGTGCTGGGCACTAGGCTCAAAGGTCAGGCGGTAGAATATTTATTTTGTGCTGGTGAAGTACTTCTTTGTTGACTATGATGAAATTAAAGTTGGTTACAGCTGTTATGGCTGATCTGGGGAGGTGGTTTTACTAAGCCGTTGGTCAGGTGAGCAGTAATGACTGGTTGCATTGATGCAGCGGACACGTGAGTTTGTAGTCAGGTACCAGACTGTAGCAGAACTGGACATAGTTTCTGCACTGAGGAACTGTGGAGTGGTATTTTCAAGTGGTGCAATGGAGACATATTGTATTAGAGTAAAAAACAAAAAAGGGGAGAGAGGACGGGACGCTCCTGGTGTGATACCTGGTGGTCAAGTGGAGGAGGTTTGAGAACAAATTACACTAACCTGCCGTGGTTATGCTGGCAGCATAACCACATTTGCAAAGCCTGTGGTGTTTAACATGCACCACTAGCCGTCCCCACTGCTGAGTTCACCTGATGAAGGCGGATTCACCGCCGAAAAACTTTGTGAGGAGATATTGACCAAGAAGTTTCCTTTCTATCTAAAACTAGTGTCTGTCTTGGTCTGAGCACCCTTACCAGCCATACTTTTCCTTCCTTATATTGTAATAGAGGACATAGTGTTAATACAAGGATTGCTTATGGAAGAAGCTTGTGAATCTAATACTTTTATGCCAAAGGCGGTGAGTACCGAGAGTGGGCCTTCTGGATCATGGTTCTAAAACTTCCATGAACGAGCGCGCCAGATGGGACCAACCACTATACAGGGATCGTTAGGAGCAGGCTCAGGGACCTCGAGCACTACGACAGCCGAAGCCAAGGGTCGGCTCAAAAAGGAAGGTACCCTAATGTAGACGAGACAGAAGGAGCTGAGGGAAAGGAACGTATAAGGCAGGAAGAGGTAAAGGAGAAGCAGAGAGAATAGGAGGCGCGGAGAGAAGTGGGTCCGAAGGCAGCAGGTACACGGAGATGGAGGAACGGAGGACAAACAGGACGGAGGACAGGAGCAGAATCTGCAAAGACACGGGAAAACAAGATAAGAGAACAGGCTTAGCTTAGTTAAAGCAGGACAGTAGCAAAAAGAGCCTAAGTAGAGGTACGGAGAATACACAATAATCAGGTGCCTCCACTAAGGGAGAGCGGCCTGAAATACCTTGTGCCTGTCCCCCATTGGACAGACAGTGTTTCCGGATCAGGTCACGCTGTTGGATAAAGAACTCAGGGATTCGCGCGGCTGTGACCTAAGGCGCATGCGCGAGAAGACTGTGCGCGAGGCAGACGGCAGAGGAAGAACCGGGGTGCCCGCGCAGCTGCACGCTGGACCGAAGGAGCAGGAAGGCGAGGAGGAGAAGACTGAACGGAAGCAGCGGCGGCCACGAGCCCGACAGCGGAGAATTGGGTAAGTAAAGAGCTAACAAATACTTAGGCGGTGGTACGCCAGCCTGAGTGGCGTAGTAAGATGACTTGAGAAGTATCGTAGTAACCTGACATATACAGAAGTAGTAAGAGCCAGTTCCGGCAGAGTGGAGGTACAAGGTCTATTAAAGCAACAGTCCATAAGCACCCCGGCCCCTTGCGCATTAAAAGACAGGTGTGGCCCCAATTCTACAGCACAGTTACCTTCTCTCTACGCCCACTGCAGCAGCTGGGGATGAGGATCCAGGAAAACACCACAGGCACAGTTCTGATCCAATATGGAAAACTTTACTGTACATGAAACAATGTTTCCTGCTCTGTCCCTCAACTTCTTGAGCCTCTCCAGCACCTTTAGCTCCCATCCAAGTCCGGAAGCTACAAAAGTCCTTCTTGGGATGGTACCACAATGCCAGAACCCGTCCACAGTGCCCTGCAGTCCTTGGCAGCCTGTACCTCCCCCCCACCCGACTGGGGTACCCTCTGCTCCGGGTTGAGCAGAGCGTCCTGCCCTGGGAAAGCCTGCCTGGGCACTGCTGCAGAAACAGGAACTTTGTTATGTTTCGGTAACTGAGGAGAAATAGCAAAAACGGTAATACACCAGAGAGGCTGGAACCTATTGGATTGCAGTAACCTGAACTAACCACACAACTAGAGGTAGCCGTGGAGCGTTCCTACGTTGATCCTAGACGCCTAGTCACAGCCTGAGAGATTACTACACCTCAAGGCAGAAAGATGAAAGCTATCTGCCCCGTAGCAGATCCCCAAAGAAAATAGGAAGCCCCCAAACATGTAATGGCGGTTAGACAAGAAGAAAGCACGGACACAGACAGAAAATAGAATGAGCAAACGCTGGGGCCCAATCTGTCTAGACAGAAAAGTACAGGAAAGAATTCTGACTGCAATCCAACAAAAACCCTAAAAAATACCAACACTTCTGATTGCCAAAAAACATGAGATCACACGATCTCATCCACCTACATCAGATCTCTGGTGTAACAAACGCTATTCAGTAAATAAAAAGTAACAAAGGAGCAAAGCAAAAGTGCAGACAAAAACGCAGCACAATTGCAGCGCCAGACCCCCAAAAGGGGAAAGGCTGCATTCCACTGCAAGCAGCAAACAAGCAATGAAAATCAAACAGAGGAAAAAAAACAGCAAACACTTATCTGAAGGAGAGCAGGAAATTAGCAGTGCTTCAAGCAAGACCAGAAGGAACAATTGATAACCGGCAAGGCTGCTGGGAACTCAGGCCACTTATATCCTACCATTCAGCGCCAGCTGAAGGCCATTCATTAATCAGTTCATTACCCTCAGCAACCACCGAGGGAGCCCCAGCTCAGAAGCCGTCTCCAGCATATTCACAACAGAACTTCCTGTCCAGTCAGCCTGCTGGACCGGCCACTTTTTTTAAACCCTTCTATCAGTAAACTAATTTAATACAATTGCAATGACAGAATATACAATTACATGGGATATATAAAACATTACACATAGCACAGTACATATGAGACATGACACGTTAATACACTTAAACATGAGGGAACCATTGGGGGTCGCATGGGCTCAGTGTATTGGAGAGAGGAGGCAAATGAGGGTCCCCACCACCTCCTTACACCCCTCTGTTGTGAACACGCTGGAGGCGACTTCGGAGCTGGGGCTCCCTCCGGTGGTTGCTGAGGGTAATGAACCAATTGCTGAATGGCTTTCAGCTGGGTCTGAATGGTCTGATATAAGTGACCTGAACTCCCATCAGCCTTGCTGGTAATCAATTGTTCTTCCAGGTCTTGCTTGGAGCTCAGCTTGCATTCCTGCTTTCATTCAGATAAGTGATTTGCTGTTTTTTTCCTCTGGTTGGATTTTCCTTGCTGGTTTGCTAACTTGCAGTGGACTTCAGCCTGGTCCCCTTTTGGGGCTGGGCACTGCAATTGTGCTCAGTTTGTGTTTGCACTTTTGCTCTGTTCCTGTGTCACTTTTTATTTGCTGAATTGCTGTGTGTTACACCAGAGATCTGATTTAGGTGGTAGAGATCGTGTGATCTCAGGTTTTTTGTTAATCAGAAGTGTTGGTATTTTTGTCAGGGTTTTTTTGGGTTGCAGTCAGAATTCTTTCATATACTTTTCTATCTAGACAGATTGGGCCCCAGCGTTTGCTCATTCTATTTTCTGTCTGTATTCATATTTTCTTCTTGTCTAACCGCCATTACATGTTTGGGGGCTTCCTATTTCTTTGGGGGTTCTGCTACGGGGCAGTTAGCTTTCATCTTTCTGCCTTTAGGTGTAGCCATCTCTCCGGCTTAGTCGAGGCGTCTAGGATCACCGTAGGTATGCTCCACGGCTACTTCTAGTGTTGCGGTTAGTTTAGGGTCCTGCAACCCAATAGTTTCCAGCCTCTCTGGTGTATTGCTACTTTGGCTATTTTTGCTATTTCTCCTCAGCTACCGAAACATAACAGTATTACCGGCCAAACTGAAAATTATATGGTACTCAACAGAAGGGAAAAATAGTAAAAAAGAAAAAAGGGAGTTGTCAGAAATTTTTTTTTCTGTTTGTTGCATTTTTTCCCTCTTTTTCTCTGGGTGCTGAGGAGGAATTTTTTTTTCCTCAATGGAGTTTGCACAGTTGTCTGGCCGTGTGGAGCGGCTTGCCACTGAGATTTCAGAGTATTGCTACCTATCTTGCTAGGTTGCCGGTTGTGGAACCTAGGATCCCCATACCAGATTTATTTTTGGGGGATCGGTCTAAATTTCTGAATTTCAAAAATAACTGTAAGTTGTTTTTTGCCTTAAAGCCTAAGTCCTCAGGGAACGCAGCACAGCAGGTTCAAATTGTCATCTGTTATGATTTGGTAGCTGAGGAGAGCAAGCAAAAACGGCAATACACCAGAGAGGTTGGAATCTACTGGATTTCAGTACCCTGACTAACCACCACAACTAAAGGCAGTCGTGGAGCGTACCTACGTTGGTCCTAGACGCCTCGTCACAGCCTGAGAGGTTAACTACACCTAAAGATAGAAAGAGGAAAAGCTATCTGCCCCGGAGCAGATCCCCAAAGAACATAGGAAGCCCCCAAACATGTAATGGCGGTTAGACAAGAGGAAATACAGACACAGACAGAAAATAGTATGAGCAAACGTTGGGGCCCAATCTTCCTAGACAGAAAAGGATAGGAAGGACACTTACTGCAATCCCAAAAAACCCTAAAAAGTACCAACTCTACTAATTGCAAAAACACCTGAGATCACACGACCTCTACCACCTAAATTAGTTCTCTGGTGTAACAAAACTAAGCCGCAGCCACTGAAAAAACTGGAAAAGGCAAATGAACAAACAACAGTGGCTCAGACAAGAGCACAAACCCCCGGAGGGGACCTGGCTGACCTCCACAAAAGTGCAGGAAACAATGCAAAAAGCAAGCACAAAAGTAAAAACATAAAATGTCTGTTAGGGTTCGATTTCCCACTGCTGCACAAGGGGAGTCTCGAACCCGTCCCGCTGCGGTCTCCCATTCATCTCCAGCCGCAGTGGAGCCTGCTCAGCAGAGACATCGGTCCAGGCATCTTGCCCACTCCTCTACTGTGCAGTGACTTGCAGCTGCCTTTCCTGGATCTGCTATTATAGCCAGTGCTGGAGCAGTCGTCTTTGAGACAAAGTCCTGCGTTTTCCCATCTGAGCATGCCCAGAGTGAGATCTCTCATTGGAGATCAGGGGTCACATGTTCAGGTGCTGCAGCGGCTCCTATTGGTCCGCCAGGAAGGTCATGTAGCTACGTTTGTTTGTAACAGCTTCTCATTGGACCTTGTTCCTGGAAGGTCCTGTAGCTGTTGCTATAAAAGGGTAGCATGGCTGGGCCGCCATGCGCTAATATCAATCATTGTATGCTATGCGCCAGTGTGGTCATGTGTATGTGTGAATAGGGACCCGGCTGAAATAAGCCACTAGAATACCGACTTAATCGGTGAGGAGTTTGGTATAGTAGCTGGTCAGGGTCGGTGTCCTAGATGCCCTAGATTACCGGCATAACCGGTGAGGAGTTTTGATTGCCGTATTCAGGGTCTGGCGTTCAGACGCCATAGATTGCGGGTGACTCCCGCGAGGACATTAGCACATGATCACGCTTTATGAACGCGTAGCACTTAACTGTGTACCTGAGAGCCTGACGGGACACAGTACTTTTTCTCAGCGGCCCTGTGACGTAACAGGGTTCGCTTTCAACGCTAGACAGCGCCCTAGCGTGTTTTCTTTGCCACTCAGTTGTGTCTAGTGAGTGCGCACACATCGCCATATAGTGCTGCGGCTCTCCTTCTAGCGGCTCTGTGGAGTAACACGAGTTCGCACCTATTGCCACAGCGCATTACGGCGTTTAGGTTGGCGACTCTGCGGGATAACAGAGTTTGCTTCTCGCGCCATTTCTACTAGCAGCAGGCTCCGCTTGCACGGTGGACCCCGGGCTGCGAACGCACCTCTCTACTTTATATATTTGGTGCGTTCCGCAGACCCTTAACATAATATCAGCGCCAGGGTCTGGCTAGTAAAATGGCGGATGAACAGCGTCTATCGCAGTACATCCAGCAGCTGGAGGGTAGGTTGGCGGCTCTTGAGCGCACAACCTCAGCTGTGGATGTTACCGCAGTCGCTGTTCAGGCTGCTAACGTGGCTGCAGCCAGTTTGTCTTCTGCCACCTCTGCCCCTACATTATCCCACCTCCCGCTTCCTGACAAGTTTGCCGGTGATAGCAAGCAATGTCGGGGATTCGTGAGTCAGTGCTCTATACAGCTCGAGCTTCTGGCTGCACGTTTTCCCACGGATCGGGCACAAGTGGGTTTTGTACTTTCTCTACTCTCGGGCAGAGCGTTGGAGTGGGCAACGCCGCTGTGGGAGCGCGACGATCGTGTGGTGCGGAGTGCTCCTCGTTTATTGGAGGCTCTTAAAAAGGTCTTTTTAGGACCTCAGGTCACCCACGATACGGCGCTACAACTGCTGGCATTGGCACAGGGTTCGTCTTTGGTCAGTCTGTTTTCCGTCCAGTTTCGGACTCTAGCTTCTGAGCTAGATTGGTCTGATAAAGTTCTTATTCCAATCTACTGGCGAGGACTGGCTGACCATATTAAAGACGCTTTGGCTACCAGGGAGATTCCCGCCACACTGGAGAAGCTTATCTCCATATCTACCCGCATTGACCTCCGTTTTCACGAGCGGAGGTTGGAGCGGGCCCAGTGTAGGCAGAGGTTTCGGTTGGCTCCCACCTTTGCCAAACCTCTCGAATTTCCCGATCTGGCGTCCGAACCCCAAAAGGCCACAGAAGTTCCTCATGCAGGACCTAAGTCTCGGTCCGTCCGAGTATCCGTGGTCTGTAACCGTTGTCAGGAGGCAGGACACTATGCCAACAAATGTCCACAGCGATCGGGGAAGCGATCGCGTCTAGTGGCCCTGGGAGGAGGTTCACTAGAGACAGCGGCATTTTCCTCCAAGATGACACTTAAAGGGACAATCACTGTTGGTACTTCCATTCTCACCGCCGACCTTTGCGTGGACTCAGGAGCAGAGGGGAATTTCATGTCCTCTAGCTTTGCTCGCCGTCATGCAATATCTCTGGTGGCGCTTGACAAATCAGTGACTGTTCGGGTAGTGAATGGGTCGACATTGCCCTCATAAATTACACACCAGACTGTTCCACTTGCATTGTCTGTATCTCCTTCCCATCAGGAACTTATTTCCCTACTCGTCCTTCCCGAGGGAATAGACGAGATCCTACTAGGTATACCTTGGCTCCGTTTCCACTCCCCACATATAGAGTGGACTTCGGGTAGGATACTGGGTTGGAGTGATGCATGTAGAGGCAGATGTGTCAGGAGTTGCGTTCAGGTTACCACTACGGAGTTACCCGCAGATCTTACTCCACTTCCCAAGCACTACTGGTCATATGCAGACGTGTTCTCCAAGAAGGCTGCGGAGACTCTTCCGCCTCATCGCCCCTATGACTGTCCTATCGACCTCTTGCCTGGCGCAGAACCTCCTCGGGGAAGGGTCTATCCCCTCTCTCTTCCTGAGACAGAGGCCATGTCGCAATATATTCAGGAGAACCTGGCAAGAGGGTTTATTAGGAAGTCGGTGTCACCGGCAGGGGCGGGATTTTTCTTCGTGCAGAAGAAAAACGGAGAATTGCGTCCGTGTATTGATTACAGGGGTCTTAACGCCATCACCGTTAAAAACAAGTACCCGTTGCCCCTGATTTCTGAGCTTTTTGATAGGCTTCGGGGAGCAAGAGTATTCACTAAACTAGATCTGCGCGGTGCTTATAACCTGATTCGCATCCGTGAGGGGGACGAATGGAAGACGGCTTTTAATACCAGGGATGGGCATTACGAATATCTGGTGATGCCCTTTGGGCTCTGTAATGCTCCAGCCGTTTTCCAAGACTTTGTCAATGACATCTTCCGGGATATGCTCTCCACCTCGGTCGTAGTCTATCTGGATGATATACTCATCTTCTCTCCAGATATTGACTCCCACCGGAGAGATGTCTGCAGAGTCTTCGACCTCTTACGGGCTAATTCCCTCTATGCTAAGTTAGAGAAATGTATGTTTGAGCTGGAGTCTTTACCTTTCCTTGGTTATATCATCTCAACCCAGGGATTGGCTATGGATCCGGCCAAACTACAGGCTATGATGGACTGGCAGGAACCTCACTCTCTAAAAGCGGTGCAGCGCTTTATGGGGTTCATTAATTACTATCGCCAGTTCATTCCGCATTTCTCTACCTTGGTAGCTCCCTTGGTAGCCCTCACCAAGAAGGGAGAAAATCCCAAATTGTGGTCGGAAGAGGTCTCCACGGCTTTCTCTTCTATTAAGTCTCATTTTGCTAGCGCTCCCATCCTACATCGCCCCGATGTTGATAAGCCATTTTTATTGGAGGTGGATGCCTCATCCGTTGGTGCTGGAGCAGTCCTCTTCCAAAAGGATGCTCAAGGTCGGAAGCATCCTTGCTTCTTCTTCTCTAAGACCTTCACTTCAGCGGAGAGGAATTATTCCATCGGGGATAGGGAGTTGCTAGCCATGAAGTTGGCTTTCTCTGAGTGGAGACATCTGTTGGAGGGGGGCCATTTTCCCTTCCAAGTCTTCACCGACCACAAAAATTTGGTGTATCTGCAGACAGCTCAGCGGCTTAACTCTCGCCAGGCCAGATGGTCCTTGTTCTTTCTCGGTTTAATTTCACACTCCATTTCCTCTCTGGAGAGAAGAACATTTGTGCCGACGCTCTCTCTCGCTCTGTGGTGTCCTCTGAAGAGGAGGTAGAGGAGCCTCGGCTTATTGTTCCCACAGAGAGCCTGAGAACAGTGGCTCCGGTTTCACTAGAGTCTGTGCCCCCGGGCAAGACTTTTGTGCCTACCAATTTGCGACCGGAGGTACTCTCTTGGGCACATTCATCCAGGGTTGGTGGACATTTTGGGGCAAAGAGGACATCTGAATTGCTGGCGAGGACATATTGGTGGCCGCATATGGTCCGTGATGTTGGGGACTATGTTCGGGCGTGTGTCTCCTGCGCCAAAAATAAGTCTCCACGACAACGGCCAGCTGGTTTACTTTATCCTTTGCCGGTGGCAGACAGGCCCTGGGAGATGGTTGGGATGGACTTTGTGGTGGGCTTGCCCAAGTCTCGGGGTTGCACCATCATTTGGGTAATCACCGACCATTTCTCTAAAATGGTGCATCTGGTGCCACTACCACGGTTACCTTCTGCACGGGCTCTGGCAGCGTTGTTCGTTAGGCACATCTTCCGTCTACACGGCATGCCGGACAAAATTGTCAGTGACCGAGGTCCCCAGTTTGCGTCTCGGTTCTGGAGAGAGCTTTGTCGTCTACTCAGTATTGAGTTAAATCTCTCTTCAGCGTATCATCCTGAGACGAATGGGTTGGTAGAGAGGGCCAACCAGACCTTGGTCACCTATCTACGACATTTTGTCTCTGCCAGGCAGGATGACTGGGCATCCTTGCTACCATGGGCTGAGTTTGCATTAAACAATGCTGTGGCTGACTCCACCGGACAGACTCCTTTCCTTCTGAACTACGGTCAGCATCCGCGGGTTCCGGTGCCCATGCCCGTGTCTTCCGCCGACTCCAGGGTGGCAGACTGGGCTGTGGAGGCACGGGACATTTGGGACCGTACCCAGGATGCCATTCAGGCGTCCAAGGAGAGGATGAGGTCCTCTGCCGACGCACATCGGCGCCCCGCTCCAACATTTGCTCCTGGGGACTTGGTGTGGCTCTCCGCCCGTAACATCAGGCTGCGAGTTGAGTCCACTAAGTTGGCACCCCGCTACCTGGGTCCTTTCAAGGTCCTCGAGCAGGTTAACCCTGTGGTATACCGTTTGGCTCTTCCACCACGCCTGGGTATCTCCGACACCTTTCATGTATCCCTCCTGAAACTCGTGCTCATGTCCCGGTTTTCTGAGTCATCTGCCGGGACATCGGGTTCATCTACGGATGACCATGAGGTGAACGCCATCGTAGGGTGTAAGGTGGTACGGGGCAAAAAGTTTTATTTGGTGGACTGGAGGGGCTATGGGCGTGAGGATAGGTCTTGGGAGCCTGCCGAGCATATTCACGCTCCGCAGCTCATCGCTGTCTTTGAGCACAGCGAGGCCCAAAGAAGGGGGGGCCATAGGAGGGGGGGTAATGTTAGGGTTCAATTTCCCGCTGCTGCACAAGGGGAGTCTCGAACCCGTCCCGCTGCGGTCTCCCATTCATCTCCGGCCGCAGTGGAGCCTGCTCAGCAGAGACGTCGGTCCAGGCGTCTTGCCCACTCCTCTACTGTGCAGTGACTTGCTGCTGCCTTTCCTGGATCTGCTATTATAGCCAGTGCTGGAGCAGTCGTCTTTGAGACAAAGTCCTGCGTTTTCCCATCTGAGCATGCCCAGAGTGAGATCTCTCATTGGAGATCAGGGGTCACATGTTCAGGTGCTGCAGCGGCTCCTATTGGTCCGCCAGGAAGGTCATGTAGCTACGTTTGTTTGTAACAGCTTCTCATTGGTCCTTGTTCCTGGAAGGTCCTGTAGCTGTTGCTATAAAAGGGTAGCATGGCTGGGCCGCCATGCGCTAATATCAATCATTGTATGCTATGCGCCAGTGTGGTCATGTGTATGTGTG
This sequence comes from Oophaga sylvatica, assembly GCA_033576555.1. Lineage (NCBI taxonomy): Eukaryota > Metazoa > Chordata > Amphibia > Anura > Dendrobatidae > Oophaga > Oophaga sylvatica. The sequence goes on along the minus strand of JARQOD010000001.1, from coordinate 861,899,906 downwards.
GATAGGGACCCGGCTGAAATAAGCCACTAGAATACCGACTTAATCGGTGAGGAGTTTGGTATGGTAGCTGGTCAGGGTCGGTGTCCTAGATGCCCTAGATTACCGGCATAACCGGTGAGGAGTTTTGATTGCCGTATTCAGGGTCTGGCGTTCAGACGCCATAGATTGTGGGTGACTCCCGCGAGGACATTAGCACATGATCACGCTTTATGAACGCGTAGCACTTAACTGTGTACCTGAGAGCCTGACAGGACACAGTACTTTTTCTCAGCGGCCCTGTGACGTAACAGGGTTCGTTTTCAACGCTAGACAGCGCCCTAGCGTGTTTTCTTTGCCACTCAGTTGTGTCTAGTGAGTGCGCACACATCGCCATATAGTGCTGCGGCTCTCCTTCTAGCGGCTCTGTGGAGTAACAGAGTTCGCACCTATTGCCACAGCGCATTACGGCGTTTAGGTTGGCGACTCTGCGGGATAACAGAGTTTGCTTCTCGCGCTATTTCTACTAGCAGCAGGCTCCGCTTGCACGGTGGACCCCGGGCTGCGAACGCACCTCTCTACTTTATATATTTGGTGCGTTCCGCAGACCCTTAACATAGTCTTATCTGAGAGCAGGAGAAGAGGCAAGATTCAGCAAGCTTCCAAGCGAACCAGGAACCACAGTTGAAAAAAGAACAATTGATCACCGGCAACCCTGATGGGAGGGAACCTCCCTTATATAGGACCAGTCTGTAACTCCTGATTGCCAATCTTCACTAAATGGTTCAGCACTGTCTGCAACCACCAGGGAAGCTTCTGCTCAGAACTCATTTCTAACACATTCACAACAGTCATCTCTCTGCTGTGTGGCGACCTTCAGGATTTGGCTTTTTTCCTGACACCTGGGGATCCTGTTTTGAATGATGTTGATGTATTTTTTCAGGCTCTGGGGTTATTGTACGATGAACCTAATGTCACTGATCAAGCTGAAAAGACCTTGTTGGCATTAAATCAGGGTAGTGAAGACGCTGAGCTATACTGTCAGAAATTCCGAAAGTGGGCAGTCCTGACCAAATGGAATGATGATGCTTTGGCAGCCCTTTTTCGGAAGGGTCTGTCAGAAAATGTAAAGGACGTTATGGTGGGAATCTCTGTTCCCTCTGGTCTCAATGATTCTATGTCTTTGGCTATTCAAATTGACAGACGTTTGCGTGAGCGCAGAGGTATGCACAAGATGGTGTTACCTTGTGGGCCAGCTCCTGGGCCCATGCAGTGTGATGGAGTGACTTCTGGGGCTCAGCGTCATGAGTTTCTAAAGCGCAATGGGTTATGTTTCTACTGTGGTGACGCTTCTCATCTATTTCCATCTGCCCTAAGCGGGGAAGACACTTTGCGCGCTCAGTTGTCTTGGGTAGTGTTCAGACTAAATTTCTGTTGACTGTTACCCTGATTTGCTCCCTGTCCACATTTTCGGCTCAGGCTTTTGTTGATTCTGGAGCAGCTATTAACCTGATGGATTTTGACTTTGCCAAACGTTGTGGGTTTCCCATGATACCCCTGCAGAAGTCTATTCCTTTACTGGGCATTGATTCTACCCCTTTGGCGGAGAATAAACCCCAGTTTTCTACTCAGGTGATAATAAGGGTTGAACCAGATCATCAGGAGAGTTGCAAATTTCTGGTGCTGCATAATCTGCATGACATTATTGTACTGGGTTTCCCTTGGTTACAGACTTATAATCCTGTTTTGGATTGGAAATCTGTGTCTGTGACTAGTTGGGGCTGCCAATGTGTTAATATGGACACTCCTGTTTTTTCTGCCTCTCCCCATCTCAGGATGTCCCTGACTTTTTGACTGATTTTTCTGATGTGTTTAGTGAGAGTAAGTCTGCATCCTTACCTCCTCACAGGAGTTATGATTGCGCTATTGAGTTAGTGCCTGGTGTAAATTTCCTAAAGGTCGCCTTTTTAATTTATCTGTACCTGAACACGATGCTATGTGATCTTATATCAAGGAGTCTTTGGAGAAGGGTCATATCAGACCATCCTCTTCACCCTTGGGCGCCGGTTTTTTCTTTGTGGCCAAAAAGGATGGTTTATTGAGGCTGTGTATTGACTATCGCCTCCTGAATAAAATCACTGTTAAATATCAATATCCGTTACCCTTGATTTCTGACCTATTTTCCAGAGTGAAAAGTGCTAGTTGGTTTACCAAGCTTGACCTCAGGGGGGAGTATAACCTTATTCTCATTAAGCACGGGGATGAATGGAAGACGGTGTTTAATACCCCAGAGGGGCATTTTGAGTACCTAGTGATGCCCTTTGGGCTTACTAATGCCCCTTCCGTCTTCCAATCCTTCATGAATAATATTTTCAGGGATTTTGTGGATAAATTTCTGATTGTTTATTTGGATGATATCTTGATTTTTTTCAATGACTGGGACTCTCATGTGAAACATTTTCGGACTGTGTTCCAGATTTTGAGAGAGAATGCACTGTATATGAAGGGATCAAAGTGTCTTTTTAGCGTACAGAAGGTCTCATTTCTGGGATTCATTTTGTCTCCGTCTGTTATTGAAATGGACCTGGTCAAGGTTCGGGCCATCTGTGATTGGGTTCAACCTACTTACATTGAAGGCTCTTCAGAGATTGTTGGATTTTGCCAATTTCTATCGTAAATTTATTGGTAATTTATCCGGTATTGTTAAACCATTGACTGATTTGACCAAAAAGGGTTCCGATGTGGTGAACTGGCCTCCTGAGGCAGTTTCTGCGTTTCAGGAACTTAAGCAGAGATTCATTTCTGCTCCTGTTCTACGGCAGCCTAATGTTTTTCTGCCGTTTCAGGTGGAGTTTGATGCTTCTGAGATTGGGGCAGGTGTCGTTTTGTCCCAAAGGGATCCGGAGACCTCTAAGAGTAACCCTTGTGCCTTCTTCTCTCGAAAATTTTCTCCAACTGAACGTAATTATGACGTGGGTAATCGGGAGTTATTGACAATGAAGAGGGCCTTTGAAGAGTGGAGATATTGGCTGGAAGGAGCCAAACATCAGGTGGTGATCCTCACGGACCATAAAAACCTGGTTTATCTCGAATCAGCCAAGCGACTTAATCCTAGACAGGCCAGGAGGGCCTTGTTTTTCACACGTTTTAATTTTGTGGTTTCTTTTCTTTCGGGCACTAAAAATGTTAAGGCGGGTGCCCTCTCGAGGAGTTTCTTTTCGGATTCTCCTGAGTTATCTGATCCTGCTGTTATTTTGAAAGAGGGTGTAGTTCTTTCCGCCATCTCGCCCAATTTGAGACTGGCTCTGGAGGGGTGTCAGGAGGATAAACCTGAACGCTGCCCTGCTGGGAATTTGTTTGTCCCAGACCAGTGGAAGAAGAGTGTGATGTCTGAGATTCATTGTTCCGCGTTGGCTGGTCATCCCGGGATTTTTGGTACCAGAGACTTGGTGAGTTGGTCCTTTTGGTGGCCTACTTTGTCTCGAGTCGTGAAGTCAGGGACTTTGTGCAGTCCTGTGGGACTTGCTCTCGCTCCAAGCCTTGCTCTCGCTCTAGTGGTTTGTTAATGCCATTACCTGTACCCAAGAGGCCATGGACCCATATTTCAATGGATTTTATTTCCTACCTCCCTGTCTCTCAGAGAATGACCGTTATCTGGGTAATCTGTGATAGGTTTTCCTAAATGATACATCTTGTGCCATTACCTAAGTTGCCTTCTCCTCCGAATTGGTGCCTTTGTTCTTTCAGCACGTGGTTCGGTTACATGGCATTCATTGTGTCTGACAGAGGAGTCCAGTTTGTTTCCAGATTTTGGAGGACATTTTGTTCTAAACTTGGTGTTCAGTTATCTTTCTCCTCTGCATTTCACCCTCAGACCAATGGACAAACCGAGAGAACAAACCAGACCTTGGAGACTTATTTGAGATGTTTTGTGTCTGCTGTAGAGATGAGCGGTGTTCGAAGCAAACTGTTCGCCAATCTCAAATTCGAGCTGTTTTGGGCGGTGTTCGAGTCGTTCGACGAACCCGAACGATTTGGAAAAAATTTGGCTGTTTGAGGTTATGTTCGATAACTGTTCGTGCATCTAAATCGTCACTGGATTTTTTCGCAGTTATGCTGAGAATCACTGTTAATACACATTTTGAGTGTCCAGCGTGGCGGGGGGAGGGGCATGGCATGGACCTCTGCAGAGATAATGAAGATCTCCATTTTTTTTCTCTTTCCCGCATTTCCAGTGGGCGGTGCAGTCTGTCAGCCTATCAGCAGCGCACACACGGAGCGAGGTGCTTTTTTTTTTACACAAGCAAGGGCATGTGTCATTGGCTGTGTATGTCACATGTCCTTGCCCTATAAGACCCAGCCATTTCCCCCCTTGCCACCATTTTCTCACTGCTGCAGCTCAGTGCTAGACAGCACTGCTGTTGTTAGCGCTATATTGTGTGTGCATTGTGCAACTGCGACTTGCAAGCGAAATAGCTGAGAAATAGAGAGGAAGGTTTATGGAGTAGGGACTACTTCGTAATTGCAGCCCTTTTGAGGGCTACGTTACATCAGTTCCTAGCAGTTTTAGCAGGCAGGTCTGTGCTCACTCTTAAATAGACAGATAGGTCAACTTGGGACAGTGACTATTTGTAATTACAGCCCTTTTCAGGGTTAGGTTACAGCAGTTGCTATCACTTTTTGTCAGCTACACCAGCGTTCAAATCACTCCTAATTATTCGCTGCATCTATCCTGTTCAATAATTGTGTGCATAGTAGCAGTGTGTGCTACTCATTCTATTAGGCCATCTATACTAAGCTACACCAGCGTTCAAATCACTCCTAATTATTCGCTGCATCTAGCCTGTTCAATAATTGTGTGCATAGTAGCAGTGTGTGCTACTCATTCTATTAGGCCATAAAAAAAAGCTACACCAGAGTTTGTTAAAAAAAAGAATTTTTATCTGCATCTTGCCTGGACAATAATTTTGGGCATAGTAGCATTGTGTGGTACTCATTCTATTAGGCCATCTATACAAAGCTCCACCAGAGTTTAAAAAAAAATAATTTTTTATCTGCATCTTGCGTGGACAATAATTTTGGGCATAGTAGCAGTGTGTGGTACTCATTCTATTAGGCCATTTATACAAAGCTCCACCAGCCTTAAAAAAAAAAAAAAATCTATCTGCAGCTTGCCTGGACAATAATTTTGGGCATAGTAGCAGTCTGTGTTACTCATTCTATTAGGCCATCTATACAAAGCTCCAGCAGCATTAAAATACTCATAATTTTTTGCAGCATCTTGCCTGTAGAATAATTGTGGGCATAGTAGTAGTCTGTGATACTCATTGTATTAGGCCATCTATACTAAGCTACACCAGCATTCAAATCACTCATAATTATTCGCTGCATCTAGCCTGTTCAATAATTGTGTGCATAGTAGCAGTGTGTGCTACTCATTCTATTAGGCCATCTAAACTAAGCTACACCAGAGTTTAAAAAAAAAAAGAATTTTTATCTGCATCTTGCCTGGACAATAATTTTGGTCATAGTAGCAGTCTGTGGTACTCATTCTATTAGGCCATCTATACAAAGCTCCACCAGAGTTGAAATACTCAGAATTTTTTGCTGCATCTTGCCTGTAGAATAATTGTGGGCATAGTAGCAGTCTGTGGTACTCATTCTATTAGGCCATCTATACAAAGCTCCACCAGCGTTGAAATACTCATAATTTTTTGCTGCATCTTGCCTGTAGAATAATTGTGGGCATAGAAGCAGTCTGTAGTACTCATTCTATTAGGCCATCTATACAAAGCTCCACCAGAGTTGAAATACTCATAATTTTTTGCTGCATCTTGCCTGTAGAATAATTGTGGGCATAGTAGCAGTCTGTGGTACTCATTATATTAGGCCATCTATACAAAGCTCCACCAGCGTTGAAATACTCATAATTTTTGGCTGCATCTTGCCTGTAGAATAATTATGGGCATAGTAGCAGTCTGTGGTACTCATTCTATTAGGCCATCTATACAAAGCTCCACTAGAGTTGAAATACTCATAATTTTTTGCTGCATCTTGCCTGTAGAATAATTGTGGGCATAGTAGCAGTCTGTGGTTCTCATTATATTAGGCCATTTATACAAAGCTCCACCAGCGTTGAAATACTCATAATTTTTGGCTGCATCTTGCCTGTAGAATAATTGTGGGCATAGTAGCAGTCTGTGGTACTCATTCTATTAGGCCATCTATACAAAGCTCCACTAGAGTTGAAATACTCATAATTTTTTGCTGCATCTTGCCTGTAGAATAATTGTGGGCATAGTAGCAGTCTGTGGTTCTCATTGTATTAGGCCATCTATGCAAAGCTCCACCAGCGTTGAAATACTCATAATTTTTTGGCTGCATCTTGCCTGTAATATAATTGTGGGCATAGTTGCAGTCTGTGGTACTCATTGTATTAGGACATCTATACAAAGCTCCACCAGCGTTCAAATACTAAGAATTTTTTGCAGCTATCGTTTTTTGTGCAAACAACTCCACAGTTGTCAATTAGGTAACCACCAAAATGAGTGGCAAAAGGCCTGCTGCTGGTGGAAAGGGGAATAGGCGTGTTGTGAAGGGAAAAAAATGTTGTGTCCGTGGGGTAGGTGTTAAAGCAACAGTAACATCTGCAGAAGAAAGACCATCTTCCAGCCAAACTAAGATGTCTACTTCTTTTAGTGGACAATGTGGTACGATGCCTTTCTTATGGGCATGCCCATCGCTACAAATTCCAGATGAGGCACAAAAAAAAAGGTGCTTCAACAGATATCAAGTGCTCCTTTAAGTCGGCTCTCCACTTCAACTTCAACAACACAAAAACTCCAGTCCTCAGAGGTGTCACCCCAATCGCACTTGCTTCATTACAGCTCCCAAGTCTCCAACTGCCCGTCTGAGTATGGGGTAGAACAGATGGTTGAGTCTGCAGAGCTGTTTACTCATACTATAGCCTGGGAAACAGAGGTCGTCTCCACAGCTTCTGTGAATCCAGACGAGGAAATGATCTGCACTGATGCCCAGAATGTTTATGAGTCTGATCCAGGACCAGATGAAGAAGGTTCTGAGCATAATGTAGACCCTCGTTCCCAAACTGTAACTCCTGTTGCTGGAGACAACGAGGAAGACGATGATGGGACTCAAATACCAGATGTGAGCGACAACTTGAGTTTTGTGTCAGGGCAGGAAGAGGTTGGCTCTGAGGACTACGGGGGTGAGAACACACAGGGTGATGATGACGAGGTTGTAGGTCCCACTTACTGTCAACCCACAGTCAGACAGTCGATGAGGTCAGCAGAGGAGGTGGAAGAGGATTCGAGTGACGACGAGGTCAGGGTGCGCCTTCCTGGACAGAGACATAGTACTGGAAGCACGTCACCAACTGCATCCTCAACCACAACTCAGCCTCTGACCACAAGTCAAGGTGGCTCTTCAGGTCACATGGGTTCTAAGCCTTGCATAGCCTGGGCATTTATAAACATCGATAAGGATGACCCAACTCATGTTATCTGTAACATTTGTGACCAAAAGCTAAGTAGAGGCCAAAAAATCCATAGTTTGAGTACTTTATGCATGAACCGTCACATGTATATGAAGCATAAGTTGCAGTGGCAAGCTCACTGTGCTACAATGCGGCCTAGCGGGCCGGCCCAACCACCGTCTGCCCCATCTTGTGCAACCGCGACCGCGGCCTTTTCATCCTCTGTCACTGGGGGGACAGCAGTCAGACCTGTTTTGAGACTCAGACCTGGCACCTCTTTACCAGCAACAGCCAGTCAGATTGGCAGGTCATCAGTTCATTTGGAAGTGGAAACACCAGCTGGTGTTGAGCGCTCTCCGACATCGAGAGCACCACCTTTGGATCAAGGCAACCTAACTTTTGCGCCTGCATCTTCCTCACAGACCGTCAGTTGTCTGGGTACACCCTACTCAACCCCGTCTACGCACAACAGCCAGCCCTCGGTCCCTCAGATGTGGACAAGTAAAAGACCATTTCCTCCTAGCCATGAGAAAGCTAAGAGGTTGAATTTCACCATCTGCAAGCTCTTGGCTACAGAAATGCTGCCTTTCCGCCTTGTGGACACAGAGGATTTTCGAGACCTTATGTCTGTCGCAGTGCCCCAGTACCAAATGCCCAGTTAGCACTACTTCTCAAAGAAAGGTGTGCCTGCGCTCCACCAGCATGTCATACACAACATCACCGCTTCTTTGAGAAACTCAGTGTGTGACAGGGTGCATTTCACCACAGACACTTGAATGAGTAGGCATGGACAGGGCGTTACATGTCGCTGACTGGGCACTGGGTAACTATGGTGACAGCAGGACAAGGGGCTGCTGTCCAAGTGTTGCCGTCCCCACGAGTTGTGCGTCAATCCTCTTTATCTCGAAGTTCCTCCATGCTTCTGCCTCCTCAACCTCCTCTCGGTCCTCCACCTGCACCCAAAGCCTGTCTGGTCATGCCACGGGCTTTCTAACTGCGCAGAAGGGATCCTGCAGCACACCTCCTTGCTATGCTGGCAGAAGGGCTCAACGTAATCAGGCGGTTTTGACGTTGAAATGTCTGGGAAATGTGAGTCACACAGCTGAGGAGTTGTGGTCAGCTCTGGAGAACCAGTTTCATGAATGGTTGTCTCCACTGGACCTGCAACCAGGGAAGGCCACGTGCGGCAATGCAGCAAACCTGGGTGCGGCCCTTCGCCGGGGCAATGTCACACACGTGCCTTGTATGGCTCACGTGTTGAACCTGGTTGTCCAGCAATTTTTAGCCCACTATCCCGGACTACATGGCCTTCTGCAGAGGGCACGGTCGCTGTGTACTCACTTCCGCCATTCGCATCCCGCAGCTCAGCGACTTACATCTCTACAGAAGTCGTTGGGCCTGCCACTTGACCGGCTAAAATGCGATGTGCCAACACGGTGGAATTCAACTCTGCACATGTTGCAGCGACTGTGGCAGCACAGACAAGCCCTGGTGCAATACGTTCTGAATTATAGCCTGGGCCAACGAGATCTAGAGGTGGGCAAATCACGCTGGAGGAGTGGTCTCAGATTAGGGAACTATGCACCCTTCTGCACAGTTTTGAAATGGCCACGAAGATGTTTAGTGCTGACGATGCCATTATCAGCATGACTATTCCGGTGATTTACATGCTGGAGCAGATGTTAAACAGAATTCGGAGTCAGGTGGTGGAACAAGAGGAGGTGGAGGAAGTAGAGGAGGAGGAGTTGTATGCGGAAGGGCTAACATCTGCAAGGTCCCGACGGTCGGCAGCACCAAGGCGGCTGGCATGGGAGGGTGGGGGAGAGGGATTAACCAGGGCGCATGGTAGCAGCCAAACTAGTGAGGAAGGTGCAGGAGCCCAGGAAGAAGTGGAGGACGAACTGGCGATGGGCATGGAAGACTCATCAGATGAGGGAGACCTTGATGACATTTCTGTTGTGCGAGGTTGGGGGGAGAGGGCAGAGGAAGGAAGCATGATCCATACCTCGCCACCAACACAACAGGGACTTGGTGCTCCTGGATGCGCAAGACACATGAGTGCCTTCTTGCTGCACTACCTCCAACATGACCCTCGAATTGTCAGAATTTGAAATAATCCTGACTACTGGGTAGCCACACTGTTAGATCCCCGGTACAAAAGTAAATTTGACAAAATAATTCCTGCCATAGAAAGGATTCACGCATGCAGGAGTATCAGCAGAGACTGTTGCAGAATCTTACATGTGCTTTTCCACAAAACACCAGTGGTGCTCGTAGTGAATCTCACAGTTCTAACTTGCCAACCGTGGGACTGTCGAGTGTTCAGCACTCAAACCGTAACAGAAACACAGTATCTGCTGGTGTTCACAGCAATTTTGCGGAATCCTTTCACCAGTTTTTAGCCCATCCTTTGCAAGGCCACAGGAGACAAGAATTCAGACACATAGTCAATGCCTAGAGACGATGGTACAGGAGTATCTCCAACTGAACATCGAAGCCATGACTGTGTCACTGGTCCCTTGCTCTTTTTGGGCTTCCAATCTGGATAAATGGCCGGAGCTCGCCACTCACGCCTTGGAGATCTTGTCATGCCCCGCAGCCAGCGTTCTCTCTGAACGTGTGTTCAGCGCTGCTGGTGGTGTGCTGACAGATAAGCGCACGCGGCTGTCCACTGAGAATGTAGACAGACTCACGTTCATAAAGATGAACAAATCATGGATCCGCAAGGACTTTTCTACACACGGCTGTTCGGCGAACCGAACCGAACTCGAACACTACGGGGGTGGCTCATCACTAGTCTGCTGATCAAGATGACCGGGTCTCTTTTTTGCCTTTGGCTGAATTTGCTCTTAACAATAGGGCTAGCTCTGCCACCTTGATGTCTCCATTTTTATGCAATTCTGGGTTTCACCCTCGATTTTATTCAGGACAGGTGGAGGCTTCTGTCTGTCCGGGGGTTGACTCTATTGTGGAGCGAATGCAGCAGATTTAGGACCAGGTAGTGGAGAGGTTGTCTCTCTCTCAAGAGAAGGCCCAGTGGTTTGCCAACCGGCATAGGACTGATGGTCCTCGTTTTAAAGTGGGGGACTTGGTTTGGTTGTCCTCAAGAAATATCCCTATGAAGGTTGCATCTCCAAAATTTAAGCCAAGGTTCATTGGACCTTATAAGATCATGGAAATTCTTAATCCGGTTTCCTTCCGTTTGCTTCTTCCAGGGATTTTTAAGATCCATAACGTGTTCCACAAGTCCTTATTAGGTTAATAAGTGGCTCAAGAATTGGTGTAGGAAGGAGGGGTTTGGGTTCCTGGAGAACTGGGTCGACTTCTCAGTTGGCTACAGGTTCTATGCTAGGGATGGGCTGCACCTCAATGGGGAGGGTGCAGCTGTGCTGGGGGAGAAAATGGCTAGAAGGTTGGAGGAGTCTTTAAACTAGGGACTGGGGGGGAGGGTATTCATTTTATAGGAGGGGAAGGCAGTGCAGATAGAGACCTGGGCACAAATAATGAAATTGGGGGTGGGGGTGGCATGGGGGGTGGGGTTAGAACAGTTAATAATTTAAGAAAGAATAGAGGTTCAGAGAGATACATAAAGTGCATGTATACTAATGCTAGAAGCCTCACCAACAAAATGGAGGAATTAGAATTAATTTTGTTGGAACATAATTATGACATGGTGGGGATATCTGAGACTTGGCTGGATGAGAGCCACGACTGGGCGGTTAATTTACAGGGCTATAGTCTGTTTAGAAATGACCGTAAAAATAAGCGAGGTGGGGGTGTGTGTTTATATGTAAAATCATCCTTAAAACCCATCCTGCGTAATATCTGTGAATCTAATGAAGATGTAGAGTCTCTGTGGGTGGAGATTAGGGGAGGGGGGAAAAATAATAAATTACTGATAGGGGTTTGTTATGTCTCCTAAAATAATGGAAGCAACAGAGAATATCCTCGTAAAGCAAATAGATGAAGCAGCAACTCAAGGAGAAGTCATTATTATGGGGGACTTCAACTACCCTGAAATACATTGGGGAACAGAAACCTGCAGTTCCAGCAAAGGTAATAAGTTTTTGGCAACTATGAGAGACAATTACCTTTCACAACTAGTTCAGGACCCAACAAGAGAGAGGGGGCACTGCTAGACCTAATATTATCCAACAGGCCAGACCGCATATCAAATATAAGGGTTGGGGGTCACTTGGGTAATAGTGATCACAAAATAATAAGCTTTCATGTATCCTTTAATAAGATGTGTAGTCGAGGGGTTACAAGGACACTAAACTTCAGGAAGGCAAATTTCCAACGGATGAGAGATGATCTTGGTGCAATAAACTGGGACGATATCCTGAGACATAAAAATACACAAAGAAAATGGGAGACGTTTATTAGTATCCTGAATAGGACCTGTGCACAGTATATACCCTATGGGAATAAACATGCTAGAATTAGGAGGAAACCACTATGGCAAAATAGAGCTGTAAGGGGCGCAATAAGGGACAAAAAGAAAGCGTTTAGGGAATTAAAGCAAGTAGGTAGTGAAGAGGCATTAAATAAATACAGAAGACTGAATAAATTCTGTAAAAAGCAAATCAAGACAGCAAAGATTGAGGCAGAGAGACTCATTGCCAGAGAAAGTAAAAATAATCCCAAAATATTCTTTAACTACATAAATAGCAAGAAACTAAAAAATGATAGTGTTGGTCCCCTTAAAAATAGTCTGGGTGAAATGGTGGATGAGGATGAGGAAAAAGCCAATATGCTAAATGACTTTTTTTCAACTGTATTTACACAAGAAAATCCCATGACAGATAACATGATCAGAGATAAAAAAATTTCTCCATTAAATGTCACCTGCTTAACCCAGCAGGAAGTACGGCGGCGTCTAAAAATCACTAAAGTTGACAAATCCCCGGGCCCGGATGGGATACACCCCCGAGTACTGCAGGAATTAAGTACAGTTATAGATAGACCATTATTTTTAATCTTTAAAGATTCCATAATAACTGGGTCTGTACTACAGGACTGGCGTATAGCAAATGTGGTGCCAATATTCAAAAAGGGGGCAAAAACTGAACCTGGAAATTATAGGCCAGTGAGCTTAACATCTACTGTGGGTAAAATCCTGGAGGGTTTTTTAAGGGATACTATATTGGAGTATCTGAAGCTGAATAACCTCATGACAGTATCAGCATGGGTTTACGAGGGACCGTTCTTGTCAGACTAATCTGATAAGCTTTTATGAAGGGTAAGTTCAGGACTGGACCAAGGGAATGCAGTGGACGTGGTGTTCATGGACTTCTCAAAAGCTTTTGATACAGTGCCACACAAAAGGTTGATACATAAAATGAGAACAATGGGGATAGGGGAAAATATGTGTAAGTGGGTTAAGAACTGGCTCATGGATAGAAAACAAAGGGTGGTTATTAATGGAGCACACTCGGACTGGGTCACGGTTAGCAGTGGGGTACCACAGGGGTCAGTATCGGGGCCGCTTCTCTTTAACATATTTATTAATGACCTTGTAGGGGGCATACAGAGTAGTATTTCAATATTTGCAGATGACACTAAACTCTGCAGGGTAATAAATACAGAGGAGGATAATTTTATATTACAGGAGGATTTATGTAAACTAGAAGCTTGGGCTGATAAATGGCAAATGAGCTTTAATGGGGATAAATGTAAGGTCATGCACTTGGGTAGAACAAATAAGATGTATAATTATGTGCTTAATTGTAAAACACTGGGCAAAACTGTCACTGAAAAAGACTTGGGTGTATGGGGGGACGACAAACTCACATTTAGTGGCCAATGTCAGGCAGCTGCTGCCAAGGCAAATAAAATAATGGGATGCATTAGACGAGGCATAGATGCTCATGAGGAGAACATAATTTTACCTCTATACAAGTCACTGGTGCGACCACACTTAGAATACTGTGTGCAGTTCTGGTCTCCGGTGTATAAGAAAGACATAGCTGAACTGGAGCGGGTGCAGAGAAGAGCGACCAAGGTTATTAGAGAACTGGGGGGTCTGCAATACCAAGACAGGTTATTACACTTGGGGTTATTTAGTTTGGAAAAACGAAGGCTTAGGGGTGATCTTATTACAATGTATAAATATATGAGGGGACAGTACAAAGACCTTTCTAATGATCTTTTTACTCTTAGACCTGTGACGGGGACAAGGGGGCATCCTCTACGTCTGGAGGAAAGAAGGTTTAGCCATAATCACAGACGCAGATTCTTTACTGTAAGAGCAGTGAGACTATGGAACTCTCTGCCGTCTAATGTTGTAATGAGTGATTCCTTACTAAAATTTAAGAAGGGACTGGATGCCTTTCTTGAAAAGTATAATATTACAGGCTATATTCACTAGTTTCCTAGATACTGCGTTGATCCAGGGAGCTAGTCTGATTGCCGTATGTGGAGTCGGGAAGGAATTTTTTTCCCCAATGTGAAGCTTACTGTTTGCCACTTGGGTTTTTTTTGCCTTCCTCTGGATCAACATGTTAGGGCAGGTTAGGATAGGATATGGGTTGAACTAGATAGACTTAAAGTCTTCCTTCAACCTTAATAACTATGTTACTATGTTACTATGTTATTGAAGAGGTTTGTCGAGCCAGTGGTTCCTATGGCTGCGCCTCCCGACCCTGTTTTGGTTGAGGGCAATTTGGAGTATGTGGTTGAGAAAATATTGGATTCTCGTTTTTCTAGACGGAAACTCCAGTATTTGGTTAAGTGGAGAGGTTATGGTCAGGAGGACAATTCTTGGGTGTTTGCTTCGGACATCCATGCTAGGAGACTGATCCGTGCCTATCATCGAGCTCATCCTGATCGGCCTGGTTGCGCAGTTGAGGGTTCAATGACCCCTCCTCAAGGGAGAGTACTGTTGTGAACACGCTGGAGGCGACTTCGGAGCTGGGGCTCCCTCCAGTGGTTGCTGAGGGTAATGAACCAATTGCTGAATGGCCTTCAGCTGGGTCTGAATGGTCTGATATAAGTGACCTGAACTCCCATCAGCCTTGCCGGAAATCAATTGTTCTTCCAGGTCTTGCTTGGAGCTCAGCTTGCATTCCTGCTTTCATTCAGATAAGTGATTTGCTGTTTTTTTTCCTCTGGTTGGATTTTCCTTGCTGGTTTGCTAACTTGCAGTGGACTTCAGCCTGGTCCCCTTTTGGGGCCTGGCGCTGCAATTGTGCTCAGTTTGTGTTTGCACTTTTGCTCTATTCCTGTGTCACTTTTTATTTGCTGAATTGCTGTGTGTTACACCAGAGATCTGATTTAGGTGGTAGAGATTGTGTGATCTCAGGTTTTTTATTAATCAGAAGTGTTGGTATTTTTGTCAGGGCTTTTTCTGGGTTGCAGTCAGAATTCTTTTCTATACTTTTCTATCTAGACAGATTGGGCCCCAGCGTTTGCTCATTCTATTTTCTGTCTGTGTTCGTATTTTCTTCTTGTCTAACCGCCATTACATGTTTGGGGGCTTCCTATTTCTTTGGGGGTTCTGCTACAGGGCAGTTAGCTTTCAACTTTCTGCCTTTAGGTGTAGCTATCTCTCCGGCTGTGTCGAGACGTCTAGGATCACCGTAGGTACGCTCCATGGCTACTTCTAGTGTTGCGGTTAGTTTAGGGTCCTGCAACCCAATAGTTTCCAGCCTCTCTGGTGTATTGCTACTTTGGATATTTTTGCTATTTCTTCTCAGCTACCGAAGCATAACACTTCTCCCTCTTAAAGTATGGTTGTCCCTGACCATAATGGCTCCTGAAACAGAAAAACGACACAGTTCATTAAAACTTGCACAGTCTTTCTCTGATGACAACGGGTCGAACATGTCCTTGGCTGGATTAATAACCCAAAAACACATGAGTCTCAGTTTTTTTTATTTTTTTTAAAGTGGGTCCGTCTGACCCCGGTCCCCTGGGTTTCTGGGACCCATTCAACATACTGGCCTGTTGGCCACTTAATACCAGTTCACACAGTCCTGACCCGGCTCGCTCCTCGGGTCCTCCCGCATTTATCCTTCCCCCCTCCCTCCTTTGAGCAGATCATGGGCGCGCTATAATGCTGGTAAGCTGCTTTTTAACGGGGGGAGAAGTTCAACGTTAAAAGAAGGGGCAAAGTTCAGGGTTAAAATAGTCCAGTTCCTAAAGCAGCTGCACACCTAGTCCATAGAAATTAATCCTTATAGGGTTCCAGCCCCATGAGCCAGCAGGGGAAGCGCAACAGGCACAACTAAAACTTGGGAAGGGGGGGAAACAAATAAAGTCAGGCAACCGTGACCGTGTTGGCCACCACTGGCACCTAGTCCTTGGTGCAGTACAGGGCTCACTGCCCTTTTTAGAGATGGGGAACAGTCTCTGTTCTCAGCAGGTGCAACCGGCACAACATCTTAAAGGAGCCGCATCAATCAAAGCACGGCCGCTGATTAGCATAGTGTTCTGCATGCGGACCCTGCACCACAATGTACGTTTGGATGAGGATCCGCTGGAGGAGGAGTCTCCACTATTTCTCCAACTCCACACCCCCTCCAGCATTAATGCAACAGTCCATAAGCACCCCAGCCCCTTGCACATGAAAAGACAGGTGTGGCCCCAATTCTACAGCACAGTCAGTTACCTTCTCTCCACGCTCACTGCAGCTGCTGGGGATGATGATCTAGGAAAACACCACAGACACAGTTCTGATCCAACAGTGAAAACTTTACTGTACATGAAACAATGCTTCCTGCTCTGCCCCTCAACTTCTTGACCTGTCCAGCAGCATTAGCTCCTATCCAAGTCCGGAAGCCACAAAAGTCCTTCTTGGGACGGTCCCACAATGCCAGGACCCGTCCACACTGCCCTGCAGTCCTTGGCAGCCTGTATCCTCCCCCCGACTGGGGTACCCTCTGCTCTGGGTTGAGCAAAGCGTACTGCCCTGGGCAAGCCTGCCCGGGCGCTGCTGCAGAAACAGGAACTTCCTGTCCAGTCAGCCTGCTGGACCGGCCTTTTTTTTAACCCCTTCTATCCGTAAAATATCTTATTACAATTGCAATGACAGAATATACAATGACATGAGATATATAAAACATTACACATTGCACAGTACATATGAGACATGACACATTAATACGCTTAAACATGAGGGAACCATTGGGGTCACATGGACTCAGTGTATAGAAGAGAGGAGGCAAGTGATGGTCCCCACCCCCTCCTTACACCAACGTTAGCACTCTTGAAAATTTCCCTAAAAGGTCAGTGTCACTTTTATACACGAACTCTGTCAAAAACGTTCACTACCACTGGCAAATACTATAGTAACAAATGGCAACTTCTGTGTGTTATTAAGGAGCGAAATTCAAATGGCTGATTGTACTCAAAGAAAAGTTAAAGGTGTACTCCTATCGCAACAATTTATGACATACTGAGGGGATTATACAAAAAAATTTAATGTATCTCTTACTCCTAACTTATATAAAAAATACTCAGCCTGCAACCTCATATTTTTATATGGACACAAAAATTCTTAAAGATGTTTGACCCATGATTTATAGATAGAGGCTTCATCTCATAATTTATTTATAACACTCCAGAATTTTCTGAAGTGTGGTAGAAATGTTCTTTTAACAGTTGTGAAATTGTAAGGGCTTGAAAAATAATCTATTTAGTACTGTGGGAGTTAATCACCACCTACATTCTGGTAAGCAGGGAGGTTTGAAGGGCATGTGACTCATCAATTTGGTCACAAATCTAAATGAAAAACAAAAAATTTATGTAAAATAATTATTGCAAGTAACCACTGTTGCTAAGGGACAAGTTACTAAAGCAGAGCATTAGTAATTTTCTCCAAAAATAAATGACATGTCAAATGACCTTTCTTACCTGCATATGTTGACTAGCAAATCACGCTGTAAAAGTGTTTCAGATACGCAAATGATCAAGAACAGCCTTTAAATAAAGATGGGAAAACATATTCCACTAACTAACCTGCTTACATTTCTTAAAAGTGACTCATTCTGTCGATCTGCAGAAAAAGAAAATTATAATTTTTAACCCTTCGATCAAAGCCTGTTTTCACTTTTTTGACTAGTGTCACTTTATGGGCTAATAACTAGTGATGAGCGAATTTGTTCAGAAAACGACCACAAAACATAAATTCAGCACAAATATGGCATTCAGATTCGTGAAAAATTTTATAAAATCGTAAAAAAAAAATCGGTAACATTCGGTTAAAGTGCGGGCAAATATTTGCATTGCCACAAAAGTATTTTGAGCATTTTAGCAACGATTATGGTGGTGTATCATGAGCATTTGGCACGTGTTTGATGAGGGGAGGGGGATTGCAGAGCTCAGAGGCACGGCGTTGTAAACAGTAATTTTTTTCCTAACTTTATTTGTGCACATTGCGGCTAGCTAATCAGGCCGTAGGAAACACCCAATAAAAAGCAGAAAAAAGGCAGCACCGCTTACATGCCCAGGTCTTTGAACAAATGCACTACAGGATGCAGCCAGCCCATATAGCAAGATGTTGGCAACACAGGTGCAAAATACTAAATAGACATCCACTCACCACCTAACCATTCATGTGGTGCATTTGTTCAAAGACCTGGGCAGGTAAGCGGTGCTGCCTTTTTTTGAATTTTTGGAGGATTTTAGTCCTCTTTTGTGGCTTAGCTATTAGTTTAGTTGTAGGAAACACCCTCAATGTCCTGACCCAACGGCTTGTGTCATTGGCTGCTGGAATCACATGTCCCTCTCCATATAAAGAGCGGACATCTTGTTTTAGCGCCATTTTGACACTGTAACAAGATGCTCCTGATGCTGGCACTGTTAGCAGCAAGATTTTAGCCAGCTAGCTAGGTAGTTGCATATCAGTCAGATTGTGTAGTTAGCTAGTGTCCAGTGTGGCTGTTAAATTTAGCTTCCAGTACTTTTTTTTTTTGGCCATTACTGAGGTCCACAGACAAAGCCAGCAGGGCAAGTGTGTTGTGCACTGCTTCTATTGTGTTTCATGCACAAGTATAGCATTCTAAATAATATTTTTTCACTAGCTAAATGTGAAACAGCCTGCTGTATCCTACCTTATCATTTTGTGCTGTGGTGATATGAAACTGTCAGACCTAAAGCACATTAAAAAAAAATTATAATTTTTCAGTTGCAAAAAGTTAGACATCCTCCGTATCACACTTTGTCGGGATGAAATTAAGCTGTAGAGGCCTGATCCAGAGGTCAACAAAAATCCTTCTGTTCCTAGTGTCATACAGTAGGGGACCTGACTTTCAAATTATAGCATATCTTTTTTGTCATACAGGACTCAGCCACACTCAAACAATTATTTTTTCTGTGAATAACACGGTACAGCAAGCCATATTTCAACTTGGAATTTACTGTTGCTGAAATTCAGCTGTTTGCAGAGGTGGTGCAGAGATTTTTGTTGCTGATACTGTGCTCCTACCACACTATCTGAGCAACTTGACTGGGAAAAAGCAAGGCTGTGGTGGAAGGGGAATAAAGCTTGGTGTTCAAGGTGTATGTGGGGTAGGTGGTAATGTTTATGAAACCACTAATGATAGTGAACCAACTTCACGCGATATGCAAAGACAACTGACAACTTCTGTTACTGGACAGGCTTCTCCACTACCTTTCTTTGGCAGACGCACAGCGGTACACCTTGTTGATGATGCCCAGAAAGAGCACGTGCTCGAGTGAATGGCAAGCGCAGCTTCAAGTGGACTCTCCTCCTCTTCCTCCACAACATCACAACCAGTACAGTCCACAGAGGTGGCACCCAAATTACCCTTGCTTCCACCTGCGTCCTAACTCTCCAACCATACAACTGACTGTACGGTACCACAGATGGGTGAGTCTGAAGAGCTGCTAACACATTGTATGCCATGGTCATCAGAAGTGTACTCAAAAACTTCACAGAGTCAAGAGGAGGAAATCTGCACCAATGCCCAAAATCTTTTTAGCTTGGATCCCGGGCAGGAAAAAGTGGGGTCCGAACCGCATCCTGACCCTCGTCATCAGAAGTTAACAACTGGGGAGGTGATCCTGATGAGACTCCGATATCTGAAGTTCACGTGGACTGTACTGTGCTGTCAAGGCAGGAAGAGGAGGAGGGTTACTCCAAGGGCGAGGAATGTGAAAACACAGAGGACAATGATGATGATGAGGTGTTGGAACCCAGTTGGCGTAAACATAGAGGCACACAGCTGAGTAGGTCATCTGAGGAGGAAGACGAGGAGGTTACGTTGCGCCGTACGTCGCAGACACGTAGTGATGCAGCCAAGATAAGCAATGCATCCTCAGCCACAACTGTGCCTGTGACCGGCAACATCCGCGGGTCTGCAGCTCGCAGGGATGGCAAGGGTTGCCTAACCTGGACCTTTTTTGACACTGCAAAGGATGAGCCAACTCACGTAATCTGCCAAATTGAAAAAAAAAAAAAAACTGAGTCGAGGTAAAAAGTGCAATAATTTGACTACAACATGTATGAACCTTCACATGTGCAATCAATATGCTTTACTGTGAGAATCCCACTGAGCAAAAATGCAGACCAGTAAAAGATTGTTTCCTCCTACGCAAGACAAAGCTAAGAGGTTGAACGCCACCATCTCCACTCTGTTGGCCATGGAAATGCTGTCTTTCCACCTGGTAGATATATATGGTTTCTGAAAGCTGATGTCCGTCACAGTCCCACAGTACCAACTGCCCAGTCGCCATTGCTTTTCTAAGAAAGCTGTGCCTGCGCTACACCAGCATGTCGCAGACAACATCACCCGTTCCTTAACTAAATCTCTGCAAGGGTGTATTTCACCACACACACTTGGACGAGTCAGGATGGCCAAGGGCATTACATCTTGCTGAATGGGCACTGGGTAACTCTGGTGGCTGTGGGTACAGGCGCTGCTCAACAAGTCTTGGAATTCCCAAGGATTGCAGGACAAACCTCTACATTTAACACTTCCTCCACTGATTCTGCTTCCTCCTCTAGGGCCTCCACCTGCGCCCTTAACCTCTGCCTTAATGAGACATGTGTTTCAACAGTGCAGAGCGAATCTCTACCACCTCCATACTGCACAGCCAGGGCTCACCGCAATCAGGCAGTATTAAAATTGATATGCCTTGGAGGTCACAGTCATACAGGTGAACAGTTGTGGACAGCTATCCAGGCTGTTTGATCAATGGCTGTCTCCATTGAACATGCATCCAGGGAAGGCCGTGTCCGATAATGGTGCGAACCTGGTGATGGCCCTATGGCGAGGAAAGCTCACACATGTGCCTTGCATGGCTCACATCTTCAACCTGGTGGTACAGCGTTTTCTCCACCACTATCCTGGCCTGGGTGAGCTGGTCCACAAAGCACGTAAGCTGTCTGCTCATTTCCGCCATTCGCACCCGTCTGGCCATTGACATGCATCGATACAAAGGTCTTTGTACATGCCAGTTAACAGGTAGATATGAGATGTGCCGAAATGGTGGAAATCAACTCTGCACATTGTAGCAACTGTGGCAGCAGCAACAAGCCTTGACGCAGTATGCCAATTCGTATAGCATACAGAGAGGGCACAGATTAAGGACCTATGCACCCTTCTGCACAGTTTCAAATGGCTACTAAGATGGTTAGCGCTGACGACATTGTCATCAGCATCACTATTCTGGTCATCTAACTCACCCCTTCCCCTGTCTGACCACAACATACTGACGTTCTCGTCCCTCTCCTCTTCTAGTGCACAACCCCCACTCCACAAACTCTCTCACCCTCACAGAAATCTCAAACACCTCAATTTACCAATGCTCTCTGAGTCCCTCCTCCCTCTTACAGACATATCTTCACTTCATGACACAGATTCTGCTGCCACCTTTTATAACACTACAATAACAGCAGCACTTGATTCGGCCGTCCCCTCACACATAGCAAAACTTGTACAATCAACAGGCAGCCCTGAGCGGAGATGGAACAAAATCCCACTCTGCCGATCACCTAACCGCATACAAGCAGTCCCTCACCAGCTTCAAGTCCACGCTCACCGCTGCAAAACAAACTTACTTCTCATCTCTCATATCCTCCCTGTCTCACAACCCTAAACATCTCTTCAACACTTTCAATTCTCTACTCCGTCCCCCAGCACCTCCTCCTTCTCCTCTCATTTCTGCTGAAGACTTTGCCTCTTTCTTAAGCAGAAGATCGATACGATCAGAGAAAGCTTTGGCCCACATCCTCCATTGCCCCTCTTAGCTGCTCAGCCCTCTTCCTCCAAAACCAACTTCTCCACCATGACAGAAGATCAGCTTTCCATCCTCCTAACAAGA
>JARQOD010000001.1:861796126-861878046 GCA_033576555.1 Oophaga sylvatica | reverse complement strand
AAAATTTTTAAAAATTTTTTTGCCGGGATTACCTTTTTTTTTTTCCAAAAAAATTGGACGCAAGTTTTTGCAAAAAAAATTTTACCACTATGATAAAGAAAAATGTCACAAAAAAAATTTCAGTTTCAGTGGGTTTCGTTTAAAAGTGTTTCAGTTTTTACCTAATAAAGTGACACGACAAAAATTAAACTTTATTTTTCTTTCAAAAAAATTTTTCTTTTTAAAATTTTTTTTTACTTTCGAAGGGTTTTAAAAAGAAAAAAATGGACCATACTTTTTGTTGTAAAATTTTGCTGGAAGGGCCGGGTTCCCCCCATTGGGGGGGAAAATTTCTGTTTGGGCACACGCGGGGCCGGGGGAAAGGAGCGCTATTTGACATTTGTAAAATATGCGGGAAAAAATTTTTATGGACCCATGTCACTTTTGGAGACCCCCTGATGTGCCAAAAAAGGGGAAAAACCCCCCAAAAGGACACCTTTTGGAAAACTAAACCCCCCAAAGGAAATTAGATGTGTGGTGAACACTTTGAACCCCCCAAATGCTTCACAGAAGTTTATAAGTAAAAGGTAAAAATAAAAAATATTTTTTTCGCCCCCAATTTTTTTTTGTTGTTTCCAAAATTTTCCCCCGTACGCCGATACCCTATTTGTGGGGGTAAATCACTGTTTTGGCACACAGCAGAGCTTGGAAGGGAAAGAGCACCGTTTGACTTTTTCAACGCAGAATTGGCTGGAATTGAGATCGGACGCCATGTCGCGTTTGGAGAGCCCCTGTTGTGCCTAAACAGTGGAAACCCCAAAATTCTAACTCTAACACACCCCTAACCCTAATCCCAGCCCTAACCATAACCCTAATCACAAACCTAACCCTAACACACCTCTAATCCCAACCCTAATGCTAATCCTAACTCTAATCCCAACCCTAACCCCAACTCTAGCTCCAACCCTAACTTTAACCCCAACCCTAACCCTATCTTTAGCCACAACCCTAACCCTAACTTTAGCCCTAACCCTAACTTTAGCCCTAACCCTAATGGGAAAATGGAAATAAATACTTTTTTTATTTTATTATTTTACCCTAAGTAAGGGGATGATAAAGGGGAGTTTGATGTTTAGCAGCTGTCACACACTAGAGGACGCTTTTTATTGCAAAAAAATAGTTATGGCATAATTTTATCTTATTTTGGCCCACAGAGTCATGAGGTCTTGTTTTTTCGCAGCACGAGTTGACGTTTTTATTGGTACCATTTTCAGGCACGTGAGATTTTTTGATCACTTTTTATTACGATTTTTGGGAGGCAGAATGAACAAAAACCAGCAATTCTTGAATTTCTTTTGGGGGGGGCGTTTATACCATTCTGTGTGTGGTAAAATTGATAAAGCAATTTTATTCTTCGGGTTAGTACGATTACATCGATACCTCATTTATATAATTTTTTATGTTTTGGTGCTTTTACGCATTAAAACTATTTTACAGAAAAAAATAACTATTTTTACATCGCTTTATTCTGAGAGCTATAACTTCTTTATTTTTCTGCTGATGGAGCTGTATGGTGGCTTGTTTTTTGCGGGACAAGATGACGTTTTCAATGCTACCATTTTTATTTACATCCGTCTTTTTGATCGAGTTTTATTGCACTTTTTGTTCGGCTGTTTGATGATAAAACATTGTTATTTGCCTTGTTTCTTTTTTTTTTTATGGTGTTCACTGAAGCGGTTAACTAGTGGGACAGTTTTATAGAGTGCAACGTGACGGATGCGGCAATACCAAATATGTGTACTTTTATTTATTTTTTTTTATTTACATAAATAAATATATTGTAAAAAAAAATGTTTTTCTTTATTTAGGAATTTTTAAAAAATATTTTTACACTTTATAATATTTTTTTTTTACTCTTTTACATTGTCCCAGTATGGGACATTACTATGTAAAGTCAGATCGCTGATCTGATACTTTGCACAGCACAGTGTCAGATCAGCGATCTGACAGGCAGTAAAAAGTGGCCACAAGCCACCTCACTGGAGGACCCAGAAGGACCCTGCGGCCATCTTGGAGCCAGTGGTCCACTGGAACAACGCGATCGCATCGCATTACGGTGGGAGTGCGCAGGGAGCCCCCTCCCTGCGCGATGCTTCTCTGTGCCGCTGTCACTATTGGCAGTGGCATCAGAGGGTTAAATGCCCACTATCGGTGCTAGCACCAATCGTGGGCATTTCTGCGGTGTGTCAGCTGTCACATACAGCTGACACCCGCACGAGATTGCTGCGGCGCTCACCGTGAGGCCGGGCGATGGTGCGGCCGTACTACTACTGCTGTTGGCGGGAACGCACCTCCTGCAGAGCAGTACTAGTACGATTCATGTCGGTAAGGGGTTAATACATGCATCACAGCTTAGTCGATGTTGTTCTCCGTTGAAACCATATAAAGAAGACCAATGTGGACAGGTCAGGGTCTGATGGAGTACACCACAACTCTATTGTATTCCATTTGCTTTTGTTTCAAATTTGAAACTTAAGGGAGGTACACCAAAAATGTATTGTGGTTTCTTGAGATTGATTGAACAGGTGTATTTCACATTGAGTGCTGCTTTATATACTGGATTTTTCCTCCTTATTTAACTCATATGTATTCAATGGTAATCATTTGTAAGTGAATTTTTCAATAAACAATTTTTACATTTTAAATACAGATATAGGAATTTTGCATAATAGGCATTTCCAAATCAAATATAAATCCAAAAGAACAAGGAAGCATATCATGCGATAAAAAGTTAAATTTTATTATAGAAGAAATATATATGAGCAACAATGCAAAAAAATTAAAAAGTAGGGACAATAATACAAAAAGAAACCGCATTCAAATCAGGATATGGTGGTAGCAGTTAAATATTGCACAAACAACATTGGACAACTGGAGAAAAAGTATTTTTTTCTTTCAGAAAGAGATATATGAATAAGTATCTCTCAAGAGAGTTTATAAGCAAGTGCTTAATACAACTAAATAGGCAGGTATGCAGATTATAAGGTGCAAGTGCAAAGAACAGATAGATATGAACACATAATGCCAAATTGACAGATCTCCAATGCCAGCATAAAGTGCTAATACATTTAGAAAATATACCTGAGAGCGGCTAACACCCCGACGCGCGTTTCGCACTATAGCTTCCTCCAAGGGGATGTGTGTGTCTAATACTGAGAAGCTGCATGCTTTTATAGCTTAAATGAGTCATTGGTAGCAGTGGGTTTAGGTACGTCATATAAACCAAACAATAAAGCCCACATTAACCTCAGCTGAAATAAATTACCGCCGCCATGGTGACCGTACTTAGCGTCCGCTCACAGGCAAGATCTAATGATCATGATGTAGAGAAGGAGCGGATCTCCAGAGGACGCGTCGCAGAGGTAACACAGAGGCTCCAGGAAATCAGCAGACCGCCCACCGCCCGACGTCAGAGCAGGGGGGAGTGCCGAAACCAGAGTGTCTGTGCCACCCTGACAACACGGAGCTGGTCTCCGCCTCCTCCCCAAAGAGAAGGGGGACGAAGAGCAGTGAAGGGAGAACTGTAGCGTCGTCAATGGCAGAGCGAAAAGCCTCAAAGATCCAGAACCTCATCCATTACCCGACATCTCTTTGCCCTGACTTTTTATGGCATGATATGCTTCCTTGTTCTTTTGGATTTATAATTTTTACATTTCAGCTGCAGATGAAGGAAGGGAGACACTCCATAACTAGTGGGTAGGCGGAGCCCCAGATAGGATCAATACCTCAGATTAGAAAGCGTGTTGACCGGCCCCTCCAGCTCGGCTCCTCCTACACAGCTCTTCAGTCTAAAATTTGAGGTCTCAGAGGACGGTCGCTGCTGGAAGCAGCTCCTCAGAAGATTTTATTATTTTTTATCGGACAAGAGACTTGGATCACCAGAGTGGTCTAGAGGTCTCAGGGGTCTCAGCGCTGCTGGACCCCAACCTCTCCCTTGGCGGATCTGTATTACCCTAATGGTGGTCCCTGCAGAACCCTGCCGGCCCGGGGGATGAGGATGGCTTCCCTGGCGGGGGCGCAAACCGTGCACAGGGGTCACTGCGTCCCCCGCCCTGGTGGGAAGCATGGGCATAGCGCCAGAAACCCCTGGGGGTCCCTGTGGCGCTCGGCTGGTGAGTACCTCACATTTTTACCTCACATTTTTATTAAAGTGTGTGCGAGTGCTTTCAGCGGCTGTTGCGGCAGCCACTGTTACTTGTGAAATACATGTTTGGTGACTGTATTCTGTCCGCAGGCAGACGCCTGCAGGACAGGGGGAAGCAGAGAGCGAAGGAGTTTGCGCTCTTTTTTTGAGCCGGCGGGGGCGTGGCTTCACGCTCCCGGGCTTTTCTGTCACAGAAGCGCGCGATTAGGCGCTTCTCTTCAGATTCCTCTCAGCGCGGCGGCCATTACAAAAAGGCTCCACGGGCTCCTTCCTGCTCCGCTCCTCCCGTATCACATTTACATCACCGCGACCAGCTGGGTGAGTGATAACGCTCTCACCCCCACAGCGCAGAACCTATCTGTAGAGAAAATACAGATAGCGTTATCTTGCAGCTGCGGTCTTATATAGAGACCTTATTTTGCCATGGGACTCGCACACCCCTTCTATTAATAAGGGAGTAGTGGGGAGTCGGCGATATTAACCCCTTTTAAAGGGTTAACCTTTTCAACAGCCGCACAGGTTCTATCCCAGTTTGGGGTCAGAACTTTTAAGAGTTAATTATATTGCTGAATATTCAGCTGATACAGCTGGGGTAGCTCTCTCACTAAGGGCTTTAACCCTTCAGCGTGCTTGCTGCGTTCGCTTGAGAAGCCACACTTTTTTTTTCATAATTGCTGACAGGCTTTGACTTGCCTTATACTGTGTAAGGGCATGTCGGAACAGGGTCCAGAAGGTGCGGACCGTGTGCCAAATCTGCTTCAGAATCAGTCACGCGAGTCTGATACGCAGGCCTCGACGTCAAGCGCAGCAATTGGAGGTCACAGCGATGCCAAATTGGATGCCATCGCTCGCTCTATTGATGGCCTTTCTGACCTTTTAGGTCATTGGGTGTCAGCTAGATCCTCTCATGGAAGGAAGCGACACAGGCCGGTTTCATCATTTCCACGTAGCGAATCAGACCTCTCTGATATGGAATGCGGTCAGGGTTCCCCTTCAAATTCAGATGGGGAGTTATCCAGTTCAGATAAGGATCGGCAGGGACATTCTGTCTCTTTAGACCGAACAGAGGCTTTTATTGAAGCCATGAGGGAGGCGTTACAGTTGCCGGAGGAGGTAACTACACGTCCTGGTAAGTCACCTCGAATGTACCAAGAGTACCGTAAGTCACGAGCGACATTGCCAGCTCTAGATGAGCTTAATGAAATAGTGGAGAAGGAACGCCTGTGTCCAGATAAACGTTTTCAAGGAACACGTTTTTTTGACGCACTATATCCGTGTTCTACGGAGTTGACGGATAATTGGATTTCTTCTCCTGAAGTGGATGTTCCTTTATCCCAGCTTAGTAAATCCTCATTGCTCCCTGTTAAAGGGAAGGCAAGTCTGCAGGAACCGTTAGACAGAAAAACAGAGTTGGCAGCGAAATCCAACTACGAGGCCTCGGGTCATGGATTCAAAGCGGTGCTAGGATCCATGTGTGCTTGTAGGGCTTCCCTGTGCTGGTTGGACCGTATACGAACGGCGTTGCAAAATGGATCTCCGTTATCCGAGATAGATGGACTTCTCGGTTTATTGGAGACTGCAGTTTCTTATAGCTATGATGCAGGTCTGGATACTGCATCTCTGTTGTCCAGGGCGCAAGCTTCGGCGGTCACAGTCAGAAGAGCACTGTGGCTTAGACAGTGGACTGGGGATGCAGGGTCAAAACAAGGTTTGCTGTCTCTAGCCTACAAGGGTAGTCAGCTTTTTGGATCTGAGCTGATTGCCAAGGCAAAGACGAAAGAAGCAGCCTTACCACAGCGAAGGGCTACGGCTTTTGCGCCTGGCAGGACTGGTGCCGGTGGTGGCTGGCGATCCTTTCGTTCCAAGGGACGATTCGGTCAGTCCTCTTGGGGATCGGGTCGTCCCTCTTTTTCGGGAAAAAAGTTCACTCAGAAATCCCGTACTCCCTGGAAATCAAGTTTCCGTCAAGACAAGCGGGAGACTGACAAGAAGCCCGCCAAGGCGGACTGACGCCAGGTTTCCATTCGAGGGCTCTCGAGTGGGGGGTCGCCTGCTCCAATTCAAAGTGACTTGGGTTTCCCGCGTTCCGGACACCTGGGTAACGCGGGTAGTGTCGGCAGGCTATTTCATAGAGTTTTCGTCTCGACCTCCGGACAGGTTTTGCCAGTCTCGCACACCGTCAGAGCCCGAGTTAATTACCGCTCTGCTGCGAGAGGTCGACTCCCTTCTGCAGAAGGGTGTGGTAATACCGGTACCGCCGGAGGACCGAGGAAGAGGATTTTATTCCAATCTTTTTGTGGTTCCCAAAAAGGAGGACAAATTTCGTTCTATTCTGGATCTCAAAAGATTGAATCGGCATGTCCACACCCAAAAATTCCGCATGGAGTCACTTCGCTCCGTGGTGGCGGCCCTGTCGCAGAACGATTTTTTGGTGTCAATCGACATTCGCGACGCTTATTTGCATGTTCCCATCGGAAGGACTCATCAGCGCTTCCTTCGTTTTGCCATAGGTCAGGACCATTACCAGTTTGTGGCTCTGCCATTCGGCTTGGCCTCGGCGCCCAGAGTTTTTACAAAAATTCTGGCGCCTCTCATGGCAATTCTTCGAAGACAGGGGGTTGCGATTTTTCCCTACCTGGACGATCTTTTGATTGTGGCATCCTCAAAGGAGGAGGCGGTGACGGCTCGCAACCTATCCCTTCAGCTCCTGGAGGATTTCAGGTGGCTGGTCAATTGGGAGAAGTCGTCTCTGGAGTCGTCTCAGTCAATCCTGTTTTTAGGGATGCATTTCGACACGATATGGGCAGTGGTGTCCCTACCCCCAGACAAGCGGACATGTCTACTTCGACATGTACAGACTATGAAGTCTTCGACAGCAATGTCCCTTCGGAAGTGTATGCGCCTCCTGGGTTTGATGGTGGCGTCCATGGAGGCACTTCCGTTTGCCCAGTTTCATTCCAGGGCCCTCCAGAGGCTCATTCTGAGTCGTTGGGATCGATCGCAGGCTTCGCTGGATTGCAGCGTCATCATCTCTCACAGGGTACGGGAATCCCTAGAATGGTGGTTACGTCCAGAAGCGTTATCCCTGGGGAAATCTTTCCTCCCTCCGAAGTGGTCGGTCATAACCACCGATGCCAGCCTGACGGGCTGGGGGGGTGTCTGGAACGACCTTTGGATCCAGGAAGTATGGTCATCGGAAGAGTCTATTCTACCGATCAATATCTTGGAATTGAGGGTAATTTTTCTTTGCCTCCAACACTGGACGGTCCCTTTGAGCGGTCTGCCAGTCCGAGTGCAGACAGACAACGCGACGGCGGTCGCGTATATCAATCACCAAGGCGGGACGAGGAGTTCCAGGCCCATGATGGAGGTGTCTCGGATCCTGCTATGGGCCGAGACCAGGGTTCCAGCCATCTCTGCGATCCACATTCCAGGAGTCCAGAATACCACGGCGGACTTCCTCAGTCGCGAGAAGATGGATCCTGGAGAATGGAGTCTCCATCCGGAAATGTTTGCACTACTGTGCTCCCGTTGGGGAACCCCCCAAGTGGATTTGATGGCATCCAGGTTCAATGCCAAACTACCAACCTTCATATCCAGGTACAAGGACCCGAAGGCTGTGGCGGTGGATGCTCTGGTAGCTCCGTGGGACCATTTCGAACTGGTCTATGTGTTTCCGCCAATTTCCTTACTTCCTCTGGTGCTGCGTCGGATCAGACTGGAGAGAATTCCGGCTATGCTGATAGCCCCGGATTGGCCAAGGAGGACGTGGTTCCCGACACTGGTGTCGCTCTTGGCGGCTCCGCCATTTCCACTTCCTCTTCGCCCGGACCTGTTATCCCAGGGGCCCGTTCGTCATCCGGACTTGAAGTCTCTACGTTTGACGGCGTGGCTCTTGAGACCGAAATATTGACCCGTAGAGGTTTCTCAGCTGCAGTCATTGCCACTCTGCGAGCTGCTAGAGTTCCGGCCACTACTAAGATTTATCACAGAATTTGGGAAGCCTTCTTTTCGTGGTGTTCGAGTTCCTCAAGGAATCCGAGGATTTTTTCCATTCCCAATCTGTTGGCTTTTCTACAGTACGGGTTGGACAAAGGTTTAGCAGTTAGCACTCTGAAGGGTCAGGTTTCTGCTTTGTCCGTGCTTTTTCGGAAGGCTATCGCCTCGCGTAGGGACGTGCGTTCTTTTTTTCAAGGAGTAACCCGTCAGTTTCCACCGCGGAAGGCACCTGTGTCTCCTTGGAGACTCAACCTTGTCTTGGAGGCTCTTCAGCATGTGCCCTTTGAGCCTATGGGTTCTACTAGCCTTTCGTTACTTTCTTGGAAGGTTGCATTCTTAGTGGCGGTAACCTCTTTAAGAAGGGTTTCTGAGTTGGCAGCTCTTTCTTGCTCGCCGCCTTTCCTGGAGTTTTACCCGGATCGAGTAGTGCTTCGCACACGGGGCGACTTTCTACCTAAGGTGGTGTCGCAGTTTCATGTTAACCAGGATATTGTGTTGCCCTCACTTTGTCCGGGCCCGAGGAATGCAAAGGAACGAGATTTGCACAAATTGGATTTAGTGCGGGCCTTGAAGTTCTATCTGTCTGTTACTCAAGTTTTTAGGAAGTCAGATTCTCTGTTTGTGATTCCAGCAGGTCGTAGACGTAGTCAACGAGCTTCCAAGGACTCTATAGCTCGTTGGATTCGGTCAGCCATTTTGGAGGCTTACCGTCTTAAAGGCGAACCTTTACGACTCAAATACAATTGAATGCAGAAAGGACTAAACGGACTTCTTACAGTATGTACCTGACCTGGCTGTCAGTTTATCAACTGATTTAGAAAACCATTGAGAACCAGCCAAATCCCTCTCCTGGGGGCATCAAAATGCCACCCCCTGAGAGACACCTCAGACTTTTGCCTGAGGCGAGTTGGCAAAAGCCATGGATGCAGGTCACCATGAAAACTGCACCCCACTGAATAATGGCATGGCATGACACCTTCAAATGCAGTTCCTTTGGTAATATACACACGAATAAGGGTTCACCCACTCCTTCTCAATGTCTTGTCGGTACAATGGCATAACTCACATGTCAACACATTACAGCACCTCACATAATAAATCCACAGCAAGTCCACGTTCCTACATTCAGTATTTGGTCAGTATTTTACATCAGTATTTGTAAGCCAAAGCCAGGTGAGTAGCAATCAGTGGAAAAGTATAAAAGAAACACGTCACCACTTCTGTATTTATCACCCACTGCTGGTTTTGGCTTACAAATACTGATGTAATATACTGTTCAAATACTGAAGGTGGGAATGTGGCCTTACATATTTCTAAGTGATGCATTTTATATGTCAAAGTATTTCAACTTGTAAGAGGGTAATTATGGTGCTTGCTTACAGCTCATCCCCCATAGAAATCACTTATTACCCAATGACAGACTCAAACACCTGTAAGCGATAACCAATCTTTTATCAGGCTGTGCATTTCTGGAACTTTTTCACAGTCTTCTATTTCAGGGTCAGTAGATTTGTATTTGCAGCCCAGCTGTTTTTTATTCCAAGAGTCCTCAACCTTTACATTAGGTTTCTTGTGTCTGGGACCTGAAATGCATTAATATTCTCCAGGTGCTCCTTTATGATTATTACGGGAAGACTTATAGAACTGTCCATTTGCATTAATTTTCCATTTAAGTGAATGGAAGGATGAAGAACTATGTGGCCTTTTAACAATGTTCAGTGTTTCCTCTCCTTCCAATGGTGCCCTGTACTTGAGATAGATGCAAGTCCCATTGGTGGAACCAACATCTACTATACATTTATGGCATATCCTGTTTTTTTATTATTTCTAAGTACACTTCAAAGCACTATTACAGATGTCCCCAAATAATTTTTCATTATAGGGGTCTTCCATGTCATAAAATAATAGTATAATATTATTATATTCCATTACTTTATAATTGTGGACCACTGGTATCCTAACTGATCTTAAAAATGAAGTGAATGCAAATCCTGGTGTAATGCTGCATCTCCTTCCAAATGCAACAAGGCCATTCACTTACAGGTGACACAGTAATTTATCATGATTGCTTCCCCCTTTATTCCCTACAACTTTGGAGATCCTAGCTATATACCTTCATTCAGTGTCGGACTGAGGTGCAAAGGGCCCATAGGTAGTATTGACTCTAGGAGCCCACACTACAGCTGTATGAAAATAAGTTATAGTCTTTATTCTCTTTAGAGTTGTGTGTCGACTATAACAGGTGGCTCCTTCACACCTACCGTGCCCATACCATAACTTTGATGTGCAGTTATAGTGGTTTGCATTAAAGATTTTTTTGGAGAAAACAAGTTATTACCTCTCTGTAGGATGGTGGATAACTTATTGATCAGAGAGGGGGTGATCAGAAGAATGAAGAACTTTTATCTCCAGCAAGACACTTTTATACTTGTTTCGAAATGGAATAAATAGAACGGCAGGTCAGATGTTTGACCACCACTTCATTCATCCTATATCAGGCTGCCAGAAAAAGCCAAGTACAGTGCTCAGCCTTCACACAAGGAATGATTAAAGCAGTGGTAGAACATGGTGCTCCATTCTAACAGTAATAAATTTCTCAATTCTGTCGATCAATGCAGTTCCCAGCAGTTGGTCCGACCAATCAATAAATTATCACTCATCCTGTGGATAGGTAATAACTTGTTTTTACTGAAGAACCCATTTAAGTGCATCTTGTCCATTGAGTAATAGTGTGCTCCTGAATAGGGAAGGGTTAACCTTTCAAGTATTAAATCTTTCATGGAAATAATGAATCTTTATTGATAGTAGAGAGAACAAGTGACCTCAATACATAACAAAATCCACAGTAGCGAGACCAATATACCAATAGTACCACATTTAAGAGACACATACCGCCACATCATGATCAAGCCATATATTACCACTACATACTGACCGAATAATAAAAATATAAACATAAAATGGACAAAAAACACCACACCATAACAGACCACATATTACCACCACATAGTGACTGTATAATACTATAAAACTGATAGTTAACAAAAGCCACACCACCAGTGACCGTTATACACAGTAGCTCTGTAGGTATTATATAGTGTACAGGTAATAAAGTGATCACTGATTACAATAATGTGTATAGGTAATATAGTGATCACTTGTGATATTATATGAAGGAGCAGGTGATATAGTGATCACCAGTGACATTATACACTGGATTTCTACATATAGTATATAGTGGACACGTAATACATTGATCACCAGTGACATTATACACAGGAGCTCTGTATATTGTTTCAGTGTACAGGTAATACCGTGATCACCGGTGACATACACAGGAGCTCTGTATATAGCATATAGTGTACAGGTAATACAGTGATCACCAATGACATTATACACAGGAGTTCTGGATATAGTATACAGTTTATAGTGTCAGTGTACAGGTAATACAGTTATCATCAGTGACATTATACACAGGAGCTCTGTATATAGTGTATAGTGTACAGGTAATACAGGGATCACCAATGACATTATACACAGGAGCTCTGGATATAGTATATAGTGTACAATGTACATGTAATAAAGTATGCAAAAGAACATCTAAACAAGCCTGATGCATTTTGGAAACAAGTTCTGTGGAATAGGCTTTGGCCACAATGATCAAAGGTATGTGTGGAGAAAAAAGGGCACAGAATTTCAGGAAAAGAACATCTCGCCACGTGGATGGATTAATCATGCTTTGGGGTTGTGTTATAGCCAATGGCATGGGGAACATTTCACAGGTAGAGGGAAGAATGGATTCAATGAAATTTGAACAAATTCTTGATGCAAACATAACACCATCAGTAAAGAAGCTAAAGTTGAATAGAGAATGGCTTCTATAAATGGATAAAGATCCTAAACACACGTCAAAATCCACAATAGATTGCCTAAAAAGGCACAAGCTGAAGGTTTTACAATGGCCCTCACAGTCACTTGATTTGAACATTATTGAAAATCCGTGACTAAACCTTAAAATAGCAATGCATGCAAGACAACCCAGGAATCTCACGGAACTGGAAGTAAGAATGGATGAAAATTCCTCAAACAAGAATTGAAAGACTCTTGGTTGGCTACAAAAAGCATTTTCAAGCTGTGATACTTGCAAAATTGGGTGAGACTAGGTACAATCCATGCTAGGTACCTAAACTTTTGCATTGGCCGATTTTCCTTTTTGTAATTTTTAAAATGTAAAAGATGAAAATACATATATTTTTGGCCTAAAATACAAAGGAAATGTGTCTTCTTTTTTAACTTTAGGCATTTTAAAGATCATTTCATCTTCAACTTGCTTAACTGTACACAATAACAGTAATTTTGACCAGGGGTGCCCAAATTTTACATGCCACAGTATAATGTACAGTATACAGGTAATACAGTGATCACCAATGACATTATGCACAGGAGCTCTTTATATAGTATATAGCATATAGTGTACAGGTAATACAATGATCACCGTGAAAGCATACACAGGAGCTCTGTATATAGTGTATAGTATATAGGTAACACAGTGATCACCGGTGACATTATACATAGGAGCTCTGTATATAGTGTAACGAATGGAAGCGGAGGCAGAGATGGTGAAGTTCACATTCGTCTTTTATTTTTGAAGTGGAACCTCGAGACCGCGGTCCGGGGGGCTCCGAAGGGGGCATGACTAGTGAGCCTCGGGTACCCGTAGTAAGGCCCCTCGAACAGGACCAGAATGGAATACCCGGAGGACCCAGGTGCTACCTCCAGTTAGACCCTGGACACGTGGCAGCTGTCCCAGAGGGACCAAAAGGGGTAACAGATAAGATAGCAGAAACCGTGGAGGGTTAAACAGATGAGGAAGGTCCTGGTTCAGGCTGGCTCCAGTAACCTTGTCACAGTCCACGGACACGGATGGCTGATGGCGGAATGGGATGACACTTGCGCCAGTGATAGCCGAGATTGTCAGAGATAGTCGGATACAGGATCCCAATGATCTGTGGAGACAAATAGGATGAGTGAAGCACAGAGACTGCTAACGCAGCGCAGACAGATCAGAGTCAGAACCGGATGTAGCAATGATAGAAACACGTTGCTCCGGCACTCCCCCTATGGTGGAGTGGCCAGATATAGTAATCAGTGCGTTGCCATTGGTTGATTGACATTTTCAAAAATGCACACTGCCCCTTTAAGAGAGAGGGTGGAGACGGCCTCATGTACTAAGTATTCTTTCTGGAGGCCTGCTGGCAGCGTGCCAGGAACTGAGAGAAGAAGCAGGACGCTGGGAAGCAGAGGGAGTAGAAGGTAAGTGACCAGAACGGAGAGCAGAGCCAGCACGGGGACCGAGTGTAACATATAGTATATAGTGTACAAGTAAAGCAGTGATTAATAGGGATATTATAAACATGAGCTCTGTATATAGTATATAATGTACAGTGTACAGGTAATGCAGTGATCACCAGTGCATTATACACAGGAGCTCTGTATATAGCGTACAGGTAATACGCATGTGTAGGGTGCACACAGGCATCCAATAAGCAAAGCATCACAGAAGCTAAGCATCAAGCAAAAGGCAGTTATTCCATGGCAAGGAATTAACATCCATCTTCTCTTTTCACACAGGTAATCAGATCATTCAACTTCTGCACTGATCCACCCTGCATGTATTCTCTCCATTCTATGTCAGCAAGCAACCTGAATGGTAATCAGGTTATTCAACTTCTGCACTGATTCACCCTGCATGTATTCACTCCATTCTATGTCAGCAAGCAACCTGAATGGTAATCAGATCATTTAACTTCTGCATTGATCCACCGTGCATGTATTCTCTCCATTCTATGTCAGCAAGCAACCTGAATGGTAATCAGGTCATTCAACTTCTGCACTGATTCACCCTGCATGTATTCACTCCATTCTATGTCAGCAAGCAACCTGAATGGTAATCAGACCATTCAACTCTGCTGCATATCACCTGCAACATATTTTAATGAACTTTGCTTACTGAATATTTGCTATAATTCATCTGTTGCATTGTTCTGAGTACTCACTGTTGTTTATCCATGGGGGTCACTGTAGATGTTATCTTGGGAGAGGTGTTATAGCATAGAGGTAGAATCAGGACTAGTGTCTTTGATCATCTATCCACACCAGGATGTGTAGAGCAACTGCTGCTAATTTATCCCAAACCAGCTCCCACAATCCCTCTCTCCTGACCCTGTAGTGTGTTCTATAAATTTAGAAACATTCTAAGGGGTGCCCACATGTGTGGGGTGCACGCAGGCATCCAACAAGCAAAGCATCAAAGAAGCTAAGCATAAAGCAAAAGGCAGTTATTCCATGGCAGTTAGTCAGGGCAGGAGTCAGGTAACCCACACTTTGCACTCCTTTTTCTCCATGTGCACTATTTCTATCCTCCTGTGTGTTAGGGTTCGAGTTCCCACTCCTGCACAGGGGGAATCTCAAGCTGTTCCTGCTGCGGTCCCCCATCTGTCTCCGGCCGCAGTGGTTCCTGCTCAGCAGAGACGTCGGTCCCAGCGTCTTGCCCGGCCTGTTGTGAATGGGTTTAAGATGAGTTCTGAGCAGAGGCTTCCTCTGGTGGTTACAAGCGGTGCTGGTCTGTCCAGTGAAGATTGTGAGGACTGGGAATCAGGTGTTACTGACTGGTCTTATATAAGGGAGTCACCTTCCCATCAGGGTGGCCGGTGATCAATTGTTCTGGTCTGAATCCTTCATTCCTGTTTCCCTTGTAGCCTGCTGTGTCGTGTCTGCATCTCCTGCTAACAGATAAGACATTTTCTTCTTTTTGTTTTTTTGTGCTATATTTTTGCATTTTGTCCTGCACTTCTGTGGGGGCCTTCAGGGTCCCCTCCGGGGGCTTTTGCCCTCTCAGTTTAGTTCAGCCACTGATGTTTGTACTTTTGCTTTTTCCATTTTTTTCAGTGGCTGCTGTTTTGATTTTGTTACACCAGAGAACTTTTACTGAAAAAACTGGAAAAAGCAAAAGTACAAACATCAGTGGCTGAACTAAACTGAGAGGGCAATTCTATCACTCTTATTCCCTTATTTCCCAGGACGTCCCTCCTGACAGCACCATTGGGACGTCCTCCTCCTCCTTGCTGGGACAGGAAACACACGAGAGTTTATAAGGCCACTCCCCTCCCCTATCCCTCAGTGTTTTTCCTGTCCCTGCATGGAAGGGACGCACGAGTGGTACTTACGGGCTCAGGGGATCGTGAAGCTTGGCGGATCCTTCCCCCTGTCAAGTGGCCCAGGGCTGAAACTCCCCAGGGGGGAGTCCCTACGCCCCAAAGGCCGGGAGCAGGACCCGGATGGGTGACGTTCCTCCCAGGGGGAGGCTCTCGTCCCGGACCAATGACGACTTTGGGGATCCGCGGCGCTGAGGGTCGGGGGTCTCTGCTGGCACTCGGCGCTGACAGGTAATGCCGCGCTCCCATGCTTTCACAACGCCCTGAGCGATCCTGACAGGGCGGGCGTCACTTCCAGTCCCACACTTCCGGTGATGTCACACAAAATGGCGGCACCCAGTCTCAGAAACGCCGGTCTCTGACGCTGAAGGCTGCAGGCTGCCGGCTACAGGTAGCAATTCCTGCGGCAGGCGCTGATCATCGGACGGTGTACAG
Source organism: Oophaga sylvatica (assembly GCA_033576555.1). Taxonomy (NCBI): domain Eukaryota; kingdom Metazoa; phylum Chordata; class Amphibia; order Anura; family Dendrobatidae; genus Oophaga; species Oophaga sylvatica. The sequence continues at coordinate 861,862,215 of JARQOD010000001.1, read as the reverse complement.
CCTACCTTGTGCCTGATGGAAACAGCTGCGGCTGACAGGGGAGGGGTAGGTGTCCCTAACGTTACTGAATACTGACGGACCCTACTCTTATGTCATTTAGGACAAAGGAGCCCCGACTGCCCCCCTAACAGTAAAAAAGACTGGCAAGGCATCGGCTAAATCTCCTAGATGCCCGGTTTGCCACGTGAAGCTCTCTGATAGCCATGACAAGACCCTCTGTACTACATGTACTTCCAAGGTTTTAAGGGAGGAGCAGCCTTCACTACTGACGGAAATGCGACATATGATTCGGGAAGAGGTCCAGGCGTCTATGTCATCAATTTCACAGCAGACACCTAGCTCTCCCGGATGTAAGCGACCCAGGTGGGAGACTGACCCAGGGGTCTAGGACTTCAGTTCAGAGGACAGATCGGATATAGAAGATACTATTTCCGAGGAAGAAGGACAACTTCCACCCGATGTCCAGGACCGGAGTAGGAAATTCCTATTTCAGTCTGTACGGTCTACCATGCAGATTGAGGACACTCCCAAACCGCAGTCTAGACAGGACTTAATGTTTGGCGGTCTTATGGCTCAGAGGCAGACAGTATTCCCTGTTAGTGAACACATTAAAAGCATGATCCTGGAAGAGTGGAAGAATGCTGAACGGCGTCTGGTGCTTTCTCGAGATTTCAAGGGTCGACTACCATTTGACCCTGAGGAAATCAAGCTTTGGGAAGAGATTCCTAAGATAGACGTTCCAATAGCCAGAGTCACAAAAAAGACGGTCATCCCGTTTGAAGACTCGTCTAATTTACGTGACCCAATGGACAGGAAGGCTGACATTTTACTAAAGAGGGCTTGGGAGGCGTCGGCGGCGCTAATCAAGACTAACATAGCGGCCACCTCCGTTGCTAGATCCATGTCCATCTGGATAACGCAGTTAGAAGAACAACTGTCTAATAAGGTCCCCAGGTCTGACATTCTGGCCTCCCTCCCTATCATGAAATCGGCCACAGCATTCCTAGCTGACATGTCGGCTGAGTCAGTTAGATTTTCAGCCAGAAACAGCTCCCTTTCTAACGCAGCTAGGAGAGCTGTCTGGTTGAAATCATGGTCAGGAGATATTGCTTCTAAGACCAAGTTATGTTCCATCCCCTTCTCAGGCGCAAGGGTGTTTGGACCAGCCTTAGACAGTATCCTAGAGTCAGCATCTGATGAAAAGAAGGGGCTTCAAGAAGAAAAAGCTAAGCGTCCCCAGTCCTTTCGTAGGGGATCCTTTTCAGGGAAGCGTTATGATTCCAGAACCCATAGTAGACCAAGTCGAGGATCCTACAGGAGTTCTCAGACTCAGGGAGGGAAGAACAAAAGTACCTTCTTTAGCTTTTACAGTAGGAATAAGAGACAATGATGCCATATCTATCGGGGAAGGCTTCGCCTCTTTGCGGCAAAATGGGCCCAGATTACCGAGAATCTGTGGGTCCGCAACACCATCGCAGAAGGTTACCGCATAGAGCTTATTCTCCTCCCCCCGAAAGATACGTCTCTCCTACTCCAGTCCTTCCAGACTCAGCTATATGGCTCAACCTTCAGGAAATGATCAGCTGCTCAGTAATAATTCCGGTTCCAGAGGCAGAAGTGGGCAGGGGTCACTACTCTTCCCTGTTTACCATCACAAAGCCATCGGGGGAAACCCGCACCATTATAAACTTGAGACCGCTAAATCGCTGGGTCAGATACAAAAGATTCCGGATGGAATCAGTTCGCTCGGCAGTCCACCTCATAGACAGAGGGGCAGTTATGTGCACTCTCGACCTAAAAAGCGCATATTACCAGGTCCCTATACATCCGTCATCTCAGGACCTCCTGCGGTTTGCCATAAAGATGCCAACCCAGACCTGCCACTTCCAGTTCCAGTGCCTTCCTTTCGGGCTGGCCTCCGCCCCTCGAATATTCACGAAACTGGTCGCGGAGGTGGTGGCCTACCTGAGAAGCCTGGGAACCATAATTGTTCCATATCTGGACGATTTTCTCATAGTGGCAGAATCCGAGGAGATGCTCGTCAAACACAGAGACCGATGCATCAGTATTCTGGAATCGTTAGGCTGGGCCATAAATTGGAAGAAGTCGGACCTGATACCCAGTCAGAGGAAGGTCTTCTTGGGCGTACTTCTAGACTCAAGAGACAGAATCTCGTATTTACCAGAGGAGAAACAGAAAGTGGTGCGAAACCTGGTAAAAGATCTGGCAAGACACCAAACTTCCATAAGAAACGCCATGAAGGTATTGGGGCAGATGATGGCCTGCATTACCTGCGTCAGATGGGCACAAGCCCACTCAAGGCTCTTACAAAGGGAGATTCTGACAGTATGGGATCGATCCCAGTCTTCCCTGGACAGATCGATGTGTCTACCGAGAACAGTAAAGGAATCCCTCGCTTGGTGGACTCAGGCTCGCAATCTTCGTGTAGGGGTGATATGGTCCGCCTCTCCTTATGTAACGGTCACTACGGACGCCAGTTCGTGGGGTTGGGGAGCCCATCTGCAAGGCAGAATTCTACAGGGCAGGTGGCCCGAAGACATCAAGAACACATCTTCCAACTTCAAAGAACTATACGCCGTATGGGAGGCGTTAAGAAGGAACAGAGCCAGCCTCACAGACCAACACGTCAGAATATTTTCAGACAATATAACCACAGTCTCGTTCCTAAACCACCAGGGAGGCCCCAGACATCGACCTCTTCAGGATCTGTCAGGAAAAATATTTTCATGGGCAGAGAACACAGTCCTCTCTCTAACAGCGGTTCACCTCGAAGGTTCTCAGAACGTGGTGGCAGACTATTTAAGCAGGAGAGAGGTCAGTCCAACCGAATGGGAACTGGACCAAGACATCTTCCGAGAGCTATGTCATCACTGGGGATCACCCCGGATAGACCTGTTCGCAAACAGGCAAAATGCAAAGGCCCCAAGATTCTTTTCTCTGAACCCGTTGGATGCTCCGGAAGGTCTGGATGCCCTGAGTCAGAGATGGGTCGAACATCTTTCGTATGCTTTCCCACCCTTAGTGCTCATTCCCACGGTATTGAGGAAGATCAGAGAAGATCATGCTACGGTCATATTGATAGTCCCATTCTGGCCGAAAAGGAGCTGGTTTTCCCTCTTAACAGATATTGCGTTGGAGAATCCGGTAGAACTTCCTCGGTCAGGGGATGTGATCCACCAGGGCCCAATCCGTCACCCGAATCCAGAAAGACTACATCTCTCAGCCTGGATCCTGAGAGGAACATCCTGAGAGCTAGAGGCTTGTCAGACCAGGTCATATCTACCATCCAGGCCAGTAGAAAACCTGTCATGTCAGCAATTTACCTTAAGGTCTGGAAGCGGTTCTGTCTGGAGAGTGGCAGGTCCGACTTGGTCGCGGGCGCACCCGATATGCCTAAGATATTAGATTTTCTACAGGCAGGCTTCAATAAAGGACTCAGACCTAGCACTCTGAAGGTCCAGATAGCACCTTTAAGCTCTTTCTTCGACTATTCTCTGGCATTCCACCCTTGGGTGGTTAGATTTTTCCGTGCTACTCAGAGACTGCGCCCCACCATTAGACAGAGTCTTCCACCTTGGGACCTGACTTTGGTCCTTAAGGCTCTTTGTAAGGATCCATACTCTCATAGCAGTAATATGCCTGTATCTCTTCTTACTAAGAAAGCGGCCTTCTTAGTTGCAATTACTACGGCTAAGAGAGATGGGGAGATACAGGCTTTATCTACTAGAGATCCGTACTTTCAGATCAGAGACGATAGCATAGTCTTAAGACTAGATCCAGCTTTCGTTCCAAAGGTAGCCTCTACCAAAACCGTAATCAGGAAATTGTTCTACCATCCTTCTGCGACAATCCTACCAACGCAAAGGAGTTAAGTCTCCATTTGTTGGATGTCAGAAGAACGGTTATAGATTACATTGAGGCCACCAGAGACTGGCGTTTAGATTCAAACTTATTCATCCTTTATGGAGGGAAGAATTGTTATGGAAATTTAATTAGGATAAATCTATCCTGAAGTGTTTGCTGGTGCCGTTCTTAATTTTCTATTAAATGTCTTTTTGAACGCTCGGAACAAAATGAAACTGTCCACACGGAAGTGTCAGTATAGCAGTTCGTCAAGACCACACATTTATTATTCATTCAAGGTTTTATACGTTTACAAAAAGGGGCTGGTTAGTCAATTAACATACAATTAAAAGCTGCTAGATTATTGGCTGCTCTAGTGTAAGTATGATAATTATGATAATTATGATAAAAGGGCTGAAGTTGCAGATTTATTGTTTACTGCTCTTTGCCCCAGCATTCTTGCATGACTAGTAAAGTAAGCAATAGATATCTACTAAGACTCTATGTACTTGTTCCTTATGAAGGCCAGGGTCGTCTTTAACGACTGATTATAGCTGGCATCAGCTTTTTGCATAGATATGTGTGGGCACAGGATTTTTAGCAAGTGAGATCTATCTAACTGTGAATGCATATATATGAATATACTTTGAATATATGGAATACATATATATTTCCATGACAGTCCCCCCTTAGATACCACTTGCCCTAAAAACCTGCTCCTGTCCCAAAGCGCTGCAACTCTTTTGTGCTGCCGGCGGGTTGAGAATATGCCTAGCGCATGCCTCCCCCACCGAATACAGACTTTTCGCAAATGGGCGGTCAGGAGGACTGTCCCTGTCGGGGGTTTATCACAATCATAGTCTCTTTATTTAACTGCATGTTCAGAAAAAAACGTGTGTATTCTTCATCAGGTAGGTCATCTGTCTGGTCAGTCAGAGCATCCACGACATCCTTCATGGCTTAGGTGTCTCTCCTGGTACGGGAGCTTCCTTGCAATGCGATACGTGGATCCAAGCAGGCTTTCCCTCTAGTTACACAGAGGTTGGTGTCATCTGGGGCTCTTGGACAGGACCATCAAATCTGGCTGTGAAGATAAAAACTCGAGAATGGACATTAGTTTTTTGACCAATTCAATTACATAAGCAGACAAGATATAATTTTGCATATTCTGATGCTGAGGGAAGAATGCACCTAACTTGGGACTAGACCCAAACAAAATTTCGTATGGTGACAGCTTTTCTGGGTCTCTGGGAGTGTGCCTTACGCTAAACAGTGCAATTGGGAGTGTGTCATGCCATGGTTTGCGTGTCTCTTGGGCAATTTTCAGCATCCTATTCTTAAGTGTTCCGTTCAGTATTTCTACCTTCCGCTGCTCTGGGGGTGGTAAGGAGTGTGTAGGCCTAGGTCTGACCCTACTGCTAATCGGGTCTCGTGTGTCAGATTTGCTGTGAATGCGGGTCCCTGATCACTTTCTATCATTTCTGGAACCCCGTATCTGCACACTATTTTCCGAAAGTAGCTGCTTTGCAGTAGTCTTTGCTGACTTGGAACGCTTCTGTTCATCTCGAAAATACTTCTTTGACCACAATGGCGTATTTGAATCCTTCACTTGGCGATATCTGGATGTGGTCTATCTGGATCCTTTGAAGCTGGTAGAGTGGTCTTTCCAGATGAGGTGAGGGGGACTTTCTTCCATACGTCCAGGCTTGCATTTGCCGCAAGTCAGACAGCTGCTGGTGAATTTGGCTGTTAGGGTGGAGATCCCTGAAGCGAACCAGTAAGCACCAATTAGATCATTCATCTGTGTCTTTGATATGTGGGTGTGGGTCCATGTGCCCATTGGACCACCATAGGGTGCATACTTTGTGGTAGGCAGAGTTTGAAGTCCATTATTGATAGCCTTCCTTCTTCACGTGTTGCTTTTTTCGTATTCAGCTCTTCTTCTCCTTTTGGAGCTTGGTCTTGCAACTTCTTGAGCAGATCCCAGGACGTCTTTTTGTCAGGTTTCTTGTCTTCAGTCGTCATGTAGTAGCCGTCCGGCTCTACGACCTCTCCCACTTCTCCATGTTGTCTACCTTTGGCCGCTTCTTTGGCTGCCATGTCCGCCATGTTATTGCCTCACGCATTTTCTGTTCTCAGTTTTCCATGCACTTTGATTTTTCAAATTGCCACCATTTTGGAAGTTGGAGTACACCCAGCAGGTCCCTGAAGGCTCCATGATGCTTCACGGTTGTCCCGTTTGCTGTGATGAAGTCCCTTGTAGCCCAGATGGGCCCAAAGTCGTGTGCTATGCCATGCGAGTACCTGTAGTCGGTGTAGATGTTTGCAGTCTTGCCTTCTGCCATCTGGCAGGCCTTCGTCAGCGCTATCAGTTCTGCTTCCTGGGCTGACAGGCTAGGTGACAGACTTCTGGACCACAGGATTTCTTGATTGCTGGTCACTGCACTTCCTGTGTGGAAACTTCTTCATCATCTGCAAATCTGGAGCCATCCAAGTAGAGGATAAATTCTGTAAATTTTGTTCTGGAAAGTACATATTGTATCCTCCCTTGGGAGTGGGAGTAGAGTAGCCGGGATGAGGACTGTAGGTCTGGAGACGGTGACATTATGAGATAAAGGCGATAGAGGCGCCACAAAGATGCCTGGCGGTGGGGAGATTATTGTTGGTTGAGCTTGATTGAAGGTTGCCAAGATGTCATGTGGAGTGAGAGTTTCCAGTGGCTGTCCAAGAATGATGTCAGCAACCTTGTCCAGGAGGGTGTGTGCTGCAGATACTGCCATCAGGCAGGAGGGTGCTCCTCTTGCAACTGGATCCAAGCGGGCTGAGAGGCAGCCTAAAAGTCTCTGTTTTCCCCCGTGAATCCGTGCCAGGACTCCAGTAGCATGACCTTCTTTCTTCCATCAGGTAGACGGAAAGACTTCTCGTAGTCAGGTAGGCCTGGTATTGGCGCTGAGACTGTGGAGTTCTTCCAATCTCTGAATGGGTTGAAGGCTGCGTCTGATAGAAGGAGCGGGGTTGCGTTGATGCAAGCGCACAGAGGCTGCATTAGGACTGAGGCATCAGGGATCCAGGTTCTGCAATACGACACTAGACCAGGGAAGGCCTGCAGCATTCTTGGAGTTGTTGGGGGAGCCATCTTCTCCACAGTGGTCTTCCAGTCTTTTGACATGTGTTTCATCTGGTGGGCAATACAGTGTACCAGGGATGTAACTTGCTTCTGACATCACTGGACTTTGTTCTTCCAGACCTTGCGTTGCTGTTCTTCCAGGTAGAGTAGGAGAGACAAGGAATGGACTGTGCAGGTGTCGATGTCAACCACACAAAAGAGAAGGTCATCCACGTGTTGTAGAAGAGTGACTCTTGCATATTCTGCAATCCAGTTGACGAGGATGGAGGACATTGTCTTGGTGAAACTTGAAAGGCTTGTTTTGAGCACCTTGAGGCAACACTGTCCATATGCACTGCACTGGTGCGTGAAGGCAGGCCTCCAGGTGGAGGGGAAACACTGAAGAAGGTACTGGCCAGGCTGATCACCGTGAATACCGTTGCGGTGACTGGGACTTTTGAGAGCAGAGTGTGACGGTTCAGCACTGTTGGGGTTTCAAATACCGTAGCCTCTTTCACGGCCTCCAGGCCTTGCACCATTCTGAACTCAGTGGGGCTTACAGTCTTTTTCTTCACTGTGGAAAGCTGGTATTGATTCCGAGGGGCGAGGCAGCCCAGTTTGGCCTTGTCCTTCAGTATGCGGCAGGGGACTCCCATCTGCCAGCGCAGAGCTGGCGGGAAAACAAGCCATCTACTAGGATCCACATCATGAGAGATGACGACCAGCTGGCTTTCTTGTTCTCCACCAAGACAGTTACTGTGTTAGCACCTGCTCTGGTCACAGGGGGTCTTCTTGTTGGGACGTCTCCTTAACCGGCTGCTTTTTTCTCAGCACGGGCCATCAGTAGTTTCTTTTTCTCCAGCTCGGTCTCAGGCCAGTATTTGTGCACAAGTTTGAAGAGCTGAGTGGCCTTTTGCCGGTCTAGGGCCTGGGTGAACTGGTTGATTGCAGGGGCACCTCCTGGTGCTTGCAAAAGATGAACCTCTGGCGTTGGAGCTGGATGAGGTGTTGCCATTCCATGAAGCGAGTAGGGTCCTTCTTGAGTTGAATATCCTGGCCAATGTCAAAGTTCTCAGGCCGTCTTCTTAGGCGAGTTCACTTAGACCTTCAGTTGGTCAGAGACATCTTGACTCTGGGTGATGGAGTGGCTTTTCTGGTACTATGTCCAGCACCTCCTGTGATAGGTCTGCAGTGTGGTTGTTCCTGTTTCTTCTTGGGTCAGGGTGAAGAAAAGTGTCATGGTCCCATCTTCCTGGAACACTCTGGTCACTTTCAGCTTCTGCAGTAAGTCCACTCCCAATAGGTTGAGGGTGCAGGTCTTTGACACAACAAACTGGGACATGATGGAGCGTTCTGGCTGAGTCCACACGCTCAGGGGCTTCATAATCTGGAAATATCTGACTTGACCATCAATTCCCATGCAGGACGCAGAAGATTCTGATAGATAGGTGAGGTTGCGGAGTTCCACAAGAAAAGATCTGACTACGCCATCCACTCTCAGGATATTGGTCCCACTGGTGGGGTTCCCTGTGGACTTGGTGTGCTCCTGTCCTATGAACGGGTTTCTTCACTGTTTTTGTGTTTCTTCTTCTTCTGGGCGAAGTCAGTGTTCTGCACCGGTTCCGGAAATGACCAAACTCGCCACAGTTGTAACACTGGACATCCCTTCTGTCCTGGCGGGACTCAATCCTTTTTGCTACTGCGAGCAGGGTATCCATTGCTATTGACGTGTACTCAGGCCTGGCTACTACCAGTGGTTTCCTGATTGGTTCTCTCAGTCCATGCACAAAAGCCTGTGCCAACATCCATCTGTGTGTCTGATCATGGGTAATGAGGCCCAAATCTTGAAACACTTGCATCACTCTGTCATGGAACTTCTCCACAGACTCTGTCTTGTCTTGACTCATGTCATGTAGGCTGAGAGTTTGTCCTGTCAGTCTGCTTTTGGCCCATTCTCTGAGTTTCTCAATTAGCTTTGGTCCTGTCTCCCAGGCATACGCATCTAACTCTGTTGGAAGCTTGAAGTGTTCTCTCATAATTGGCCAGAATGCATCACCTGCTTTTATTTCCATTACGGTCCAGAGATCAATCCAGGCTGCTGCATACGTTCGCTGGATCTGCTGCATTTTTTGGCAAAATGGCATGGGGTGTATCCCTGGGTCTGGCAGCATACTGATCACCTGGCTTGGGATGAAGGGCTCATAGGATGGTGCCTCTACCTGTCCCTGCTCTATTGGTGCTTGTGTGTTTTCTTCCCTAGTATTGGGCAGCATGTGTGACGTTGCATCTTTATCTTCATCAGATAAGAAGTGACATGGTGTACTTGGTGCATACACTGGGTGAGATTTGGGCTTAAAAGTTGTCTTGCTGCATGGGGATTTCCCACTTCCTTGCTAAGGCTGCGGTGGATCAGTGTCATGGTTCCATGCTGGCAGCCCTGCTCGGCACTGAGGTTCCTCATTTGTGTCTGTAGCTATACTTCACCCCTGTGAAGTCATGGCTGTGGGCTCTGCTAGTTGTTGTATCTGGGGGCTACATGCAGCGTTTTGTGTAGGGAGATTTGCACTTTCTTCTCCTGATATAATGACTGGCAATGTTTGTACTGTGCTTGGGATAGACAGGGTGCCCTGTGCTGGAGGCACTGAATACAGGGACACCACATTGCTTTGATTGGGCGTTGACCCAGTTGATAACGAAGTAGAGAAAAGAGGAAGAGAAGGGAGGTGTGAGGGAGGAGCGAGAGAAAGAGGAGGGGAGAGAGATGGAGGGGAGAGAGGTGGAGGGAGGGTGAAGAAGAGGAAGAGAATGAAGGAGGGGAGGGAGAGAAGAGTGGAAGGGGAAAAGGAGAGAAAGATGGAGGAGAGAGAGAGGAGAAAGATGGAGGGGGAGAAGTAAAAGAAGATGAAGAAGAAGATTTGAGAGTTGGAGAGGAAGAGATAGAGGAAGAGGAAGAAAATGGATGTGTCAGAGATGTGAGGGAGGGGAAAGAGAGGGATGGCAGCGAGGAAAGAGGAGAAAAGTCTGAAGAAGAAAGAGAAAGGGACTGAGAAAAGAAAAAGGAGAGGGTGTCCCCCCTGTGGCTCTTGAGAGGGGATCGTTGAAACAAAAATGCCTTCTCCCTGTGGAGAGAGGCGGGGAGCGTTTTTCCCTGTACAAGGCTCCTTATTCAATGAGAGCAGCCTACACCTGTCCCGTGTCTCCACATGATGGACATGTGATGTGTGTGACTCTGAATTCTGCTCCTGTGACATGTCAGTGATCATTTTCTCACGGACGATTTAACACCTTTTCAATCTTATTCACATAAAAAAATCACTTCCTGGTCCGTTCAAATTAACTTGCTGTACCTTCTACACGATGCACCACTGCTCTTTTATAGCAGACGGTAATCTATTAACAAACTTTCCTCTGCCTTTCAAACAACAAAAACATGAAAAAAAAACATTTCATTATGCAGCGTAAAGGCTGCCTGTCCATTTGCTTCTCACATACTCTGACCTTCTATTCACATGCCTAGCCCTTCGATTCTTACGTACTGTGTCTATTCCAAAAACCTATTCAACAAAGGTGATTAAAAATCTGAAAACTGCTGCATTATGGTTCTGTGTGTCTTCGCTGAATGCCTGATGGGAGGGGTGAGTGAAGCCGCTGTGCAGCTGTTATTCTCCCTCAGACTGCAGTTTCCTTATCTGTGGAGTGACCTTGGTCTAAAGCAAGCTAGTAGAAAAAAAAAATGGTTGGAGAATAAAACTCTAAAATAAATTGCTTAGAAAAACCTCTCCAAAATTATTTAAAAATGTACTTAAAAGAAAAAATTTTAAAAACAAAAGTTAGATTTAGTAAAAAAAAACTCTCGGAAAAAAGATTGACCAAAAAGGGGAGGGAAAAAAAAACGTATTAATCATAAAACTCTGAAAAAACAACCCTTGTTACTAAAACAGCTAATTAAAAACAGAAAAGAGGTGGAAAAACTGATGTAAAATGATAAAAACGAAAAGAAAAAATACTTTAAAACTTTTTGTCTGGTAGCGTAGGCTGTATCCTCCCACCCTCTGGGAGAGAAAAAAAAATAAAAAAAAATAAAAATCTCACTGCTGCCAGCACTTCCCCCCTCCCTTATATCTCTGCTTGCTGCCTCTACAGGCACTGAAATCACGTATTAAAAAAAAAAAAAAAAAAAAGATTATCCATATAGAATAGCAAAAAATTAATACAGTTCAGTCTGAATGCCTGAGAATTTTCACGTTAAAACCTGTAGCCAAAAAACTAGCTTAAAAAGATCAAAACCAGGAAACAGATGTGACAACGTGATTAGCAGAGGAGGGGGGTCAAAGGGGTTTCTCGCTGCTGCAGCCAGCAGTGAATGAGATACTGACAGAGCGCACGCTGCTCTGAATGAGATTTAAAGCGACAGTATCTGATACAGACAGTGACATGTACAATGAGACAGACACCCGGGAGAATACGAATCCCTCTTTTGATGATCTGTGACACATACAAGCTGCTCTGGTAACTGATAACTCACCAATTGCACTGAGCACGCCAATGCTCCAGGTCTATCACTTCTGAAAGTGCGCCGGTCACAGTAATATGTAATAGCCTGTACAAAATTCCCACCCTTCACACCTGGAATACTGGGAGTGTCTCCCTCCGATGTGTGAAAGAATTTGTGAGAATTTATCCAAAACAAAGCCCCCACCCTTCACACCTGGAATATGGGATTGTCTCCCTCCGATGTGTGAAGGAATCTGTGAGAACTTATCCAGCAATTTGGCTTTTCCTGCTATACAGCTCCCAGAAATCAGCAAGCAAAAACACAGTCACCGTTCCAACTTTCTCCCGGTTCACACAAAACATGAAACATACACAGCACAGCAGCAAACAACTCGGCTTATATCCCAGGGCTTTTGGATAAGGGTATGGACTTTTTACACAACCTGGGTATGCAGTGTTGACCACGTCCGACCGGCTAGAAGTGTAGGCTAGGACTAGGCACAGGGAACATTCAGGTAAGATGACAGAGTTTTCTTACCTTACTTATGGAGCTGCAGTCTCCGTCCCGTGTGCCAAGACCAGGGCCAACTGTCACGTTGTCTCTGTATACAGGAGGACCGGGGTCTATGCTGACCCTAAGCTGGGGTCCTGACTAATCCCTCTACCTGGAGGTACTGTTGATGGTACAGAGGTCCAGGCCGCCAGCGTAACCTGTAATCCCTAACCACGCCTATCTCCTGTGAATCCCTAACCACTGTAATCTAGTCCTGAGAAGGACCCTGATTACCACCACAGGGAACAGGAAGGTAACTGCCTTCACACACAGTATAAGACGAACGAGACAGTACAAGGGGTAAAATAAAAGACCACCTTGCATACAAAACTACCACTACAGAGGGAACACCAAAGGGTAAGGAGATAAATAATAAAGCGAGGAGAGGAGAAAACCACAACAGGTACTCTTAGCTTTAGACTTCTCAATACGATCCGCTCTGCTGGTCTGCATGAATGCTTTCACCGACACTTCCCTAGCAGACAGGCAGGTATTTGAAGGAATCCAATTACAACAACATTAATTGCAGCTGAGCGATGCTGGTCTTGTCCAGCACAGAGACAGGGAGAATTAACTCCCTCTCTGCCGAAAAACACCCAGCACCAGAAACTCAGCTGTGAGAAGTCAGGATGTGCAATCGCGACGATCTTCGCAGAGACACACCCGTGACAGTACCCCCCCTTCTACGAGGGGCCTCCGGACCCTCAGGACCGGGTTTATCTGGGTGAGTAGTGTGGAAGGCCCGAACCAATCGGTCTGCGTTAATATCCGACGCAGAAACCCACGTCCTCTCCTCAGGACCATACCCCCTCCAATGAACAAGGTACTGAAGGGACCGGCGATTCAGACGTGAATCGATGACTCTCGACACCTGGAACTCCAAGTTACCATTGACCACCACAGGAGGAGGAGGTAAAGGTGAAGGTATCACCGGCGCCACATACTTCTTAAATAACGATCTGTGGAACACATTATGAATTTTAAATGTAGGAGGGAGGTCAAGACGGAATGCAACCGGATTAATTATAGAACTGATCTTGTATGGCCCGATGAACCTGGGACCCAGTTTCCAGGAGGGAACCTTAAGTTTTATATTCTTGGTAGACAACCATACCAGATCGTTCACACATAGGTCCGGACCAGACACTCTCCTCCTATCAGCCATACGTTTGTATCGGTTCCCCATAGTACTCAGATTATTCAGCACTCCTCTCCACACTGAAGCAAGTGACGACGAAAATCGTTCCTCCTCAGGAACCCCAGAAGAGCTCCCCCTATTGAAAGTACAAAACTGGGGGTGAAAACCATATGCCCCAAAAAACGGGGACTTACCAGTGGACTCGCTCCGCCTATTATTTAGAGCAAACTCCGCCAGAGGCAAGAAAGAAGCCCAGTCCTCCTGGTTCTCTGACACAAAACACCGGAGATATGTCTCCAAGCTCTGGTTCAGACGCTCTGTCTGACCATTGGTCTGCGGGTGAAAAGCCGATGAAAATGACAACTGCATCCCCCGCCGTGTACAAAATGCTTTCCAGAATTTGGACACAAACTGAGACCCCCGATCCGACACCACATCGGAGGGTACCCCGTGAAGCCTTACAATCTCCCCAATAAACACCTGCGCAAGAGTTTTAGCATTAGGAAGAGCAGGAAGAGCGATAAAATGTGCCATCTTGCTGAACCAGTCCACTACAACGAGTATGACTGTTTTACCCGAAGATGGCGGGAGGTCCGTAATGAAGTCCATAGACAGATGAGTCCACGGACGCTCCGGGATCTTCAAAGGTAAGAGGGTCCCAGACGGACGGGTATGTGGGGTCTTAGAGCGCGCACAAACCTCACAGGACACGACAAAAGTTACCACCTCCCTATGTAAGTTAGGCCACCAAAACCGGCGCGAGAGGAGATCCTCAGTTGCTTTACTCCCTGGGTGTCCTGCCAAAGCTGAATTATGGTGTGCCTCGATCACCTTTTGTCGCAACTGATTTGGAACAGTCTCCCTGGAGGTTCCTACAGGGGCGTCCCCCTGAGCCTCCAATACCTCCTCCTCAAGCTCAGAGCATACTGCCGACACCACCACCCCCTCCTGAAGGACCGGAACCGGGTCCTCCGTATTCCCAGCCCCTGGGAAACAGCGAGATAAGGCATCCGCCTTAACATTTTTTGACCCAGGACGATATGTGACGACAAAATTAAACCTGGTAAAAAACAACGACCACCTAGCTTGTCTGGGATTCAGACGTTTAGCGGACTCTAAATATAGCAGGTTTTTGTGATCAGTAATGACGGTGACCGGGAGGACTGCCCCCTCCAAAAAATGACGCCACTCCTCAAAAGCCAACTTAATGGCCAAGAGCTCGCTATTGCCGACATCATAATTCCTCTCAGCGGACGACAATTTTTTAGAGAAGAAGGCGCACGGATGCCAATTACCAGGGGACGAACCTTGTGACAATACTGCTCCCACCCCTACCTCGGAAGCGTCCACCTCAACAATGAATGGCTGTGACGCATCAGGCTGAATAAGTATGGGTGCTGAAGCAAAACATTTTTTCAAAGAGGAAAACGCTTGACAAGCCTTGTCAGACCACTTTGAAAAATCCGTCCCTTTTTTAGTCATGTCTGTGAGAGGTTTAACTATGGACGAAAAATTATGAATGAATTTCCGGTAGTAGTTAGCAAACCCCAGGAAACGTTGTAATGCCTTAAGATCCTCTGGCAGATCCCACTCAAGAACTGCCCGCACTTTCCCAGGGTCCATACGAAAACCGGATGCTGACACCAGGAATCCTAAAAACTGAAGTTCCTGTATGGCGAACACACACTTCTCCCATTTGGCGTACAGTTTATTATCCCGCAAGATCTGTAACACCTGCCTAACATGCTCCTGATGAGACACAAGATCCGGCGAGTAAATTAAGATATCATCCAGATATATGACCACAAACTGTCCCATTAGGTGACGAAAGATGTCATTTACAAAGTGTTGAAACACCGCCGGGGCAATACTCAGACCAAATGGCATGACAAGGTTCTCATAATGCCCCTCCGGAGTGTTAAACGCCGTCTTCCACTCATCCCCCTCCTTCATCCTAATCAGATTGTACGCCCCTCTGAGATCCAACTTAGAGAACCATTTGGCACCCACGATCTGATTGAAGAGATCGGGAATAAGTGGGAGCGGATACGGATCTCGGACCGTAATCCGATTAAGCTCACGGAAATCCAGGCAAGGGCGTAGGCCTCCATCTTTTTTCTTCACAAAGAAGAACCCCGCGGCCACCGGGGAAGATGAAGGTCTAATATGCCCCTTAGCCAGACTCTCTGAAATATAATCCTTCATGGCCTGTCTCTCAGGACCAGAAAGGTTATACAACCTAGATTTCGGTAACTTGGCCCCAGGGAGCAAGTTAACAGAACAGTCATACTCGCGATGAGGAGGTAGTTCTTGACACCCTTTCTCCGAGAATACATCCTCAAAGTCCACCAGAAATGGAGGTAAGGCCCTAGGAGCGACCGCACCAATGACCGTATTCATGCAGTTTTTATTACAGAAATCGCTCCATTGGCTTATCTCTCTGGATTGCCAATTAATAACCGAGTTATGCTTAGTTAGCCAAGGAAGGCCCAGCACTATAGGAGTGGGAAGACCCTCCAACACATAACAAGACAACAGTTCTTTATGTAGCGCCCCCACTTGAAGATCTATGTTATGCACTGCTTGCAAAAAACTTCACTGACCGAGAGGTCTGGCGTCGATCGAGAATATGGGGACGGGTTTAGCCAACCCACTCAATCGCATACCTTGAACCCGGGCAAAGCGAGCATCCACCAGATTAGCCCCGGCCCCACTATCCAGAAGAACAGATATCCTCTCAGTTCTCGCACCCACCACCACCTCAGCCGGAATGAGAAACTGAGACGAACTTAGGGACTAAATACTTACTCTCAGATTGCCGTCCACCACACAATCTGGGATCAATAGTTTTCCGGCGACTTCTCACTCTGCAAAGGACGGGATGGACACCCCCTAATAAAATGTCCCTTTTTTCCACAGAAGAAACAACTTCTTGTTTTGTGGCGCCCCACCGATCCCCTCCCCCGGAATGATGTCCCTCCTAATTGCATAGGCTCCTCTGGACTGACCAGGGGAACCTCCGTATAAGGGACCCTTGAGGAAGGTGGAGTCATCACAGGGGGCGAAGTTACCCCGCACCTTTCCCGAAGACGTCTGTCAATACGAATAGCAAGGGCCATAGCGGCTTCCAGTGTCGTGGGAGGGTCATACTGCGCCAACACATCTTTTAATTTGTCAGATAAACCTTGACAAAACTGGCTCCTAAGAGCCGGGTTATTCCACTGGGTGTCCGTGGCCCACTTACGGAACTCCGAAGAAAATTCCTCTGCCGGACGATCTCCCTGCTGTATCTTACGTAACTTAGTTTCCGCAAGGGAGACCCAATCCGGGTCATCATATACAAGACCCAGAGCTGCGAAAAATCTATCCACTGACTGGAGAGCCGGGGAGCCCGGGGGAAGAGAGAACGCCCAGGATTGGGGATCCCCTTGTAGGAGCGAGATAACAATTCCCACCCTTTGATCTTCACTCCCCGATAACCGAGGTCGCAGCCGAAAGTACAATTTACATGCCTCCCGGAAAGCAAAAAATTTGTCCCGCCCTCCAGTGAACCTGTCAGGGAGAGCTACTTTAGGTTCAGGTCTGGCTTGCTCCGGGGGTACAAAACCTTGGACTTAACGTCCCTCAGCTCCATGGACAAACTCTGTAACTGCTGAGCTAGACTGGCTACTGGATCCATGGTGGCTGGGGAGAATCTTTAGTTTGGGTCGGTGAAAATGTCACGCTGTCTCTGTATACAGGAGGACCGGGGTCTATGCTGACCCTAAGCTGGGGTCCTGACTAATCCCTCTACCTGGAGGTACTGTTGATGGTACAGAGGTCCAGGCCGCCAGCGTAACCCTATCTCCTGTGAATCCCTAACCACTGTAATCTAGTCCTGAGAAGGACCCTGATTACCACCACAGGGAACAGGAAGGTAACTGCCTTCACACACAGTATAAGACGAACGAGACAGTACAAGGGGTAAAATAAAAGACCACCTTGCATACAAAACTACCACTACAGAGGGAACACCAAAGGGTAAGGAGATAAATAATAAAGCGAGGAGAGGAGAAAACCACAACAGGTACTCTTAGCTTTAGACTTCTCAATACGATCCGCTCTGCTGGTCTGCATGAATGCTTTCACCGACACTTCCCTAGCAGACAGGCAGGTATTTGAAGGAATCCAATTACAACAACATTAATTGCAGCTGAGCGATGCTGGTCTTGTCCAGCACAGAGACAGGGAGAATTAACTCACTCTCTGCCGAAAAACACCCAGCACCAGAAACTCAGCTGTGAGAAGTCAGGGTGTGCAATCGCGACGATCTTCGCAGCGACACACCCGTGACACCAACATCCCTGTCTCTCCGGTCAGCCGGGTCCTCGTGCATTTCGTCCAATGCCCCGCGTGCAGGCGCCAACTGTTATGGAAATTTAATTAGGATAAATCTATCCTGAAGTGTTTGCTGGTGCCGTTCTCAATTTTCTATTAAATGTCTTTTTGAACGCTCAGAACGAAATGAAACTGTCCACACGGAAGTGTCAGTATAGCAGTTCGTCAAGACCACACATTTATTATTCATTCAAGGTTTTATACGTTTACAAAAAGGGGCTGGTTAGTCAATTAACATACAATTAAAAGCTGCTAGATTATTGGCTGCTTTAGTGTAAGTATGATAATTATGATAATTATGATAAAAGGGCTGAAGTTGCAGATTTATTGTTTACTGCTCTTTGCCCCAGCATTCTTGCATGACTAGTAAAGTAAACAATAGATATCTACTAAGACTCTATGTACTTGTTCCTTATGAAGGCCAGGGTCGTCTTTAACGACTGATTATAGCTGGCATCAGCTTTTTGCATAGATATGTGTGGGCACAGGATTTTTAGCAAGTGAGATCTATCTAACTGTGAATGCATATATATGAATATACTTTGAATATATGGAATACATATATATTTCCATGACAGAATAAGTGTAGGAAGGCCTCAAAAGCGTACATCGCAAGATGGATTACTTCGGTAATAGCAGATGCCTTCCGAGCGGAGGGTACTAGCGCTCTGGAGAGTCTTAGGGCCCATTCTACTAGGAGTATTTCTGCTTCTTGGCGGAAAGGGCAGGGGCTTCCCTAGATCAGATTTGTAAAGCAGCGACCTGGGCCAGACTAGACACATTCTGTAAACATTATAAATTAGACATACTCTCAGGTCAACGTACTGCCTTCGGCAGAAAAGTCCTGCAAGCAGTAATCCCACCCTAAGGAGTTTTCTTTGGTACTCCCAATGGTGCTGTCAGGAGGGACGTCCTGGGAAAGTAGGTATTAGACCTATCGGTAATTATGTTTCCAGGAGTCCATCCTGACAGCACTGGTAGTTCCCTTCCTCTTTACTATGTCATATGCTGTAATATGATTGTTTCAATAAAGTGTTATGAGCATTATTCATGTCTTGTTTCTTGTTACAACACTGAGGGATAGGGGACGGGGTGTGGCCTTATAAGCTCTTGTGTGTTTCCTGTCCCAGCAAGGAGGAGGAGGACGTCCCAATGGTGCTGTCAGGATGGACTCCTGGAAACATAATTACCGGTAGGTCTAATACCTACTTTTGAGGTACACATCATCGGCTCTTCTGTCCCCTCTCCCTCAGAGTAGCGGTCATATATCGGCCCTCAGGCTCACCCACCCAGTTTCTTGACCACTTCTCAACCTGGTTGCCGCACTTCATGTCCTCAGAAGTACCAACTCATCCTGGGAGACTTCAACATCCCCATAAACAGCCCCACTTCCACATCTGCATCCCTGCTATCACTAACCACTTCTCTCGGCCTCTCACAGCTCTCAACCTCTGAAACACACAAGGACGGTAACACCCTTGACCTGGTCTTTGTCTAGCTCTGTTCAATCTCCTACCTAAAAAACTCACCGCTTCCCCTCTCTGACCACAACATTCTCTCCTTCACGCTCACAATTCCTCACCCACCCCAGCACACTCCTACCTACTACACATTCAGAAATCTACAAGCCATTAACTCTCATACACTATCAGACTCCCTACACTCATCACTGTCCTCAAACTCCTCTTTTTCTTGTCCTGATTTGGCTGTACACTACTACAATGACACGCTCAGAAGCACCCTGGACCAAGTAGCGCCCCTCACCCTCAGAACCTCCAAGCACAGAGTAAAACAGCCCTGGCTCACATCGCAAACTTGACTTCTCCAGCGATACTCTAGGAGTGCTGAACGCTTATGGAGGAAAACTCACACACCAGAAAACTTCATCCACTTCAAATTTATGTTAAGAACCTATAACTCTGCCCTTCACCTCGCCAAACAGACCTACTACACCACCCTGATCTCACTATCCAACAACCCAAGAAACTTTTTGACACCTTTCACTCCCTCCTCAGGCCAAAAGCACAAGACCCTATCACAGATTTTCGTGCTGATGACCTGGCTTCCCACTTTATAGAGAAAATAGATAACATCCGTCAGGAAATCCCCTCCCAGCCACCAAGTGCTGTGACTCCCATCCCACTCTGCATTTCCCCTGGCTCACTCTCCACATTTGATCCCATCACAGAAGAAGTCTCCAGACTCCTCTCTTCTTCTCGTCCAACTACATGCACAACCGACCCCATTCCCTCACATCTCCTTCAGTCTCTCCAGTCGTCACAACTCACCTAACTACAATCCTTAATGTCTCCCTCTCCTCGGGCATCTTCCCATCCTCCTTCAAACACTCTATCATTACTTCATTATGAAAGAAACCCTCCCTTGATCCATCCTGCACAAATAACAACAGATCAGTCTCCAATCTCCCCTTCATCTCTAAACTCTTGGAGCGCCTGGTCTACTCCCGCCTTACCCGTTACCTCTCCACTCACTCCCACCTAGACCCTTCACAGTCCGGCTTCCGCCCCCTACATTCGACAAACTGCACTCATCAAAGTGACCAACGACCTTCTGACAGCAAAATGTAATGGTGACCATTCTCTGCTCATTCTTCTCGACCTTTCTGCAGCTTTCAACACTGTTGACCACCATCTTCTACTCTCTAGGCTACAGTCACTAGGCATTAAGGATACTGCCCTCTCCTGGTTCTCTTACTATCCTTCTGACCGCTTCTTCAGTGTTTTGTTCACTGGCTCCACTTCATATCCTCTTCCTCTCACTGTCGAGGTACCTCAGGGCTCAGTCCTTGGCCTACTTCTCTTCTGTCTGTACATGGCCCAGTTAGACAGACCATCAGCAGATTTGGCTTTCATTACCATCTTTATGCTGATGACACACAACTATGTACGTCATCCCCTCACCTTACCCCCGCTGTACCACAGAACGCCAGTGACTGGCTGTCCGCAGTCTATCTGAAACTCAACCGCTCCAAAACTGAACTTCTGCTCCCGCTGTCTACTAACCTCCCTAAATCTGACATTTCCCTCTCCGTGGTTGGCACCATAATAACACCCCAGCAGCAGGCGCGCTGTATGGGTATTACGTTTGACACCAATCTCTCCTTCACCTCCCATATACAATCTCTTGCCGGCTTGTGCCGCTTACACCTAAAGAACATCTCTAGAATCCGCCCTTTTCTGATCATGGAAACAACAAAAACTCTCACTGTCGCCTTGATCCACTCCCATCTGGACTACTATAACGCTCTATTAATTGGCCTCCCCCTCACTCGACTTTCCCCTCTCCAGTCTATCCTTAATGCAGCAGCCAGGGTCGTCCATCTAGCTAATCGGTATTCAGATGCATAAGCTCTTCGCCAGTCGTTACACTGGCTGCCCATTCATTATAGGATCCATATTCAAAGTACTTCTTCTCACCCACAAAGATCTCCACAGTGTGGCACCCCCTTACATCTCCCTTATTTCTGTCTTTCGGCCTAACTGACCGCTGCGCTCTGCAAGCGACTTTCGACTAACCTCTGCACTAATCCATACCTCCCACTCCCGACTCCAAGACTTCTACCGCACGACGCCAATCCTCTGAAATGCTATACCCCAAGAGATTAGGACCATCCACAATTTACATAGTTTTAGGCGCTCCCTCAAAACACATTTGTTCAGAGCGGCCTATCACGTTCCCTAATGAAAGTAATTTTATGTGTAAGTGTGTGTGTGTGTGTGTGTAGCCCATTCACTATCTCTATCTATCCCCCACTCCCTCAGGATGGCTGGACCATCATTGTAAATACATCATTGTAAATAAGCTCCTCTACTTTGTATTTCCCCACCTCATTGTAGATTGTAAGCGCTCACGAGCAGGGTCGTCTTATTTTGCTTTAAATATTGTATTGTTAATGTTACTTATGACTAGCGTTTGAAACTGTTAAACTGTAAAGCGCTGTGGAATATGTTGGCGCTATATAAATAAAGATTATTATTATTATTATTATACAGTGATCACCAGTGACATTATACACAGGAGCTCTGTATATAGTGTCAGTGTACAGATAATACAGTGATCATCAGTGACATTATACAGAGGAGCTCTGTGTATAGTGTACAGGTAATACAGTGATCACTAATGACATTATACACAGGAGTTTTCCAGACAGTATATAGTGTACAAGTGATAAATTGTTCACTTGTTACATTATACATAGTAGCTCTGAAGATAGTATATAGTGTAAGTGTACAGGTAATACCATGATCACAGGGTTATGAAGCACAGGAGCTCTGTAGATAGTGAAGGTGTACAGGTAACACAGTGGCCACTAGTGACATACACTGGAGCTCTGTAGACAGTATATAGTGTAAGTGTACAAGTAAGTCCAGTGACTTACCAGTGACACCTGAAATTGCAGTAATTCATTTTCACTTTTCTTCTTAATGTGGCGCAGACTTCTTTTAGTCATGACTCTTTGCAGAATGGAACACACAGACATCTACGACTGCTTGCTTTTAGATTACCTTCCCCACTCTTTCCCCCACGTCTACATTGCATCAGATGAAATAGAATAGTGCCACCCTGGAGCCATTCACAGTAAGAGTGTCCCCCAAAATAATTTATTTTACAGCAGTGATGTCCTTCTACCAGAAGTAATGTCACCCTGTGGCCCAAATACAGTATTACAGCATATGTTCCTGTCACAGGGTTACTGCGACAGAGAGGGACCAGAAGATGGCGGTATCTAATTTTACATACTCCTGCACTAATTAGAAGCACTTTACCATCTTATTAAATGGTGCAGGTTTCTGCTAGGAGTGCAGGGGATAAATCTGTTCAGTTGAGAGTCTCTGAAGCTTTCCTGCTTTGATGATCTCAGCTGTTCAGTGTTGGCCAATTCCTTATGCTATATATACTTGCCTCTGTGCTTCATAATTGCCAGCGTTAGTTTTATACTGCCTAGTGTGCAGTTGGAGGTTTTGGTTGATAGGAGGCATTCTGAGTGTTGTTCTAAAGATTGTTATTTGTGACTTGTCTGTGTGCATAGCCTCATACTTTGGTATTTGGTTGTTCTTTCCTTTTACTTCCCGATGTTCCACTCTGTTGTTTGTGAGTGCATATTTGTATCATTGGTATTTTCATTTATCCCTGTACGTCTTCTCTTGTTAGTCTTGTTTGTGTTTTCTTATATAAAACTACTACCTGCTTCCTTGGGTGAGGGAGGGGAAAATAAGGGCTGATTGAGGAGTTCAGCATGGTACGTGGCCCCTGCATTTTCACCATTAGAAGTAATCCTGGGAGCAGGGATAGCTAGGTTTCCCTTAGCTTTAGGGATAGAGAAGGAGCCCTTAGCCCCAGGATAACAATCTACAGTCACGTGACAGTCTCCTTTCATGGCCCACGTAGGACATTGTACGCACTTGAAATTGATTTCCAACTGATCTAAATGATCTATCAATTAACTGATCTACTAAAGATGTGTCAAACAAACAAATGTAGTTGCTTTTAATATTTTGCCATGATTATTGCAGCAAACATAAAAAAAGAACATAACCAAAAAGGCACATGTAATTACTTATTTATTAAATCAATGTGTTTGTGAAAAGCAGCATGCTGCCCTATGCTGCTGTCAGACTGCACTTATCGGTTTTCAGTTAATCTGAAATAACCTGACGTTCTATGACACAGCCAAAACTGGGTCAATGAACTTGGACATATTGACGTAGGTTGTCTCACTGGGACAACCTCTTGTTTTGCTATCTTTTTTTGGCAATCAACTGAACCTCTTACTCAGGCTAATAAAAAGTTTAAACTCTGCCTATCATATCAGCGCAAGGTGTGCAACAGTAACACATTTAGCTGTAATTAATAATTATTT
This sequence comes from Oophaga sylvatica, assembly GCA_033576555.1. Taxonomy (NCBI): domain Eukaryota; kingdom Metazoa; phylum Chordata; class Amphibia; order Anura; family Dendrobatidae; genus Oophaga; species Oophaga sylvatica. Next base: position 861,838,802 of record JARQOD010000001.1, on the reverse strand, counting down.
CATTGCAAGCATGGGCAGAGATAACTAGAAAAAAAGAACATAATCAGAATTGATTGTAAATGCCGCAGTAATACAAAATCAGTGATAACTGTAGACCAGGTAAGATTATAACTTCAAATATCCACTCATGTAAGCTAAACCAAATGATCAGAGCTGATTAAAATACTAGTACTAAGACACGGAATATACCCCACATTATACTGATATATTATAGATTATAGAATGTCTAGCAAACGAAGATTCAGGCACCAATTGTATAGCGTTTAAGTGTCTGTGGAACCAACACCTCTTGTACCTCTTCAATGGATCTCTTCAGGGTGGTGCATCATTTATGAGTTTATGAATAAATCACCAGAAATATAAAGAATTGCAGCACTCACCTGATCCTTGCTGATATATTTCTTCATTCCATTACATGGATAACATCGTAAGGTGCGGTGTGCAGGTGGCAGGGGAGATCAACAGGTGAAACTGCAGACCTGACGGACTACGGCTGTTTCGCGCCTTCTTTGCACGTCTACGGGTCCATAATGGTCAGCGATGTTACAACACTTCCTTTTAAGAAGGATTAGGGAATGGCTATAAACTCAACATGGAATAACATATAACACATGATTAAAAGAATTCAGGACAAAAAATAATAACCATACAGACATGTCTAGTTTGTCATTCAGACTAATGCGAACTTGAGCGTCCGTATCCAAAATCCATTTATCTTCTCTTTTTGAAAGTAATCTGTTATAATCACCTCCTTGTATAGGATAACCCACATGCTCAATTCCCACAAATCTCAAAACATTAGGGTCTGCATTGTGAAAGTCATGCATGTGTTTTATCAATTTTAATGAACCTTTTTTCGTACTAATTGAATGATAATTCTCCCTAAACCTGACATGCATGGTTCTAATTGTCTTCCCAATATGGAAAAATTGACAATGGTAATAAATTACATAGACTACGTGTTTCATGCGGCACGTCATTAATTAATTTACTTTGTACGTTACCACACCTATTCTAAGATTTTTTCATGTAATATGGGAATGGCAAAAGGAACAATTACTACAGAGAAAATTCCCTATTGGGACACTTTCATTTAACAATGTAGATTTCTTTTTATTTTCTTGAAATCTTTTATGTACTAATAAATCAATTAAATTGCGACTTCTTCTATAAGTCACCAACGATTTAGTCCTTGCTTCTGCTGCTAGGTCTTTATCCCCTTCTAACAGGGACCAATTTCTTTTAATCGCAGATTTTATCAAACTCATGTTCGGGTTGTGTTTGAAGCTAAAAATAAATCCAGATTTTTTGACTAGATCTAGATGTTTTTTTAATACCTCTATTTTTAGCTTCTAGCCATTGGGTAGCCTTAGCCTTAGCTTTAGCCATTGGGTAGCCTCTTTTTAATAAATTATTGGTTAAATCATTGGCTTGACTGAGAAAACCTTCATTTCTGCTATTTATTATTTTTGGCCTCAAATACTGGCTATATGGCTAACTTCTCTCAGTGTGTTCAGCAGGGGCCACCATCAGGGCATGACAACCCTTACCGATGTATGGGGCCCAGTGATTAGGGGGGCCCGCCGCCCGAGCACGCAGGTCCGCGCTCGGGCCCGGGGCCCCCAACATTTTGAGGCTCCCTCTGCACCTCAAAGGGCCCCCAGCTAGTGGCACATCACGCAGCCGCTATGGGGGCCCCTGTGTGGCAGGGGGGCCCACCTGACCCCAGCGCCGACTCCCCCCGCTGCTGCATTGAACTATACCGGTGTCCGCCGGTACAGTTCAAAGCAATGATGGAGGAGAGAGCGTCAGCTGACGCTCCCTCTCCCATCATTCCCCGCTCTGTCTCTGACACAGCGCGTTCACTGTGTCCCGGGCAGAGCAGGAGACAGGAGCCGGGAGCAGCGCTGGCACGAGGATGAGGTGAGGAGTGTTTTTTTTTATATATATGATATTCTATTCGGGGATACATTATATTCTATGGGGGGCTGTATTATATTTATTATATTCTATGAGGGTGATTGCATCATACTCTATGAGGTGGCTACATTGTATTCTATGGGGGCTAGATTATATTGTATGGGGGCTTCATTATACTTTATGAAGGGGCTACATTATATTCTATGGGGGCTGCATTATACTATATGAGTAGGGCTACATTGTATTTTATGGAGGGGCTACATTATACTATATAAGGGGGCTCAATTATATTCTATGGGGATTTAGATTATAGTCTGTGGGGTGGTTGCATTATACTCTGTGGGGTGGTTGCATTATACTCTGTGGGGTGGCTGCATTATGCTCTGTGGGGTGGCTGCATTATGCTCTATAGGGTGACTGCATTATACTATATGTGGGCTGCATTAAACTGTATCGAGGACTATGAGGAATACATTATACCATATGAAGAACTATGGGGTGCATTATACTATGGGAAGTGAATTGTACTACATGGATGACTATGGCGGTGCATTGTACTATATGGAGCACTATGAGGAGTGTATTATACTATATGGATGACTGAGTGTATTTTAATATATTGAGGGCTATTAGGAGTGTATTATACTATATGGAGGACTATGGATACATTATATTATATGGAGGACTATGTGGTGTGCACTTTACAATATGGAGGACTGTGGTGCACATTATAATATATGGAGGACTATGGGGCGTATTATACTAAACAAGCAAAATGCTGCATATTCATCGAGTGATTCGTGTTAGGCTAAGTGCACACGTTCAGGAATGTTTGCAGAATTTTCCTGAGCAAAAACTGACTTTTTCCGCGGTAAAAACGTGCGGTTTTCACGTTTTTGGTGTGCTTTTTGCGCGATTTTGCGCGTTTTTACCACAATTTTTTCCTGAACTTTCTAGGTCAATAATATAGCGGGAAAAACGCTAGAATTCCGCAAAATTAATGAACATGTTGGTTCTTTTTCCGAGATGCGTTTTTTTCGCGGAAAAAAACGCACAATGTGCACAATAATTGCGGAATTCATTCTAAATGATAAGATGCTTAATTCATGCGTTTTTGAAAAAAACACAAATAATCCTGAACGTGTGCACATAGCCTGAATGTGTCATTGGTGAGGGCATGGTGCAGAAGTGAAGTTTTTCCATGAAAGGGCAGAAGGAGTTTGGAAGGTTTGCATGGTGGAGGAGGAGCTAGGGTGAATGTGGAACTGGGGGGTGGGGCCTGGGCGGAGTCTCAAGGGGGGCCCCATAAATTTTGCCAGTATGGGGCCCCGAAATTCCTAGTGGCAGCCCTGGTGTTCAGGATGCGCACTGCTCTAATGGAGTAACATATTGATGGCTGTGGGTTTTTTGAAAGCTTTTGTTATTAATTTGCCCTCTTCGATTCTTATATTAACATCTTAAAAATGTAGAGTTTTGTTTCTAAACTGAGATGTAAACTTCGTATTCACTGTATTTTCTTTATTGAAATATTCTACAAACTTATTGAAATCCATTTCTGTACCTGTCCATACCAGAAATATGTTGTCCATGTTCGCACGGAGATATCTCAGGTATGGGTTATTGGAACTGTAAATGTATTTGGAGCGCCCGCCTGGGCAGTGGGGATACTCGATACCGGGCCGCTTCTTAATGGGGCAGTGTCATGGCAGCAGTGACCCGGTGCGTGACCCTGTGCATCCAATAAAAGGTGTATTTACAAGGGAATAAAGTTTATAGTAAAGTGTTCATGACGCCACCTGTGGTACTCGGCAATAAAAGATGTTAGCCAACGCTGCAGATTAAGTCCACTGGGACAGTTTTTGATGCAGCAGAGTTGGTTCCGCCCTCCACAGGCAGGGCTATGTCCCAGGGCAGGTGTAGTGATGTAGTATTTGGCAAGGGATGTAGCAGTGCTGAGTGAGTGTTGCAGTAAGAACTTAAAAGGACACAGCCAGATGCAGTTTCCAAAGCTTTACACACAGTTTTTGCATGCACAGATGCCCGCTTGGTGCCGTATCCTCCAGGTGAGGGGTCCAGCAAACTCCCAGGTAGATCAGGATACACCTTTCCAGGACTCCCTTCAATATGTTCCTTTCCTGGCCGTCTCACTGTACTGACTTTCCACCCTTCCTGTCCAACACCTCACAGTCAGTGTCCCGAGCCAGCAGCCGCGGAACCCGTCGGGCAACGTCCTCTCTGCGTCCCCTTGCTTCTATATGGCTGCCTTTTCAGCCAAGATATCTGTGGCTGAAGCACCTACAGGTGCCACTGCCTCCGACTTGCTATCTGAGTCTTGAAGTTCTCCACTAGGCTTGGAGACCGGTACCCCTACTGCGTCCTGGTCCCTCCATTACTGGATCGGGCCCCACGGATGGACTACTCACTAGCCAGCCCCTAGGACCTCCTCTGTCCTTCTGGAAGCTTCTTTCTGTCTCGTGCTTACTACTAGCTTTCTGCGTCTGGGGACAAGCTCCTTACAGCTTGAGCTCCCCTCTCATTTTGACTCTACAGTCTCCTTCCCGCTCTCTAAGCTCCACTCCCTTCCTTCTACTCTCCACCCACTCTCCCAACACCCTTTACTACCCAGCCTGGGATGAGACTATCCTCCAGTAGGGTACGTCCAGGGTGCCCTGCTGCTATAGTCTGTTGGGTGCAGGTGTTAGAGTCCTGGGTGGTGCTCCCTCCTTACCTGTGAGTGGAGTACCACATCTCTGGATGAGGTGCAGTACCTCTGTGGCAACTGAACCCTCAGGGGTGCCACATATTCATTCTCAAAATGGGCTAAGAACAAATTAGCAAATGTACATGTAACAGGAGTCCCCATCACTGTCTGGGTGTACCATCTATTGCCAAAAGAGAAAGCATTATGTGATTATAGAAAAGACCTTCTAATATGAAATTGATATAACCATCTGTTTCTGAAGGGTTTCTTTAACCCCTTAACGACCGCCGATACGCCTTTTAACGGCGGTCATTAAGGGTACTTAAACCACAGCGCCGTTAATTAACGGCGCTGTGGAAAAAGCCTATAGCGCCCCCCAGAGGTGCATTTTCTCCGGGGTCTCGGCTACCGGGGGTACCTGAGACCCCAGAGAACATGAATCGGGTCGGTTTTTACCGACACCGATGTTGCGATCGCCGTTATTAACCCTATAACGACGACCGCAAAAAAAAAAAAAAAATGTGCCATTTAATTTCTCTGTCCTCTGATGTCTTCGGACATCAGAGGACAGAGAAAAAGGGACCCCGGGACCCCCACTGTGGCCCCCGAACACTCCTTATGGCCCCGGGGCCCTCCGGTGTCCCCGGTGCCGGCGCCATGCTGCAAAATGGCAGGCGCATGAGTGGTGCGCCCGCCGCGAGGTAACGGGGGGATGGGCGACTTTCTCTGGGGTCTCGGCTGCCTGGGATAGCCGAGACCCTAGAGAACATAATAGGGGCCCCCCAGTCACCACTCTTTTGCGATCGCCATATACTGGCGATCGCAAAAGAGAAATCACAGCTGCGATCCTGCCTGTAAATTTCTCTCCCCTCTGATGTGATCGCACATCAGAGGGGAGAGAAATAGTGTCCCGGGACCCCGATCTCCCCCCCCCTGTACCTGCAGGGGTCCCGTGTCCTCCGATCCTCCCCTACGTGGTCCCATCCTCCCCCTGGCCTCCGTTCAGGCCGGCTTCTTCATCCAGTAAAAAAAAAATGGCGGGCGCATGCACAGTGCGCCCGCCGAATCTGCCTGGCGGCAAATTCAAAAAAATATTCATTCATTCTCTAAAAGTACATTTTGATCACTGTGATAAACTATCACAGTGATCAAAATAAAAAAAACAGTACATAACCCCCCCATTTATCACCCCCTTAGTTAGGGACATATAATAAAAAATAGAAATTATATTTATTTTCATTTTTCCGTTAGGGTTAGGGTTATAATTAGGGTTAGGGTTATAATTAGGGTTAGGGTTATAATTAGGGTTAGGGTTAGCATTAGGGTTAGGGTTATAATTAGGCTGGGTTCATACTGCGTTATGGCAGTCCGTTAGATGGACTGCGTTACACTGCGGTATAACGCGGTGTAACGCAGTCCGTTAACGCTGCCATTCACCGCCATTTGAGGGCGCATCGCGACGCATGCCGTAAAGCGCCATGGGTTTGCGACGTGCCATCATTCAGTGACGGAGCCTTGGACGCGGGCTGCAGCGTCTGGGCTCCGTCACCGCTAGCGCAGATGAATCATCTGCTGATTCATCTGCGCTAGCGGGTATAGCATAACGCGATCGCGTTATGCTATACCGTTACCAGCCCGTCAACGCTATGTGTTGAACGGGCTGGTAAAACGCAAAATGAACCTAGCCTTAGGGTTAGAGTTATAATTAGGGTTATAATTAGGGTTAGTGTTACAATTAGGGTTAGGGTTACAATTAGAGTTAGGGTTACAATTAAGGTTAGGGTTACAATTAGGGTTGAATTAGGGTTGGGATTTAGGTTAGGATTAGGGTTGGGATTAGGGTTAGGGGTGTGTTGGGGTTAGGGTTGGAGCTAGAATTGAGGGATTTCCACTATTTAGGCACTTCAGGGGGTCTCCAAACACGACGTGGCGTTCAAAAAGTCAAATTGCGCTCCCTCCCTTCCGAGCCCTGCCGTGCGCCCAAACAGTGGTTTACCCCAACATTTGGGGTATCAGCGTACTCAGGACAAATTGCGCACCAATTTTGGGGTTCTAATTTCTCCTGTTACCCTTGGGAAAATAAAAAATAGCTGGCTAAAAAAATCATTTTTGAGAAAAAAAAATTATTTTTTATTTTCACAGCTCTGCGTTTATAAATTTCTGTGAAACACTTAGGGGTTCAAAGTGATCACCACACATCTAGATAAGTTCCTTAAGGGGTCTAGTTTCCAAAATGGGGTCACTTGTGGGGGTTTCCACTGTTTAGACACATCAGGGGGTCTCCAAACACGACGTGGCTTTCAAAAAGTCAAATGGCGCTCCCTCCTTTCCGAGCCCTGCCGTGCGCCCAAACAGTGGTTTACCCCAACATATGGGGTATCAGCGTACTCAGGACAAATTGCAAACCAATTTTGGGGTTTTAATTTCTCCTGTTACCCTTGGGAAAATAAAAAATAGCTGGCTAAAAAAATCATTTTTGAGAAAAAAAATGATTTTTCATTTTCACGGCTCTGCGTTTATAAATTTCTGTGAAGCACTTGGGGGTTCAAAGTGCTCACCACACATCTAGATAAGCTCCTTGGGGGTCTAGTTTCCAAAATGGTGTCACTTGCAGGGGTTTTACTGTTTAGGCACATCAAGGGCTCTGCAAACACAACATGACGCCCGCAGAACATTCCATCAAAGTCTGCATTACAAAATGGCGCTCCTTCCCTTCCAAGCACTCCCATGTGCCCAAACAGTGGTTTCACCCCACATATGGTGTATCAGCGTACTCAGAAAAAATTGCACAACAACTTTTTGGGTCCAATTTCTCCTATTACCCTTGGGAAAATAAAAAAAATAGCGGGCTAAAGAATCATTTTTGAGGAAAAAAATGATTTTTTATTTTCACGGCTCTACGTTTATAAATTTCTGTGAAGCACTTGGGGTTCAAAGTGCTCACCACACATCTAGATAAGTTCCTTAAGGGGTCTAATTTCCAAAATGGTGTCATTTGTGGGGGGTTTCCACTGTTTAGGCGTATCAGGGGCTCTCCAAACGCGACATGGCGTCCAATTTCAATTCCAGCCAATTTTGGTTTGAAAAAGTCAAACGGCGCTCCTTCCCTTCCAAGCCCTGCCGTGCGCCCAAACAGTGGTCCCACCCCACATATGGGGTATCAGCGTACTCAGGACAAATTGGACAACAACTTTTGTGGTCTAATTTCTCCTGTTACCCTTGGGAAAATAAAAAATTGGGGACTAAACGATCAGGTTTGTGGAAAAAATATGACTTTTTATTTTCATGCCCGGGAGTTATAAACTTCTGTGAAGCACTTGGGTGTTCAAAGTGCTCACCACACATCTAAATAAGTTCCTTAGGGGGTCTAGTTTCCAAAATGTGTCACTTGTGGGGGGTTTCCACTGTTTAGACACATTAGGGCCTCTACAAACGTGACATGGCGTCCAGCCAATTCTGAGTTGAAAATGTCAAACGTCGCTCCTTCCCTTCCAAGCTCTGCCATGCACCCAAACAGTGGTTTACCCCCACATATGGGGTATCAGCATGCTCAGGACAAATTGCACAAAAACTTTTGGGGTCTTGTTACCCTTGGGAAAATAAAAATTGGGGTGAACAGATAGTTTTTGTGGAAAAATATGATTTTTTATTTTCACGGTTCTATGTTATAAACTTCTGTGAAGCACTTGGAGGTTCAAAGTGCTCACCACTCATCTAGATAAGTTCCTTAGGGGTCTAATTTCCAAAATGGGGTCACTTGTGGGGGGTTTCCACTGTTTAGACACATCAGGGCCTCTACAAACACGACGTGACGTCCAGCCAATTCTGCGCTGAAAAAGTCAAACGGCGCTCCTTCTCTTCCAAGCTCTGCCATGCACCCAAACAGTGGTTTACCCCCACATATGGGGTATCAGCATGCTCAGGACAAATTGCACAAAAACTTTTGGGGTCTTGTTACCTTTGGGAAAATAAAAATTGGGGTGAAAAGATTGTTTTTGTGGAAAAAATATGATTTTTTATTTTCACTATTCTATGTTATAAACTTCTGTGAAGCATTTGGAGGTTCAAAGTGCTCACCACACATCTAGATAAGTTCCTTAGGGGGTCTAGTTTCCAAAATGGGGTCACTTGTGATGGGTTTCCACTGTTTAGACACATCAGGGCCTCTACAAACGCGACATGGCGTCCAGCCAATTCTGCGTTGAAAAAGTCAAATGTTGCTCCTTCCCTTGCAACCTCTGCCGTGCGCCCAAAAAGTGGTTTACCCCCACATATGGGGTATCGGCTTATTCAGGAGAAATTACACAACAAATTTTGTGGTTCATTTTTTCTTTTAACAGTTGTGAAAATAAAAAAAATTGGTTCCGAAGTAAAGTTTTTGCAAAAAAAGTTAAATGTTAATTTTTTACTTCCACATTGCTTCAGTTCCTGTGAAGCATGTAAAGAGTTAATAAACTTCTTGAATGTGATTTTGAGCACCTTGAGGGGTGCAGTTTTTAGAATGGTGTCACTTTTGGGTATTTTCTATCATATAGACCCCTCAAAGTGACTTCAAATGTGATGTAGTCCCTAAAATAAAAATGGTGTTGTAAAAATGAGAGATCGCTGGTCAACTTTTAACCCTTATAACTTCGTAACAAAAAAAAATTTTGTTCCCAAAATTGTGCTCCTGTAAAGTAGACATGTGGGAAATGTTATTTATTTAGAAATTTGTGTGACATATCTCTCTGATTTAAGGGCATAAAAATTTAAATTTTGAAAATTGTTAAATTTTCAAAATTTTCGCCATATTTCAGTTTTTTTCATAAATAAAAACAAGTCATATCAAAGAAATTTTACCACTAACGTGAATACAATATGTCATGAAAAAACAATCTCAGAATCAGCGGGATTCGTTAAAGCGTTCCAGAGTTATAACCTCATAAAGTGACAGTGGTCAGAAATGTAAAAATTGGCCCTGTCATTAAGCTACAAAATGGCTCTGTCACTAAGGGGTTAACAGAATTTTTATGGCTTCAATTCCTGCGGTTTGTGGGATTTGAGTATACAGGCATTCAACATCGATTGCTGCTAATTTGAAATCTTCCTGCCAACCAATTTCTGATAAAATTCTCAGAAAGTCTCCAGTGTCTTTTATGTAAGCATGTACTATTTTTAATAAGGCTTTCAAGCCCCAATGTAAAAATTGACAGACCCGATACCATTTAAAGGTGACTTTAAATTTTTATGTACTTTCGGTATATAATACCAATTGTTACGGCTTAGGCCTCTTTCACACTTCAGTCAAAATCGTCAAAGCATCAAAAAAACGGATCCGCCGTTTTTTGGGGCTGATTCGTTTTTTTACCATTGAGTTGCATTAGTGACGGATTTTGACGGATGGGCGTCTGTTCGATCAGTCAAATGACAATCCGTCATAATTTTGGCGTCCGTCGGTTTTTGAAAACGTCCACTGGGACGTTTTTTGTGTGCGTCGAAAAGGCGGACCATGACGGATCCGTCGCATCCGCCGATATGTATAATGGACGCCTATGGGTGGCGGATCCGTCTTCATCCGTTTTTGGCGGAATCTGCCAGGGGATCCGTTCTTCTCTGCAGAAAGTGCTGAAAACCTATTCTGGAGTCTCTCTCTCTCTCTCTCCTTTTCCAACCATGTTGAGCCTGCATTTCTCGGGTTCAAAAGTTCATAACGGATCTGTCTAAAAAAGGACCTGCTGCATCCGTTTTTGCAAATTTACAACTGATCCGTTTTTTGCACCCTTTGGCGGATTTCAACTGACGTAGAGCGACTGAAGTGTGAAAGAGGCCTTAGCGAGGCAAGCCTCCTGGAGTGGACCTTCTGGGTTGTGGCACTGAGAGGCCCCCGGGTGAGCGAGCCAGGTGGTACCAACCCCTATACAGGGATTGTTAGGAGTAGGCCCAAGGATTCAAGCATCACGACAGCTGGTACCAAGAGGGAAGGCTCTTAGGGAAGCAGGAAGATACCCACGGGACAGGAAGAGCCGCAGGAGGAACTCCAGCGGACAAGTGCGGCAAGGGCCGAGCGGGAGAGGCAGACAGAATACTAGAATGGTGTGGAAGGATCCTCTGAGAGGAACAGGCTAGAAGGTAACAGGACAAAAAGGACCACGGAATACCAGGATGGAATGGACACAGATGGCAGGAAGGACTAGGACAGCAGAGCGAAGAGGGAACCACGGAATAGCAGGACTGAGCGGAGCTGGGGGGACACAAGCTGGGAGAGTGGATTAAACTAGGCAGGGAGAGAGAACACAGGCCTATCCAAAGTAGAAAACACCTATGCTAAAGGATGACTGCCTGATATACTTGGCTACAGTTTCCCAATGGAGGAGGAGAGGAGACGCATGGCCTATGGCGCAAGCGCAAAGAGTACAGAGACGCCGTCAGCCGCGGACCTGTCAGCGCTGGAGGAAGACACCGCGAGCCTCGGCCAGCAAGACGCCGTGATGCTGGAGCAGGAAGGTGAGTATCCGGGGTGATGGTGGCCATAATAGTACCCCCTCCCTTACACCGTCCCCTCCTGAGATTGGCAAAAAATTTCTTAAGAATGCGGGTAGCGTTGATATTCTCCCAGGGTTCCCAAGATCTTTCCTCAGGCCCAAACCCTTTCCAATCAATAAGATAAAAGGTTTTCCCTCTGATTTTTTTCATGGCAAGGATATCACTTACCTCGAAGATATTGTTGGCACTAACCAGCTGAGAGACAGATTCGGGTGTGGAATGGAAACGGTTTAGTACTACTGGTTTCAGGAGAGAGACATGGAAGGTGTTCGGGATTCAGAGAGAAGCAGGCAACCTCAACTTATAGGACGAAATCTTTGACACATCCAAGGATTTTAAAAGGACCGATGTACCGCGGACCCAACTTGTATGAAGGCACCTTCAGCTGGATATATTTGGAAGAGAGCCAGACCTTTTCACCCATACAATATGGTGGCGGATCCCGTCGCCTCTTGTCAGCTTGATTCTTCATTCGATCACAAGCCCTTTTAAGTGCCGTGTTGGTCTCGGCCCAGATCTTGAAAAACTCTGTGGATAAGCAGTTGGCTGCAGGTACCACAGAGGCAGAGGTTACAGGAAGGGAACACCAGGATGTCGGCCAAACACAACAAAAAACGGAGACTTGATTGAGGACTCGCTAGTATGGTTGTTGTAGGCGAACTCAGCCCAGGGAAGAAGGTCAACTCAGTCGTCTTGATGGGCATTGGAAAAATGACGCAGGTAACTTGTCAAAGTCTGGTTAGTTTGCTCCACCTGCCCGTTAGACTGCGGATGGTAAGGGGAGGAGAAATCTAACGATACATCCATGAGTTTGCAAAGTGCCCTCTGTTGTGAACACTTTTAATCTGACTTCTGAGTTTGGGCTCCCCTTGGTGGTTGCTGGTGGTAATGAAGCTGCTTTGGCTAACAGAAGTCTGTCACCTGAGGGCGATGATTGGCAATCAGGTGTTTCTGACTGGGGAGATTTAAGTGAGCAGCATTCCATGATCCTTGCCGGTGATTTGTTTCTCCTGAGCCTTTTGGAAGTCTGTTTGCTTCCTGCCGTGTCCTGCAACTTTCAGATAAGTTATTCTGCTGTTTTTTTCTGTGGCATTCCTATTCCTTTTGCTAATCTCAGTTTTCTGCCTTTCTGGAGTTAGTACAGCCAGGTTCCCTGCGTGGCCTGCGCTGTACTCTGTTTCTCATTTGCCATAGTTTATGTATTTCCAGTTCCCTGTTATTTCAGTATCTGCTGATTTGATACCAGTTCTCACCAGAGACAGTTTATGTTTTTCCAGTTCCCTGTTATTTCAGTATCTGCTGATTTGATACCAGTTCACACCAGAGTTCTGATCTAGCGGGGAAGAAATCGTGTTGTCTCAGTATTTTTGCATATCAGACGTTTTGGAATTTTCTTAGGGCTTTTGCAGGATAGCAGACAGTATTCTTTCCTGTCCTGTTCTATCTAGACAGTTTGGGCCCCAGCATTTGTTTGCTCTATTTTCTGCCTGTGTTTGTATTTCTTCATGTCTCACCGCCAATATGTGTTTGGGGGCTACCTATTTCTTTGGGGCTCTACTCCGGGGCAGTTAGCTTTCCCCTTTCTCTCTTTAGGTTTAGTTAACTCTTCGGCTGTGACGAGGCTTCTAGGGCACCGTAGGTACGTCCCACGGTTAATTCTAGTTGTACTGTCAGTTTAGGGGTCTGCAATCTGCTAAGTTACCAACCGCTCTGGGTGTCTGGTTGCCTAGCCTATTTTTGCTACTGTCCTCCTCGGCTACCGAATCATAACAGAATCACCGGCCTGACTGTAGATTCTAGGGTACTCTAAAGAAGGAAAGAATAGTAAAAAAAAAAAAAAGTGTCAGAATTTTTTAATATATTTTTTCCTCTTTTTCTCTGGGGCTGTAGGAGGACCTTTTTTTCTTCAATGGAGACTAAGCATTTGTCTGATCGTGTTGAGCAGCTCGCTGCTGAAGTTCGGGGAATTTCTGTCTATCTCACTCAGTTGTCTGCTGTGGAACCTAGGATTCCTATTTCTGATTTATTTTCTGGGGATCGGTCTAAATTTTTGAACTTTAAGAATAATTGTAAGTTGTTTTTTGCCTTGAAGCCTAATTCCTCTGGGAACTCGGCGCAGCAGGTTAAAATTGTCATCTCCCTGTTGCGCAGCGACCCTCAGGACTGGGCCTTTTCCCTGACACCTGGGGATCCTGTACTGGCTAATGTTGATACGTTTTTTCAGGCTCTGGTGTTGTTGTATGATGAACCTAATGTTATTGATCAAGCTGAGAAAACCTTGTTGGCTTTGAACCAGGGTCAGGAAGCTGCAGAGTTATATTGTCAGAAATTCCGAAAGTGGGCAGTCCTTACTAAATGGAACGATGATGCCCTAGCGGCTCTTTTTTGGAAAGGTCTTGCAGAAACCATAAAAGATGTTATGTTGGGATTTCCTGTCCCATCGGGTCTCAACGACTTTACGTCATTAGCCATTCTAATTAACAGACGTTTACATGAACGTAGAACTATGCGAGAGGTGGTGTTGCCTTTCGAACGAACCTCTGAGCCCATGCAGTGTGATAGGATTGTTTCTAGGGCTCAACGTCAAGAATTTAGAAAGCATAATAAGTTGTGCTTCTATTGTAGGGACGTTTCTCATACTATTTCCGTCTGCCCTAAGCGGAAAAACGTTTTGCTAGTTCATTTGTTTTGGGCAATGTACAGCCTAAGTTTCTCTTGACTGTTACCATGATCTGCTCCTTATCCTCATTTTCTGCTAAGCCTTTTGTCGATTCAGGAGCAGCCCTGAACCTGATGGATTTTGACTTTGCCAAACATTGTGGTTTTCCCATGGTACCCCTGCGGACTCCTATTCATTTGCGGGGTATTGATGCTACCCCTTTGGCGGAGACTAAACCCCAGTTTTGGACCCAGCAGATAATACGGGTAGCCCCGGACCACCAAGAGAATTGTAAATTTTTGGTGTTGCATAATTTACATGACATTATTGTACTGGGTTTTCCTTGGTTGCAGACCCATAATCCTGTTTTGGATTGGAAGTCTGTGTCTGTGGTCAGTTGGGGTTGTCAATGTGTTCGTAGTGACACTCCTGTTTTTTCTACCTCTCCCCAGTCTCAGGATGTCCCTGACTATTTGGCTGATTTTTCTGATGTGTTTAGTGAGAGTAAGCCAGAGTCCTTGCCTCCTCACAGGAGTTATGATTGCGTGATTGAGTTAGCCCGGTTGTAAATTTCCCAAGGGTCAGCTCTTCAATTTGTCTGTACCTGAGCACGATGCTATGCGATCTTATATCAAAGAGTCATTGGAGAAGGGCTATATTAGACCGTCCTCTTCACCCTTAGGTGCCGGCTTTTTCTTTATGGCCAAGATGGATGGCTCATTGAGGCCATGTATTGACTATCGTCTCCTTAATAAGATCACTGTTAAATATCAGTATCCGTTACCCCTGATTTCCGATTTATTCTCCAGAGTGAAAGGTGCTAGTTTGTTTACCAAGCTTGACCTTAGGGGAGCGTATAATCTTATTCGCCTTAAGCACGGTGATGAATGGAAGATGGCGTTTAATACTCCTGAGGGGCATTTTGAGTACCTGGTGATGCCTTTTGGGCTCACTAATGCCCCTTCAGTCTTCCAATCTTTCACAAACTATATTTTCCGGGATTTTGTGGATAAGTTTCTGATCGTTTATTTGGACGATATTTTGATTTTTTCCAATGACTGGGATTCTCATGTGGAACATGTTCGGATGGTATTCCGGATTTTGAGAGAAAATGCTTTGTATGTTAAGGGATCAAAATGTCTCTTTGGTGTACAGAAGGTTTTGTTTTTGGGATTCATTTTGTCTCCGTCCACTATTGAAATGAACCCGGTCAAGGTTCAGGCCATTTGTGATTGAGTTCAGCCCACTTCCTTGAAGGCTCTTCAGAGATTTTTGGGTTTTGCTAATTTTTACCGTAAATTTATAAGCAATTTCTCTGGTATTGTGAAACCACTGAAGGATTTGACCAAAAAGGGTTCTGATGTGGTGAATTGGTCTCCAGAGGCAGTTTCGGCATTTCAGGAGCTTAAGCGGATATTCACTTCTGCTCCTGTTCTATGGCAACCTGATGTTTTTCTACCATTTCAGGTGGAGATAGATGCTTCCGAGATTGGTGCAGGAGCCATTTTGTCCCAAAGGGATCCTGTAACCTCTAAGAGTAACCCTTGTGCCTTCTTTTCTCGAAAATTCTCCCCATCTGAACGTAATTATGATGTGGGGAATCGGAAATTATTAGCTATGAAGTGGGCTTTTGAAGAGTGGAGATATTGGTTGGAGGTAGCCAAACATCAAGTTCTGGTCCTCACTGACCACAAGAACTTGATCTATCTCGAATCAGCCAAGCGATTAAATCCTAGACAGGCCAGGTGGGCCTTGTTTTTCAAGCGTTTTAATTTTATGGTTTCCTTTCTTCCGGTGTCACGCGGTCTTATGATATGTGTACGATGTCAGTAAACTATTCTTAAAAGAACAACACTCTATACAACATATAGATTAGCAACATCAGCATGTAAATATAGAATAGATTTACCTGACACGATATCCGTTGAACTCAGGGTTAATCTTGAGGACTTGATACACTGTCACAGGAAAGAGGAGGACCGGGGGTCTAACCTGACCCTAAACTGGGGTCCTAACTAATCCCTCACCTTGGAGGTACTGATAATGGTTCAGAGGTCCAAGTCTCCAGCCTAACCCTGTCTCCTATCAGTCCCTGAACCCTGTAATCAGTCCTAAGAAGGATACTGATTACCACCAAAGGAATACGGGCTGATCTCTGCTAAATACACAGATTAGACATATCAGACAGACTGGAGAAAACACAGACTTGCATACACACTCAAACACAGAAGGAACATAAATGATCTGGGATATTAAACTCTAAGCAAGGTGAGCTTAAAACAACTAAGGAGCTCTTTAACTTAAGTCTATACAGATACAATCCTATCTGTGGTCTGCATGAAGAATTTCACTGGCAACTCCCAACACAGACAACCAGAGATTTAAAGGAAACCAATCAACAAATAATTAATTGCAGCCGGGAGAAACTGCACCCAGTCCCAGAACTGAGCACAGACAGAATTAACTCCCTAACTGCCAAACACAAAGAAACAGCAACTCAGCTGTGAGAAGTCAGAATGTGCAACCGCGACGATCTTCGTGGCAATGCACACATGACAGTACCCCCCCTTCTACGAGGGGCCTCCGGACCCTCAGGGCCAGGTTTGCCCGGGTGAGTTCTGTGGAAGGTCCGCACCAAACGATCTGCGTTAATGTCAGACGCAGGAACCCACGTCCTCTCCTCTGGACCATACCCCTTCCAATGCACCAAGTACTGAAGGGACCGGCGATTCAGACGTGAGTCAATGATCTTTGACACTTGAAACTCCAAGTTACCATTGACCACCACTGGAGGAAACACAGACTTGCATACACACTCAAACACAGAAGGAACATAAATGATCTGGGATATTAAACTCTAAGCAAGGTGAGCTTAAAACAACTAAGGAGCTCTTTAACTTAAGTCTATACAGATACAATCCTATCTGTGGTCTGCATGAAGAATTTCACTGGCAACTCCCAACACAGACAACCAGAGATTTAAAGGAAACCAATCAACAAATAATTAATTGCAGCCGGGAGAAACTGCACCCAGTCCCAGAACTGAGCACAGACAGAATTAACTCCCTAACTGCCAAACACAAAGAAACAGCAACTCAGCTGTGAGAAGTCAGAATGTGCAACCGCGACGATCTTCGTGGCAATGCACACATGACATCCGGGCACTAAGAATGTTAAGGCAGTTGCCCTCTCTAGGAGTTTCTTTGCGGATTCTCTTGATGTGACTGAGCCTACGGCCATTCTAAAGGAGGGTGTGGTTCTTTCTGCTATCTCACCCGATTTGAGACTGGCCCTGGAGGAATTTCAGTGGGATAAACCTGAACGATGCCCTATGGGGAAATTGTATGTCCCCGACCAATGGAGGAAGAAAGTAATGTCTGAAATTCATTGCTCCGCATTGGCTGGTCATCCCAGTATTTTTGGTACCAGAGATTTGGTGAGTCGGTCTATTTGGCGGCCTGCCTTATCTCGTGATGGAATTTTGTGCAGTCTTGTGGGACTTGTTCTCGGTCCAAACCCTGCTCTCGCTCTAGTGGATTGTTAATGCCACTGCCTGTGCCCAGGAGGCCATGGACCCATATCTCTATGGATTTCTCTATGGATTTTATTTCCGACCTCCCTCTCTCTCAGAGAATGACTGTTATCTGGCTGATCTGTGATAGATTTTACAAGATGGTCCATCTTGCACCCTGCCAAAGTTGCCATCCTCTTCCGAGTTGGTGCCCTTGTTTTTTTTAGCAGGTTGTTCGTTTGCACGGCATTCCGGAGAACATTGTGTCTGACAGAGGAGTCCAATTTGTTTCCAGATTTTGGAGAACCTTTTGTTCTAAACTGGGAATTCAGTTGTCTTTCTCCTCTGCATTTGGTCTCAGACCAATGGGCAGACTGAGAGAGCAAACCAGACTTTGGAAACTTATTTGAGATGTTTTGTATCTGCTGATCAAGATGACTGGGTTTCTTTTTTGCCCTTGGCTGAATTCGCTCTAAATAATAGGGCTAGTTCTGCCACGTTGATGTCCCCTTTTTTCTGCAATTTTTGGTTTCATCCTCGGTTTTACTCAGGGCAGGTGGAGGCTTCTGCCTGTCCTGGTGTTGATTCTATGGTAGGGAGAATGCACCAGATTTGGAATCAAGTAGTGGATAAGTTGTCTCTCTCTCAGGAGAGGGCCCAACGGTTTGCCAACCGGCATAGGACTGATGGTCCCCGGTTTAAAGTAGGTGACATGGTTTGGTTGTCCTCAAGAAATATCCCTATGAAGGTTGCGTCTCCAAAATTTAAGCCAAAGTTCATTGGACCTTATAAGATTTTGGAAATCCTTAATCCCGTTTTTTTCCGTTTGGATCTTCCAGGGACGTTTTTAAGATTCGCGTTTTCATAAATCTTTGTTGAAAAGGTTTGTTGAGCCAGTAGTTCCTATGGCTATGCCCCCTGAGCCTGTTTCATTTGAGGGCAATCTGGAGTATGAAATGGAGAAGGTATTGGATTATTGTCTGGCTAGACTGAGACTCCAGTACTTGGTCAAGTGGAAAGGTTATGGTCAGGAGGACAATTCTTGGGTGTTTTCTTCTGACATTTATGCTGAGAGATTGGTTCGCGCCTTTCACTGGGCTCATCCTGATCTGCCTGGTGGCACAGGTGAGGGTTCTGTGACCTCTCCTCAAGGGGGGTACTGTTGTGAACACTTTTAATCTGACTTCTGAGTTTGGGCTCCCCCTGGTGGTTGCTGATGGTAATGAAGCTGCTTTGGCTAACAGAAGTCTGTCACCTGAGGGCGATGATTGGCAATCAGGTGTTTCTGACTGGGGAGATTTAAGTGACCAGCATTCCCATGATCCTTGCCGGTGATTTGTTTCTCCTGAGCCTTTTGTAAGTCTGCTTCCTGCCGTGTCCTGCAACTTTCAGATAAGTTATTCTTTTTTTTTTCTGTGGCATTTGTTTTCCTTTTGCTAATCTCAGTTTTCTGCCTTTCTGAAGTGAGTATAGCCAGTTTCCCTGCGGGGGCCTGCGCTGTGCTCTGTTTCTCATTTGCCACAGTTTATGTATTTCCAGTACCTTGTTATTTCAGTATCTGCTGATTTGCTACCAGTTCACACCAGAGACAGTGTATGTATTTCCAGTTCCCTGTTATTTCAGTATCTGCTGATTTGCTACCAGTTCACACCAGAGTTCTGATCTAGTGGGGAAGAGATCGTGTGGTCTCAGTATTTTTGCATATCAGACGTTTTGGAATTTTCTTAGGGTTTTTTGCTGGATTGCAGACAGTATTTTTCCTGTCCTGTTCTATCTAGACAGTTTGGGCCCCAGCATTTGCTTGCTCTATTTTCTGCCTGTGTTTGTATTTCATCTTGTCTCACCGTAAATATATGTTTGGGGGCTACCTATTCCTTTGGGGCTATACTTTTCTATTTTTGCTACTGTCCTCCTCGGCTACTGAATAAGTAACAGCCCTCCAAAACCGGGAGGTGAACTGAACTCCTCAGTCAGACACGATACGTCGAGGTAATCCATGGAGCCTGAAGATTTGACGGATGAAGACTTTACCTAACTCAGGAGCTGAAGGTAGTCCAGGCAGAGGGACAAAATGTGCCATTTTCTAGAAGCGGTCCACAACTACCAGGATCACTGTACAACCAGATGAGCGGGGCAGGTCGATGATGAAATCCATGGCAATGTTTTCCCAGGGAACCGCAGGTACTGTCAATGGAAGTAGCATGCCAGACGGCGGCAGAGTGGCACTTTGTTTTTAGCACAGGATGGACAGGAGGCAACGAAGTCAACTACGTCTTGGCAAAGAGTAGGCCACCAGTAGTTGCGAGAAATGAGAGCGAACTTTCTTTTTAGTTCCGGCGTGACTAGCAAGTTTAGAGGAATATCCCCAGAGTAAGACACTTCCTCTAACATCCTCAGAAACAAGAGTCTTGCCCGGTTGCGGGGAGAGAAGCTTCACAGGAGCCACAGTGATGATTTTGGAAGGTTCGATAATGTGTGAAGGCTCCTCCACTGTCTCGGTTGGCTGAAAGACCCTGGATAACGCATCGGCTCTGGTGTTCTTGTTACCGGGCCGAAAGTGGAGCTCGAAATCAAAGCGGGCAAAAAACAAGGACCACCTGGCCTGTCGACGATTGAGTCTCTGGGCAGACTGGAGATAGGCCAGGTTTTTGTGGTCGAAGAACACCATGAAGGAGTGGGCAGCCCCCTCCAGTAGATGACGCCACTCCTCCAGTTCCAACTTTATGGCTACAGTAAAGATGTATATCTTTGTACCGTGTTAGCCAGTAGATAGAAAAATATTTAGAGTTGAGAGTCCTCAGTGGTTGATACCTTTTAATGGCTAACTGAAAAGATGGTAACAAATTGCAAGCTTTCGAGACTACTCAGGTCTCTTCATCAGGCTGAAACTAATACAAAATCTGAAGAATCACATATTTATACACCACACAGCACAGAAAAAATGCAATAGGTAAGACAAGTGACGTAAAGCAGAACTGTCATTATGGGAGATAGAGATGAACATAAATATTGGAACAGTTCATAGATAAGGAGTGTGAAAGTTTTATTGCCCTCTGATTGGGGTCTGGTAATGTTTTGTGATGTTTTCACAGGGTCTTTGGAGTAAATTCCTTAATTGATGTAAAACGTCATAAATCCGTGTGACAGGTTCATTCCAGCATTAAGAGTGTCAAAGGTCACCATCAGTTTGTATTCGCAAACTCTTCTGTGTCTTTGAGATGTGAAGCTACCTTTCAATACAAGTAATTTCAAGTTGCAACCAGAAGAAATGCAAAACCTGTCCATTTATAATGACCACGGACAAGATAAAGATCCCCAACTCCCATCGGGACTACAAGATACCAGGTACTTTCAGCTGCATCACATCTAATGTGGTGTACCTAATTATATGTACTAAATGTCCAACTGGGGGTCTGTATGTGGGAGAGACTGGGCAAAAGCTGAGAACAAGGATGAATTCTCATCATCACACAATAAGAGAAAAAAAGAATGGACCTACCTGTGGCAAAACATTTTTCTTCCCCTGGTCATATCATGTGGGATATGAAATTACTTGTTATTGAAAGGTAGCTTCACATCTCAAAGACACAGAAGAGTTTGCGAATACAAACTGGTGGTGACCTTTGACACTTTTAATGCTGGAATGAACCTGTCACACAGATTTATGACGTTTTACATCAATTAAGGAATTTACTCCAAAGACCCTGTGAAAACATCACAAAACATTACCAGACCCCAATCAGAGGGCAATAAAACTTTCACACTCCTTATCTATGAACTGTTCCAATATTTATGTTCATCTCTATCTCCCATAATGACAGTTCTGCTTTACGTCACTTGTCTTACCTATTGCATTTTTTCTGTGCTGTGTGGTGTATAAATATGTGATTCTTCAGATTTTGTATTAGTTCAGCCTGATGAAGAGACCTGAGTAGTCTCGAAAGCTTGCAATTTGTTACCATCTTTTCAGTTATCCATTAAAAGGTATCAACCACTGAGGACTCTCAACTAGTGTTGAGCATTCCGATACTGCAAATATCGGGTATCGGCCGATATTAGCTGTATCGGAATTCCGATTCCGAGTTCCGATATTTTCGTCTTATCGGATACCGGAATCGGGATTGTCACTGTCACTGTCAGTGTCCGTCGGTCGGGTCTGTCAGGAGTCAGCGGCACTTACCTGGCAGAAGATCTCCGGCGGTCACGTCCTGCACTGCTTCATGGCCGCCATCCTCTTCCGGCGGTCACCTCCGCGATATGCAGGAGGGTCACATCAGTGATATCATCGGGGGCTCGGGCTGCGTTGTCATCTGCCTGTCATTGCGATGTAGCAGAGTTGGATCGTCGTGGGACAGTTGTTACTATGGACTGCGTCGGACAGGTGGTATACTGTTGGTTTGTTTTTTTTCTTTTTTTACAGGAGATCGATGGCGTCGCAGGAATGAGAGAGTAATAAAAGAAATGAAAACTGTGTTGTCTCTTTTATTTCATTAAAAGACTTTTTTCTTGCTTTGTCTTTTTTTTAAACATTTAATAACTTTGGGATTAATAATGGATCGGTGTCTTATTGACGCCTCTCCATTATTAACCGGGCTTATTGTCACCGTGCAATCAACGGTGACAATAACCCCTTATTACCCCGCTTGCCACCGCTACAGGGCAAGTGGGAAGAGCCGGGTAAAGTGCCACAATTGGCACATCTTTTGATGCGCCAAATGTGGGGCTGCTGTAGCCTGGTATTATCAGGCTGTTGAGGGCCAAAATCCATGGGCCTTGACAGTCTTTTAATACCAGGCCGCAGCAGTCTGCATTTTACTTGGCTGGTTAACAAAAATAGGGGGGATCCCCACGCCGTTTTTTTTTCGAGGGGATCCCCTATTTTTGTTAACCAGCCAAGCTAAGCAGACTGCTGTGGCCTGGTATTATCAGGCTTGCAAGGTCCATGGATATTGGATCCTTACCAGCCTGAAAAACCAGGCCTCAGCGGTCTGCTTCATCTGGCTGGTTAACAAAAATAGGGGGGACCCCACGCCATTTTTTTTCGAGGGGATCCCCTATTTTTGTTAATCAGCCAAGATATGCAGACTGCTGTGGCCTGGTATTATCAGGCTGGCAAGGTCCATGGATCTTGGCTCCTTAACAGCCTGAAAATCCAGGCCTCAGCGGTCTGCTTCATCTGGCTGGTTAACAAAAATAGGGGGGACCCCACGCCAATTTTTTTCGAGGGGATCCCTATTTTTGTTAATCAGCCAAGATATGCAGACTGCTGTGGCCTGGTATTATCAGGCTGGCAAGGTCCATGGATCTTGGCTCCTTAACAGCCTGAAAATCCAGGCCTCAGCGGTCTGCTTCATCTGGCTGGTTAACAAAAATAGGGGGGACCCCACGCCATTTTTTTTCGAGGGGATCCCCTATTTTTGTTAATCAGCCAAGATATGCAGACTGCTGTGCCTGGTATTATCAGGCTGGCAAGGTCCATGGATCTTGGCTCCTTAACAGCCTGAAAATCCAGGCCTCAGCGGTCTGCTTCATCTGGCTGGTTAACAAAAATAGGGGGGACCCCACGCCAATTTTTTTCGAGGGGATCCCCTATTTTTGTTAATCAGCCAAGATATGCAGACTGCTGTGGCCTGGTATTATCAGGCTGGCAAGGTCCATGGATCTTGGCTCCTTAACAGCCTGAAAATCCAGGCCTCAGCGGTCTGCTTCATCTGGCTGGTTAACAAAAATAGGGGGGACCCCACGCCATTTTTTTTTCGAAGGGAACCCCTATTTTTGTTAATCAGTTACCTCTGACGTCACTGATTGTGTCCCTGGCTGACCTGAAGTGAAAGTGGAAAGCAATCAATTAAGCTTTCCACTTAAGGGCCCGTCTCACATAGCGATATCGCTACCGAGATCGCTGCTGAGTCACTAGTTTTGTGACGCAGCAGCGAGCTCACCAGCGATATCGCTGTGTGTGACATTCAGCGACGATCAGCCCCCCTGCCGGGTATCGCTGATCGTCGCTGAAATGTCAGGACCTTTGATCGCTGGTTTCCCGCTGACAGGCACGCATCGCTGCGTGTGACAGGCGGGAGACCAGCGATCCGCTGGTAACCAAGGTACACAGCGGGTTTCCAAGGGCGCTGGCGCTGTGCCTGAAACCCGCTGTGTACCTTGGATTCACGCCGATGCGGAGCTGGTATCCAAGTACCAGGGGTTTCCAAGCGCTGCGCGGTGCCTGGAAACCCGCTGTGTACCTTGGTTACCAGCGGATCGCTGGTCTCCCGCCTGTCACACGCAGCGATGCGTGCCTGTCAGAGGGAAACCAGCGATCAAAAAAAGGTCCTGACATTTCTGCGACGATCAGCGATACCCGGCAGGGGGCTGATCGTCGCTGAATGTCACACACAGCGATATCGCTGGTGAGCTCGCTGCTGCGTCACAAAACTAGTGACTCAGCAGCGATCTCGGTAGCGATATCGCTATGTGAGACGGGCCCTTAAGCGATGTTACCCGCAGTGTCGCTGTCCCAGATCGCTGCCTGAGCTGCCTGTTTGGCAGCTCAGCAGCGATCATGTAGCGATACACCAGCGATCCTGACAAGTGCATATCGTTGTCGGGATCGCTGGTGTATCGTTATGTGACACCCAGCCTTTACTCTCCTGTCAGGCAGGAGAGGAACTCATTCATTTGGGGTTTACTGTGAGGCTGCAGCATTAGCTGCGGTCCCTGCAGTAAACATTAACCCTTTCTGAAGGATTACACCGTGGGACCTGACTGTGCATGGGATAGTAAGAATAATTTTGCTTTTTTATTTTATTTTTATTACAGGAAATGGTTTTTGCAGTAAAATAAAAGATGGTCAAAAACATGTGTCTTTATTTCATTAAAATGATTTTTAATTAAAGTGTGTGTGTTTTATTTTTATTTCATGCAATAGGATTAATAATTGATAGTTGTCTAATTGACAGCTCTCAATTATTAACCTGGCTTAAGGTCACCTTTCAATAGCAAGGTGGCTTTAACCCCATATTAACCCATTCGCCACCGCTACAGGGCAATGGGAATAGACGGGCAAAGTGCCAGAAAGGGCGAATCTAATTATAGATTTGTCTTTCCTGGGGTGTCTGGGGGCAGATGTTAGTAGCCGGGGGGGGGCAAAAATAATGGTCCCTCTCTGGGCTATTATTATCTGCCCCCACTCACTGGCTTTGTCTGTCTGGTTGCGAAAATAGGGCGGGAGCCCACGCATTTTTTTTCAGCAATTTTACACCTCATATATATATATACATGTCATTGAATTTGTGACACATATATATATATATTTATATTTGTAGTTCATACACTTCTACATAGTATAATAGCTGCTAATTCAATTGCCGGCTTTTGTGAAAATGCAGAACCCGACATGAAATGACACTTGGTGTACATAGGGTTAACCATGTCTTTTCATGTCCTTTGCTATCTAATTTGCACAAACAATTAAATCAGACTATGTGTGCAAAATTTCACACCTGTAGGGGTTAATTAAAGGTGTAAATTCGTAGCAAAAAAGTCAGTTTTTTTTACAACGAATTTACACCTTTAATTAACACCTACAGGTGTTAAACACCTACAGGTGTTTAACCCTATGTACACCAAGTGTCATTTCATGTCGGGTGCTTCTGTCTTTTCACTGAAGCCGGCTTTACCCGGCAATTGAATCAAAGGATATTTTACTATGTAGAAGTGTATAAACTATACATATATGTATATATATATATGTCACAATGACATGTATATATATATATAGTATTCTATGTGTGTATATTTAGTGTTTACAAGGAAAGAATGGGGTTTTTTTAGTTGCGATATTTTGTTCCCATAGACTTACATGGGACTTCCGGTATCGGTATCGGGTATCGCCGATATTTTAGTGATATCGGCGATACCATTCCGATTCCGATA
Source organism: Oophaga sylvatica (assembly GCA_033576555.1). NCBI lineage: Eukaryota > Metazoa > Chordata > Amphibia > Anura > Dendrobatidae > Oophaga > Oophaga sylvatica. The sequence continues at coordinate 861,813,557 of JARQOD010000001.1, read as the reverse complement.
CTTTAGGATATCGGAAAGTATCGCTCAACTCTACTCTCAACTCTAAAAACTTTATGGCTAATAACTCCAGGTCTCCAATCGAATAATTACACTCCGATGGGGAAAAGGCCTTGGAGAAGAACCCACAGTGGAGTAGTCAACCCGAGGCTGACCTCTGGGAAAGTACCATCCCGGCACCTGTGGAGGAGGCGTTCACTTCAAAGACGAAGGGTCTGCTGGCCTCTGGACGATGTAACACCGGGGCTGTAGAAAAAGTGCATTTCAGAGTCTGAAAGGCCTCCTCGGCCTCCGTAGTCCAGGACTTGGGGTTCGTCCCCTTACGGGTAAGAGCAGAGATAGGCTTGGTTAGTGAAGAAAGATGAGGGATAAAGTGCCTGTAGCAATTGGCAAATCCAAGAAACCGTTGAATAGACCTTATTCCAACGGGACGAGGCCATTTGAGAATAGTGGACAGTTTCTCGGGATCCATCCTCAACCCAGTGTCAGAGATAACATAGCCCAGAAATGGTAAAAAAGTCTGTTCAAAGAGACACTTCTTGATCTTGGTGTACAAGCGATTCTCCCGAAGACGCTGCAGTACCAGGCGAACACTTCTACTATGAGAAGAAAGGTCTGGAGAGAAAACGAGGATGTCATCCAAACACACTATGACACAAGAATATAGGAGGTCCCGGAAAATCTCATTAACAAATTCTTGAAACACCACAGGAGCATTGCAGAGACCAAAGGGCATGACTAAATATTCGTAATGTCCATCTCAAGTGTTAAAAGCGGTCTTCCACTCGTCGCCGGCGCGAATACAGATCAGATTATAGGCTCCTCTAAGATCTAATTTGAAGAAGATCCGGGCCACTCTGAGGTGGTCAAATAGCTCCAGATTGAGTGGCAGAGGGTACTTATTCTTGACAGTGATATCGTTCAGGCCTCTTTAGTCAATGCACGGCCGCAGGGATCAGTCTTTTTTCTTGACAAAGAAAAAACCGGCTCCTGTGGGAGAGGAGGAATTCCACATAAATCCCTTGGCAAGATTCTCCCAGAAGTACTCAGGCTTGGCTAAGGACTCTGCAGGGCACAGTTCATAGATCCTACCACTAGTAGGAGTGGTCCCGGGAATTAATTCGATCGGACAGTCAAAAGGCCGATGCGGAGGAAGACTCTCTGTCTCCTTTTTATCAAAGACATCTGCATAGGACCAGTAGGCAGAGGGAAGCCCCGAGAGATCGGTAGATGGTCGTAAAGTGCCAGAAGGACGAATTGGATTCAGGCATCGTTCATGACACAAGTTTCCCCAATGAAGAACTTCGCCCGAAGACCAGGCGAGAGCCTGTTGGTGTGTCCTTAGCCATTGGAGGAAGAATAAAGTTTGGCTAACATTTATTAAATTGTCCATTATTCCTTTGGCGCCCCTTGAGACCGCTGCACCATTGTTTACATGCGAAAAGTCTCCATACAGAGTTAACAGCGGCAGTAGCAGCCTGGTTTATTTGGATGTATCGAGGACCTCTGGTTTGCAGCCACCGGGTTAATAACTGAGGACCTAAGGTGACGAGTCATTCGGTCGAGCGGGATTGTGTGACCATCAGAGGAGCACGGAGGCTTGATGCAACACCGATGGGACGACATCACAAATAGAGAGAGGTGACCCAGAGCCTCATTAATCACACGCTTAATCTTGGTTGTGTAGATGCACACAACCATTACAGGTGAGTGCATTGGCACTATTTTTAAAAAGTAGCCCTGTGAGTCTACACATGCGCCCTTTTTCTTTTCTTGTTTTACAGAACATTAAAGAGGGACTCAGTAAGGGAAGCTGTTATGAATGTGCTAGAGATGGTTTCTGAGCAGAGGCTCCCTCTGGTGGTTACAGACAGTACTGAACCTTTCACCGAGGAATGGCAATCTGGGATCACAGACTGGTCTGATATAAGGGAGGTTCCCTCCCATGATGGTTGCCGGTGATCAATTGTTCTTGTCTCAATTGTGGTTCCTGGTTCATTTGGAAGCTTGTTGAGTATTGCCTGCATCTTCTGCTATCAGATAAGATATTTTCTGCTTTTATTTTTGTGCTTGCTTTTTGCATTATTCCCTGCACTTCTGTGGAGGTCAGGCAGGTCCACTCCGGGGGGCTTGTGCTCCTCTCAGTTTATCTGGATCCACTGTTGTTTGTTCATTTGCTTTTTCCTGTTTTTTCAGTGGCTGCGGCTTAGTTTTGTTACACCAGAGAACTGATTTAGGTGGTAGAGGTCGTGTGATATCAGGTGTTTTTGCAATCAGTAGAGTTGGTATTTTTTAGGTTTTTTTTGGATTGCAGTGAGTATCCTTTCCTGTACTTTTCTGTCTAGACAGATTGGACCCCAGCGTTTGCTCATTCTATTTTCTGTCTGTGTTCGTGTTTCTTCTTGTCTAACCGCCATTACATGTTTGGGGGCTTCCTATTTTCTTTGGGGATCTGCTCCGGGGCAGATAGCTTTCATCTTTCTGCCTGTAGGTGTAGTTATCTCTCTGGCTGTGACGAGGCGTCTAGGATCAACGTAGGAACGCTCCATGGCTACCTCTAGTTGTGTGGTTATTTCAGGTTACTGCAATCCCAATAGGTTCCAGCCTCTCTGGTGTATTGCCGTTTTTGCTTACTCTCCTCAGCTACTAAAACATAACAGCGATAGGTGCGAACTCACTTAGCTTCAGTGAGCCGCAAGATAAAACGCTAGGGCGCTGAACCAGCGTTGTAAAGCGAACCCTGTTGCGTCACTGAGCCGCTGAGAAAAAGACTGTGTCCTGTTAAAACCACAGGGATACACAGACAACCGCTGTACGGATAGCAGTCCGTGATCACGCAGACAGCAACGCAATCAAGCAATCTCCTCACCGGAGAAGCCGGTATTCTAGGGGCTTATTTCAGCCAAGCCCTAACCACTTGCACTCAAATCTCCTCACTGGAGGTGCCGGTATTCTAGGGCTTACTTCAGCCGAGTCCTAACCACATGCGTGCATGATCACACTGGAGCAAAGCACATAATGCAATTGATATTAGTGCATGGCGGCCCAGCCATGCCACCCTTTTATAGTAACAGCTACAGGACCTGCCAGAAACAAGGACCAATGAAACTGTTCCAGAACACCAGTAGTCATAGGACCTTCCTGGCGGACCAATAGGAGCTGCTGCAGTACCTGAGCATGTGACCCCTGATCTCCAATGAGAGATCTCACCCTCGGCATGCTCAGAAGGGGAAAACAAGGACTTTGTCCTAAAGACGTCTGCTCGCCGCTAACCAGTATTGGCCACAATAGCAGAGCCTGGAGAGGCAGCAATAATCCTCTGCACACTGTTAGACTGAGCGAGACGCTGGGACCGACGTCTAAGCTGAGCAGAGTCCACTGCGGCCGGAGACGAATGGGAGACCGCAGCCGGAATGGCTCGAGATTCCCCTTGTGCAGAAGCGGGAACTCGACCCCTAACATTACCCCCCCTTCTAGGGCCCCCTTCTCTGGGCCTCTCTGTGTTCAAAGGCAGCGATGAGCTGCGGAGCGTGAATGTGCTCGGCAGGCTCCCAGGACCTATCCTCAGGCCCATAACCCCTCCAATCCACCAAATAAAATCTTTTGCCACGTACCACCTTACACCCTACGATGGCGTTCACCTCATGGTCGTCTGTAGACGAACCCGATGTCCCAGCAGATGACTCGGAAAACCGGGACATGAGCACGGGTTTCAGGAGGGATACATGAAAGGTGTTGGAGATACCAAGGCGTGGAGGAAGAGCCAAACGGTATACCACAGGGTTAACCTGCTCGAGGACTTTAAAAGGACCCAGGTAGCGGGGTGCCAACTTAGTGGACTCAACTCGCAGTCTGATGTTACGGGCGGAGAGCCACACCAAGTCCCCAGGAGCAAATGTCGAAGCGGGGCGCCGATGTGCGTCGGCGGAGAACCTCATCCTCTCCTTGGACGCCTGAATGGCATCCTGGGTACGGTCCCAAATGTCTCGTGCCTCCACAGCCCAGTCTGCCACCCTGGAGTCGGCAGAAGACACGGGCATGGGCACCGGAACCCGTGGATGCTGACTGTAGTTTAGGAGGAATGGAGTCTGTCCGGTGGAGTCAGCCACAGCATTGTTCAGTGCAAACTCAGCCCACGGTAGCAAGGATGCCCAGTCATCCTGCCTGGCTGAAACAAAATGTCGTAGATAGGTGACCAAGGTCTGGTTGGCCCTCTCTACTAACCCATTCGTCTCGGGATGGTATGCTGAAGAGAGATTTAACTCAATACTGAGTAGACGACAAAGCTCTCTCCAGAACCGAAACGCAAACTGGGGCCCTCGGTCACTGACAATTTTGTCCGGCATGCCATGTAGACGGAAAATGTGCGCCTAATAAACAACGCTGTCAGGGCCCGTGCAGAAGGTAACCGTGGTAGCGGCACCAGGTGCACCATTTTGGAAAAATGATCGGTGATTACCCAAATGATGGTGCAGCCCCGAGACTTCGGTAAGCCCACCACAAAGTCTATCCCGACCATCTCCCAGGGCCTATCTGCCACCGGCAAAGGGTAAAGTAACCCAGCTGGCCGTTGTCGAGGAGACTTATTCTTGGCGCAGGAGACACACGCCCAAACATAGTCCCCAACGTCACGGACCATATGCGGCCACCAATATGTCCTCGCCAGCAACTCAGATGTCCTCTTTGCCCCAAAGTGTCCACGCACCCTGGACGAGTCTGCCAAAGAGAGTACCTCCGGTCACAAATTGGTAGGCACAAAAGTCTTGCCCGGAGGCACAGACTCTAGCGAAACCGGGGCCACAGTTCTCAGGCTCTCTGTGGGGACAATAAGACGAGGCTCCTCCTCTTCCTCCTCAGAGGACACCACAGAGCGAGAGAGAGCGTCGGCACGGATGTTCTTCTCTCCCGAGAGAAAATGTAGGGTGAAATGAAACCGGGAGAAGAACAAGGACCATCTGGCCTGGCGAGAGTTAAGCCGCTGGGCTGTCTGAAGATACACTAAATTTTTGTGGTCGGTGAAGACTTGGAAGGGAAAGCGGGCCCCCTCCAACAGATGTCTCCACTCAGAGAAGGCCAATTTCATGGCTAGCAACTCCCTATACCCGATGGAATAATTCCTCTCCGCTGATGTGAAGGTCTTAGAGAAGAAGAGGCAAGGATGCTTCCGACCTTGAGCATACTTTTGGAAGAGGACTGCTCCAGCACCAACGGATGAGGCATCCACCTCCAATAAAAATGGCTTATCAACATCGGGGCGATGTAGGATGGGAGCGCTAGCAAAATGAGACTTATTAGAAGTGAAAGCCTTGGAGACCTCTTCCGACCACTATTTGGGATTTGCTCCCTTCCTGGTGAGGGCTACCAAGGGAGCTACCAAGGTAGAGAAATGGGGAATGAACTGGCGATAGTAATTAATGAACCCCATAAAGCGCTGCACCTCTTTAAGAGAGTTGGGTTCTTGCCAGTCCATCACAGCCTGTAGTTTGGCCGGATCCATAGCCAATCCCTGGGTTGAGATGATATAACCAAGGAAAGGTAAAGACTCCAGCTCAAACATACATTTCTCTAACTTAGCATAAAGGGAATTTGCCCTTAAGAGGTCGAAGACTCTGCAGACATCTCTCCGGTGGGAGTCAATATCTGGAGAGAAGATGACTATATCATCCAGATAGACTACGACCGAGGTGGAGAGCATATCCCGGAAGATGTCATTGACAAAGTCTTGGAAAACGGCTGGGGCATTACAGAGCCCAAAGGGCATCACCAGATAGTCGTAATGCCCATCCCTGGTATTAAAAGCCGTCTTCCATTCGTCCCCCTCACGGATTCGAATCAGGTTATAAGCACCGCGCAAATCTAGTTTAGTGAATACCCTTGCTCCCCGAAGCCTATCAAAGAGCTCAGAAATCAGGGGCAACGGGTACTTGTTCTTAACGGTGATGGCGTTAAGACCCCTGTAATCAATACACGGACGTAAATTCTCCGTTCTTCTTCTGCACGAAGAAGAATCCCGCCCCTGCCGGTGACACCGACTTCCTAATGAACCCTCTTGCCAGGTTCTCCTGAATATATTGCGACATGGCCTCTGTCTCAGGAGAGAGAGGGGATAGACCCTTCCCCGAGGAGGTTCTGCGCCAGGCAAGAGGTCGATAGGACAGTCATAGGGGCGATGAGGCGGAAGAGTCTCCGCAGCCTTCTTGGAGAACACGTCTGCATATGACCAATAGCACTTGTGAAGGGGAGTAAGATCTGCAGGTAACTCAGTAGTGGTAACCTGAACGCAACTCCTGACACATCTGCCTCTACATGCATCACTCCAACCCAGTATCCTACCCGAAGTCCACTCTATATGTGGGGAGTGGAAACGGAGCAAGGTATACCTAGTAGGATCTCATCTATTCCCTCGGGAAGGACGAGTAGGGAAATAAGCTCCTGATGGGAAGGGGATACAAACAATGCAAGAGGAACAGTCTGGTGTGTAATTTGTGAGGGCAATGTCGACCCAGTCACTGATTTGTCAAGCGCCACCAGAGGTATTGCGTGACGGTGAGCAAAGTTAGAGGACATGAAGTTCCCCTCTGCTCCTGAGTCCACGCAAAGGTCGGCTGTGAGAGTGGAAGTGCCTACAGTGATTGTCCCTTTAAGTGTCATCTTGGAGGAAAATGCCGCTGTCTCTAGTGAGCCTCCTCCCAGGGTCACTAGACGCGATCACCTCTGCGATCGCTGTGGACATCTGTTAGTATAGTGTCCTGCCTGTTGGCAAAAATTACAGATCACCGTTGCTCGAGCGGTCCGGGACTTAGGTCCCACTCGAGAAACCTCCATGGCTTCGGAGGAATCGGACGCCTGAACGGAAGATTTCAGAGGTTTGGCGAAGGTGGGAGCCAACCGAAACCTCTGCCAGCACTGGGTCCGCTCTAACCTCCGCTCGTTAAAACGGAGATCAATGCGGGTGGATAGGGAAATGAGTTCCTCCAGTGTGGCGGGAATCTCCCTGGTGGCCAAAGCATCCTTCACATGATCCGCCAGTCCTCTCCAGTACACCGGAATGAGGACTTTATCCGGCCACTCTAGCTCAGAGACCAGAGTCCGAAATTGGACGGTGAACTGGCTGACCATGGATGAACCCTGTGATATTGCCAGCAGTTGGAGCGCCGTATCGTGGGTGACACAAGGTCATAAGAAGACCTGTCTCAGAGCCTCCAGGAAGAGTGGAGCACTCTGTACCACACAATCGTCGCGCTCCCACAGCGGCATTGCCCACTCCAACGCCCTGCCCGACAGGAGGGATAAGACAAAACCCACCTTCGCCCGTTCCGTGGGAAAACGTGCAGCCAGAAATTCAAGATGAATGGAGCACTGACTCACGAATCCCCGACATTGCTTGCTGTCACCAGCAAACTTGTCTGGAAGCGGGAGACGGGATAAAGTCGGAGCAGGGGTGGCAGAGGACAAACTGGCTGCAGCCACGCTAGCAGCCTGAACAGCGACAGCGGTAACATCCACAGCTGAGGTTGTGCGCTCTAGAGCCGCCAACCTACCCTCCAGCTGCTGGATGTACTGCTGTAGACGCTGGTCGTCCGCCATTTTACTAGCCAGACCCTGGCGCTAATATTATGTTAGGGTCTGCGGAAAGCACTTAATAGATATATTAGAGAGGTGCGTTCGCAGCCCGGAGTCCACCGTGCAGGTGAAGCCCGCTGCTAGTAATATGGCGAAAGTAGCGAACTCTGTTATCCCGCAGAGTCGCTAAAAATAAACGCCGTAGCGCGCTGTGACAGTAAGTGCGAACTCTGTTAATCCCCAAAGCCGCTAACGGGAATGCCACAGCGCTATATGGTGATAGGTGCGAACTCACTTAGCTTCAGTGAGCCGCAAGGTAAAACGCTAGGGCGCTGAACCAGCGTTATAAAGCGAACCCTGTTGCGTCACAGAGCCGCTGAGTAAAAGACTGTGTCCTGTTAACACCACAGGGATACACAGACAACCGCTGTGCGGATAGCAGTTCGTGATCACGCAGACAGCAACGCAATCAAGCAATCTCCTCACCGGAGAAGCCGGTATTCTAGGGGCTTATTTCAGCCAAGCCCTAACCACTTGCACTCACATCTCCTCACCGGAGGTGCCGGTATTCTAGGGGCTTATTTCAGCCGAGCCCTAACCACATGCATGCATGATCACACTGGCGCAAAGCTGCTGCAGTACCTGAGAATGTGCCCCTGATCTCCAATGAGAGATCTCGCCCTGGGCATGCTCAGAAGGGGGAAAACAAGGACTTTGTCCTAAAGACGTCTGCTCGCCGCTAACCAGTACTGGCCACAATAGCAGAGCCTGGAGAGGCAGCAGTAATCCTCTGCACACTGTTATACTGGGCGAGACGCTGGGACCGACATCTAAGCTGAGCAGAGTCCACTGCGGTCGGAGATGAATGGGAGACCGCAGCCGGAATGGCTCGAGATTCCCCTTGTGCAGAAGCGGGAACTCGACCCCTAACAAATACTTGGACAAATACTGTAATGGAGCAAGGTATATGCCACATGCAACGGGCATTTTGTGCCTTGTAGAAAAAAAGTGCTGCTGAATTGAGGTATGGGAGGAATGGCGGCGCTCCAGCAGCCGTGGCAGGGCACTGGAGCACCGCCATTCCTCCCATACCTCAATTCAGCAGCACTTTTTTTCTACAAGGCACAAAACGCCCGTTGCATGTGGCATATACCTTGCTCCATTACAGTATTTGTCCCAGTATTTGGCGACTACAGAAAGGGACATTGATTTCTGGCCCTTCCAAGTGCCCTAATTCTGAATTACCCATTATTAAGTACCCCATGATTAAGATCCAGGAGGATCGAAACGTCGGGTATTTGTTAATGTATGGGTATTTATGCTATATTTACATGCTCTATCTATCAATGTGGCACTTCATTCATGGATGTGGAGTATAATAAAATTTTCATTTTCTGCACTTGAATTCCTTTAGTGTGTGCGGTGAATTATATTTCTTTAGTTTTACCTGGTACCTTAGGGTCCAAATTCACCAGCACCTTTACGTTCTTGACCTGAGTGCACACCCATTTTCCTATTACTGGTACATATAGACATGCAGCTTATAATTCAAAATCAATTCCAAAATCAATGTGATGATATATCATATAGTACAATATTGCATGTCCGACCGGACGTACATCTATGTATCCTGCCTGGTTAGTTAGATGTGCAGGGTTAGAATAGACCCTGCAAGACAATCACTCCTATGGTAGACATAAAAATATGACAGCCATACCAGCAACCCACCTGCTTGGCTGATGTCGGAAAGACAAAGATGCCAAGAAAAAGAGGCAAATCAAAGTTCCCTGCCCAGAATGAAGGTAGATCAGAATAGATGATACCTGTCCTAAAAAGGAGGGATCATACCAAAAGAGAGGGGACCCCACCCATATTGCTGAGACACTTTGTTAGGGGAATGCAGTTTACAGAGAACTCAAAAAACGTATACTTAACCAATTAGGTAATAGAGTACTAACCAAAGGTGAGCGAGGTGAAAGAGCCAATCCCAATGATCGGAGGAGATCTGATATCAAATTCCTTTTGGAACAGGAGATGCCTGCCGTAGTCTGGCGGTGCACATGCGCGGTCCCTATGATGCCGGAGGAAATGCGTCATTAAGGGCGGACATGAAGTACAGTATATTGCGGGGAAAGGTGGAGCTTTGGCTCTGCCAGGAGTGGCAGTACGCATGCGTGGCGGCCCCAGCCTCACGCTATGATGGAATTCTGTCAGGGCTCATGCCAAGCTGAACACACTGTAGTTATGCAACAAGATATAGCGATAACACGTGATATACAGAATAAGGAGCACTCGGCAAAGCCCCACCTGTACAGCACAACACAGGGCAAAACAACAAGCAATACCACACTGTCTATCATTGCAAGGAACATGAGAACCCCACAGATATATGTTAGAAGTACCTTAATATGGGTACCACACATAACAGTTTCTCTAGACACAATATATAGTTAAGAATAAAGGAGATAGGATAACTATATAGAGACATAAAATTGGGTCATGAGGAGGTGTTGTCACGCTGTCACTGCATACAGGAGGTCCGGGGTCTATGCTGACCCTAAGCTGGGGCCCTGACTAATCCCTCTACCTGGAGGTACTGTTGATGGTACAGAGGTCCAGGCCGCCAGCGTAACCCTATCTCCTGCAAATCCCTGACCCTCAGTAATCTAGTCCTGAGAAGGACCCCGATCACAGCACAGGGGACTGGAAGGTGTATGCCTAAACACAGTAATAGACGAACGAGACAGTACAAGGGGTAAACTAAAATCCACCTTGCATACAAAACTCACTCCACAAAAACAGAGGGAACACCAACGGGTACGGAGATAAATGATAAAGCGAGGAGGGGAAAAAACCACACCAGGTACTCTTCACTTCAGACTTCACAATACCACGATCCGCTCTGCTGGTCTGCATGAATGCTTTCACCGACACATTCCTAGCAGACTGGCAGGTATTTGAAGGAATCTCATTACATTAACTGCAGCTGGGCGAGGCCGGGCCTCGTCTAGCACAGAGAGAGAGAGAATTAACTCCCTCACTGCCGAAAAATACCAAGCACCAAAAACTCAGCTGCGCGAAGTCAGGTTGTGTAATCGCGACGATCTTCGTGGTGACACACCCGTGACAGTACCCCCCTTCTACGAGGGGCCTCTGGACCCTCAGAGCCAGGTTTATCCGGGTGAGTCGTGTGGAAGACCCGAATTAATCGGTCTGCGTTAATATCCGACGCAGGAACCCACGTCCCTCCTCAGGACCATACCCCCTCCAATGAACCAGGTACTGAAGGGACCGGCGGTTAAGACGTGAATCGATGATTTTTGACACCTGAAACTCCAAGTTACCATTGACCACCACAGGAGGAGGAGGTAAAGGTGACGGTATCACCGGCGCCACATACCTCTTAAGCAAAGATCTGTGGAACACGTTGTGAATTTTAAACGTAGGGGGGAGGTCAAGACGGAATGCCACCGGATTAATTATAGAACTGATCCTGTATGGCCTGATGAACCTGGGACCCAGTTTCCAGGAGGGAACCTTAAGTTTTATATTCTTGGTAGACAACCATACCCGATCGTTCACAACATAGGTCCGGACCAGACACTCTCTTCCTGTCAGCCATACGTTTGTATCGGTTCCCCATAGTATTCAGATTGTTCAGCACTCCTCTCCACACTGAAGCAAGTGATGACGAAAATCGTTCTTCCTCAGGAACCCCGAAGAGCCCCCCTACTGAAAGTACAAAACTGGGGGTGAAAACCATATGCCCCAAAAAACGGGACTTACCAGTGGACTCGCTCCGCCTATTGTTAAGAGCAAATTCCGCCAGAGGCAAGAAAGAAGCCCAGTCCTCCTGGTTCTCTGACACAAAACACCGGAGATATGTCTCCAAACTCTGGTTCAGACGTTCCGTCTGACCATTAGTCTGAGGATGAAAAGCCGATGAAAACGACAACTGCATCCCCCGCCGTGTACAAAATGCTTTCCAGAATTTGAACACAAACTGAGACCCTCGATCCGACACCACATCGGAGGGTACCCCGTGAAGCCTCACAATCTCCCCAATGAACACCTGCGCCAGAGTTTTAGCATTAGGAAGAGCAGGAAGAGCGATAAAATGAGCCATCTTGCTGAACCTGTCCACTACAACAAGTATGACTGTTTTACCCGAAGACGGCGGGAGGTCCGTAATAAAGTCCATAGACAGATGAGTCCACGGACGCTCCGGGATCTTCAAAGGTAAGAGGGCCCCAGACGGACGGGTATGTGGGGTCTTAGAGCGCGCACAAACCCACAGGACGCAACAAAAGTTACCACCTCCTTATGTAAGTTAGGCCACCAAAACTGCCGCGAGAGGAGATCCACAGTTGCTTTACTCCCTGGGTGTCCTGCCAAGGCTGAGTTATGGTGTGCCTCGATCACCTTTTGTCGCAAGTGATCCGGAACAAACAGTCTCCCTGGAGGTCCAACAGGGCGTCCCCCTGAGCCTCCAATACCTCCTTCTCAAGCTCAGAGCATACTGCCGACACCACCACCCCTCCTGAAGAATCGGAACCGGGTCATCCGTCTTCCCGGCCCCAGGGAAACTACGAGACAAGGCATCCGCCTTACATTTTTTTGACCCAGGACGATATGTGACAACAAATTAAACCTGGTAAAAAATAACGACCACCTAGCTTATCTGGGATTCAGACGTTTTGCGGACTCTAAATACAGCAGGTTCTTGTGATCGGTGATGACGGTGACCGGGTGGACTGCCCCCTCCAAAAAATGACGCCACTCCTCAAAAGCTAACTTAATGACCAAGAGCTCCCTATTGCCGACATCGTAATTCCTCTCAGCGGACGACAATTTTTTAGAGAAGAAAGCGCACGGGTGCCACTTACCAGGGGACGAAATACCTACTCCCAGATTGCCGTCCACCACACAACCTGGGATCAATAGTTTTTCCGGCGACTTCTCACTCTGCAAAGGAAGGGATGGACACCCCCCAATAAAATGTCCCTTTCTCCCGCAGCAGAAACACCTTCCTGTCTTGTGGCGCACTGCCGATCCCCCCCCCGGAATGATGTCCCTCCTAACTGCATCGGCTCTTCTGGACTGACCAGGGGAACCTCCATATAAGGGGCCCTAGTAGAAGGTGGAGTCATCACAGGGGGCGGAGTTACCCCGCACCTCTCCCGAAGCCGTCTGTCAATGCGAATAGCAAGGGCCATAGCGGCTTCCAGTGACGTGGGAGGGTCATACTGTGCCTGCACATCCTTTAATTTGTCAGATAAACCTTGACAAAACTGGCTCCTAAGAGCCGGGTCATTCCACTGGGTGTCCGTGGCCCACCTAACGGAACTCTGAACAGAATTCCTCTCCGACGATCTCCCTGCTGTATCTTACGTAACTTAGATTCAGCAAGAGAGATCCGATCCGGGTCATCATATACAAGACCCAGAGCTGCGAAAAACCTATCCACTGACTGGAGAGCCGGGGAGTCCCGGGGGGAGAGAGAACGCCCAGGATTGGGGGTCCCCTTGTAGGAGCGAGATGACAATCCCCACCTTTGTTCTTCACTCCCCGATGACCGAGGTCGCAGCCGAAAGTACAATTTACATGCCTCCCGGAAAGCAAAAAACTTGTCCCGCCCCCCAGTGAACCTGTCAGGGAGAGCTACTTTAGGTTCTGGACCGGCTTGCTCCAGGGGTACAAAACCTTGGAATTAACGTCCGCCAGCTCCATGGACAAACTGTGCAACTGCCGAGCTAGACTGGCTACTGGATCCATGGTGGCTGGAGAAAATCTTTAGTGGTTTGTGAAAATGTCACGCTGTCACTGCATACAGGAGGTCCGGGGTCTATGCTGACCCTAAGCTGGGGCCCTGACTAATCCCTCTACCTGGAGGTACTGTTGATGGTAGAGAGGTCCAGGCCGCCAGCGTAAACCCTATCTCCTGCAAATCCCTGACCCTCAGTAATCTAGTCCTGAGAAGGACCCCGATCACAACACAGGGGACTGGAAGGTATATGCCTAAACACAGTAATAGACGAACGAGACAGTACAAGGGGTAAACTAAAATCCACCTTGCATACAAAACTCACTCCACAAAAACAGAGGGAACACCAACGGGTACGGAGATAAATAATAAAGCGAGGAGGGGAAAAAACCACACCAGGTACTCTTCACTTCAGACTTCACAATACCACGATCCGCTCTGCTGGTCTGCATGAATGCTTTCACCGACAAATTTCTAGCAGACTGGCAGGTATTTGAAGGAATCTCATTACTGCAGCATTAACTGCAGCTGGGCGAGGCCGGGCCTCGTCTAGCACAGAGAGAGAATTAACTCCCTCACTGCCGAAAAATACCAAGCACCAAAAACTCAGCTGCGCGAAGTCAGGTTGTGTAATCGCGACGATCTTCGTGGCGAAACCTGTGACAGGTGTGTCTAGAGACATTATTATAGACACAAAGTATGATGAAAAACTCCAGGCATGGCGGCTAGAGAAGGTATTATAGTCACCATGGTGAAGACTAGGACGACATATATTAAAAGCCAAGATAACTCGGACGGCCAACCCTAAAATATTCTTCCATAAGTGTCAGTGGTTATCTACATGGTGGACCGTATAAATGCCCAGATACATACAGTCATGGCCAAAAGTTTTTCAGAATGACACAAATATTAATTTTTACAAAGTCTACTGCTTCACTTTTTCTAATGGCAATTTGCATATACTCCAGAATGTTATAAAGAGTGATCAGCTTAACAGCAATTACTTGCAAAGTCAATATTTGGCTAGAAAATGAACTTTTATCCCCCAAAACACATTTCAACATCATTACAGCCCTGCCTTAAAAGCCCCAGCTAACCTCTTTTCAGTGATTGCTCCATTAACACAGGTATGGGTGTTGATGAGGACATGGCTGGAGATCAATCTGTCATGATTAAGTAAGAATGACACCACTGGACACTTTAAAAGGAGGCTGGTGCTTGGCATCATTGTTTCTCTTCTGTTAACCATGGTTATCTCTAAAGAAACACGTGCAGTCATCATTGCAATGCACAAAAATGGCCTAACAGGGAAGAGTATCGCAGCTAGAAAGATTGCACCTCAGTCAACAATCTATCGCATCATCAAGAACTTCAAGGAGAGAGGTTCCATTGTTGCCAAAAAGGCTCCAGGGCGCCCAAGAAAGACCAGCAAGCGCCAGGACCCTCTCTTAAAAGTGTTTCAGCTGTGGGATTGGGCTACCAGCAGTGCAGAGCTTGCTCAGGAATGGCAGCAGGCAGGTGTGAGTGCATCTGCACGCACTGTGAGGCGGAGACTCTTGGAGCAAGGCCTGGTCTCAAGGAGGGTAGCAAAGAAGCCACTTCTCTCCAGAAAACATCATGGACAGACTGATATTCTGCAAAAGGTACAGGCAGTGGACTGCTGAGGACTGGGTAAAGTTATTTTCTCTGATGAATCCCCTTTTCGATGTTTGGGACATCAGGAAAATGCCTCATTCGGAGAAGACAAGGTGAGCGCTACCACCAGTCTTGTCTCATGCCAACTGTTAAGCATCCTAAAAACCATTCATGTGTGGGGTTGCTTCTCAGCCAAGGGAATCGGCTCTCTCACAGTCTTGCATAAAAACACAGCCATAAATAAAGAATGGTACCAGAATGTCCTCCAAGAGCAACTTCTCCCAACCCTCCAAGAGCAGTTTGGCGATCAACAATGCCTTTTCCAGCATGATGGAGCACCTTGCCATAAAGCAAAGGTGATAACTAAATGGCTCAGGGAACAAAACATAGAGATTTTGGGTCCATGGCCTGGAAACTCCCCAGATCTTAATCCCATTGAGAAACTTGTGGTCAATCATCAAGAGATGGGTGGATAAACAAAAACCTAAAAATTCTGACAAAATGAAAGCACTGATTGTGCAAGAATGGACTGCTATCAGTCAGGATTTGGTCCAGAAGTTGATTGAGAGCATGCCAGGGAGAATTGCAGAGGTCCTGAAGAAGAAGGGTCAAACTCAACACACTGCAAATATTGACTTGCTGCATTAACTCATTCTAACTGTCAATATAAGCTTTTGTTACGCATATGTTTGCAATTATATTTCTATCTGTGATAAAACATCTGTCAAACACACATAAAAACAGAGGGCAGCAGATCATGTGAAAATATAATATTTGTGTCATTCTCAAAACTTTTGGCCATGACTGTATAGTCATGCTTTACAGAAATGTGTCTAGAGACATTATTATAACACATGGTATATTTAACAGCTCAAGACATGGTGGATAGAGACATCATGATAGACATCATGGTGTCTTAGAGAAATGTGTCTAGAGACATCAGTATAGACACAATATATATTTAAAAGCTCAAGACACATTAGCTAAAGACAGTATATTAGGTGCCATGGTGACATATTTGACTATATATATAAAGGTATCAAAGTAATTCGAACAACTGACCCTAGAATGTTTCCACATAGGTGTCAGTGGGTCTCCTCCATAGTAGATTGTGTAATTGGATTGTGTAACATTAACTGACACAAAAATGTGCCAGGGGCCCTGATAAATCTATGTAATATGGAGGATAGAGTCTCAATTAAACATAGATAACCGCATATGAGAAAGGTCCTTTAGATTAAACAGGCACGTCAAGCTGTAACCTGAATATATAGGCGGTCATGGCTAGTGCTAGAAACATGAGAAGGCCATGGTCAGTCATAGTTCATTGTGAAAAGAAGACATATTTAGGGAATATACACATAGTGGTACATGGAGAATTAACACATATGTCTTTATAGCATCTAGAACGCTACAAGGAGCATACATCTAACGAGGTGGGGGCCCAAGTTAAAATTTTGCTAAGTACTGAATAGCATCCTCTCCCATCCCCCAATTAATTGTAAGACCCTGATAACATCTTCTCCCATCCCCTAACTCTTTATGACGCTATCAGGGACTTATAGTGAATGGGGAGCACGGCACAGGACTGGGACAAAGGCTTTGTCCACACATTCAGAATTTGCAGCAGAAAATTCTACTGCAAATTTTGATGTGTTGGCAGGAAAAATGCTGCATAGAATATGTGTTTATGTTGTCTTTCTTTAAATGCGTTTATGTTGCATATTTTTCCCTACTCACTAGTATGGATGAAATACGCTGCAATAAAACACTGCAAGATTTGATATGCTGCAGATTTGAATGTGCACCAAATTTACAAGGAAAAAATAGGTAGCATGTGCGTAAGATTTCAGAAATTTGTTGAGCAATTTCTACTGAGTACACAACACCCCATATGTAGTGAAAAACTACTGTTTGGGTACACAGCAGGGCTCAGAAAGGATTGAGCACCATACGATTTTTGGGATGAAATGGACATCATGTTGTGTTTGCAGAGCCCCTGATGTGCCTAAACAGTGGAAACCCCCACAAGTAACCTCATTTTGGAAATTACACCCATCAAGTGACTTATATACAGGTGTAGTGAGCACCTTGAACCTGCAGGTGCTTCACAGAATTTTAATACATTGAGCCGTGAAAATAAAACATCTAATGTTTTGACCAAAAATATTGCTTTTAGCCCCAAATTTTGCATTTTCACAAAGGTAACAGGAGAAAATGGACCAAACAATTTGTTGTGCAATTTCTCCTGAGTACACCAATACCCCATACAGTGAAGGAAATAATTATTTGATCCCTTGCTGATTTTGTAAGCTTTCCCACAGACAAAGACATGAACAGTCTATAATTTTAAGGGTAGGTTAATTTAACATTTTAGAGATGGAATATCAAAAATAAAATCCAGAAAATCACATTGTATAAAATTATATAAATTTATTTGCATTTTGCAGTGAGAAATAAGTATCTGATCTC
>JARQOD010000001.1:861736386-861796026 GCA_033576555.1 Oophaga sylvatica | reverse complement strand
TTTTGTAATTGATGATGAGGTTTACGCACATGTCAGGAGGAATTTTGGTCCACTCCTCTTTGCAGATCATCTCTAAATCATTAAGATTTTTAGGCTGTCGCTTGGCAACTTGGAGCTTTCAACTCCCTCCATAAGTTTTTCTATGGGATTAAGGTCTGGAGACTGGGTAAGCCACTCCATGACCTTAATGTGCTTCTTTTGAGCCACTCCTTTGTTGCCTTGGCTGTATGTTTAGGGTGATTGTCTTGCTGGAATTCATCCAGCTGCATCACATCTAATGTGGTATACTTAATTATTTGTACTAAATGTCCAACTGGGGGTCTGTATGTGGGGAAGACCGGGCAAAAAATTAGAACAAGGATAAATTCCACATCGACACAATAAGAGAAAAAAGAATGGATCTACCTGTGGCAAAATACTTTTGTATCCCCGGTCACAGCATGATGGACATGAAATTACTTGCATTAAAATCTAACTTTAAATCTGAGAGAGATAGAAAAGTTTGGGAATATAAGCTCATGACGACCTTTGACACTCTCAGTGCTGGAATGAATGTATCCCATGGATTTATGTCCTTTTACATCAATTAAGGAATCTGCTTCTCTGACCTTCTGGGGGCATCAAAACACAATACCAGACCCCAATCAGAGAGCAATAAAACTTTCACACTCCTTATCTATGAACTGTTCCAATATTTATGTTCATCCCTCTCCCATAATGACAGTTCTGCTTGTCTTACCTATTCCATTATTTCTGTGCTGTGTTGTGTATAAATATGTGATTCTTCAGTTTTGTTTTAGTCTTTGCCTATGAAGAGACCTGAGTAGTCTCGAAAGCTTGCAATTTGTTATCATCTTTTCAGTTAGCCATTAAAAGGTATCAACCACTGTGGACTCTCAATTCGAAATATTTTTCTATCTAGTGGCTAACACGGTACGCAGATACACATCTTTCTATATCAGGAAGGATGGGAAATATTGAAAAATGAGATTCTCAAAGCACAATCATTAGCAATTCCAAAAAGAGGGAAGAATAGGAAGCATTTAAGGAAACCAGGATGGATGAACAAGAACTTAAACACATGCTAAAAAGGAAGAAAAGAAATGTTTATCAAATGGAAAGAGGGAGGCATATTTAAAGAAGAATATAATGCTGTCTACAGAACCTGCAGGGCACAAATTAGATTATCTAAAGCTGACAATGAATTAAGGCTTGCAAGAAACATCAAAAGCAACAAAAAATTTTTGGGATATGTCAAAAGTAAAAGAAAAGTTAAAGTAAAGATGCTATAGGATTTTACAGGATGAAAATGATGAAATGGTAAGACAGGATGTTGAAAAGACCGAACTTTTCCTATTTTGCATCTGTTTTCTCTCAGAAATGAAATGTAACATCAACTGATCTTCACTGTCCTATTAAGAGAATGGAAGAATCCAGGATATCTATAAACAGAAAAATAGTGAGGAAACACTTAGCTAACCTAAATGAATTCAATTCTCCAGGTCCAATGAATTACACCCCAGAGTATTGAAGGAGATAGCAGAAGAAATTCTTGAACCACTCTCCATAATCTTTGAAAATTCTTGGAGAACAGGGGAAGTCCCAGAAGACTGGAGAAGAGCAAATGTTGTTCCTATCTTCAAAAAGGGGAAGAAGGTGGACCCAGAGAACTATAGGCCAGTGAGTCTGACTTCTATACCAGGAAAGATCTTTGAACAAATTATTAAACAACATGTATGTAAGTGTTATGTTTCGGTAGCTGAGGAGTGCAGGTAAAAAAGGAAATACACCAGAGAAGTTGGAATCTATGGGATTGCAGTACCCTGACTAACCACCACAACTAGAGGCAGCCGTGGAGCGTTCCTACGTTGGTCCTAGACGCCTCGTCACAGCCTGAGAAACTAACTACACCTAAAGATAGAAATAGGAAAGCTATCTGCCCCGGAGCAGAACCCCAAAGATAATAGAAAGCCCCCAAACATGTAATGGCGGTTAGACAAGAGGAAATACTGACACAGAAAGAAAACAGTACGAGCAAACGCTGGGGCCCAAACTATCTAAATAGAAAAGGATAGGAAGGGTACTTACTGCAATCCCAGAAAACACTGAAAAAACACCAACTCTACTAATTTCAAAATCACCTGAGATCACACGACCTCTACCACCTAAATTAGTTCTCTGGTGTAACAAAAACAGCAGCCACTGAAAAAACTGCAAAAAGCAAAAGTACAAAACACAGTGGCTGGACTAAACTGAGAGGGCAAAAGCCCCCGGAGGGGACCCTGAAGGCCCCCACAGAAGTGCAGGACAAAATGCAAAAATATAGCAAAAACACAAAATAAGAAATTGTCTTATCTGATAGCAGGAGATGCAGACACGACACAGCAGGCTACAAGGGAAACTGGAAAGAAGGATTCAGACCAGAACAATTGATCACCGGCAACCCTGATGGGAAAATGATTCCCTTAAATAAGACCAATCAGTAACACCTGATTCCCAATCCTCACTAGTACCGCTTGTAACCACCAGAGGGAGCCTCTGCTCAGAACTCATCTCAAACCCATTCACAACAGTACCCCCCTTGAGGAGGGGTCACCGAACCCTCATTTGAGCAACCAGGTCGGTCAGGATGAGTTCTATGATACGCACGGATAAGTCTCCTAGCATGGATGTCTGAAGCAAACACCCAAGAATTATCTTCCTGACCATAACCTCTCCATTTAACCAAATACTGGAGTCTTCGTCTAGAAAAACGAGAATCCAATATTTTCTCAAACCACATACTCCAGATTGCCCTCAACCAAAACAGGGTCAGGAGCACAGTAGCAGGAACCACTGGCTCAACAAACCTCTTCAACAAGGACTTGTGGAACACGTTATGGATCTTAAATGTCCCTGGAAGAAGCAAACGAAAAGAAACAGATTAATAATCTCCATGATCTTATAAGGTCCAATGAACCTAGGCTTAAATTTAGGAGATGCTACTCTCATAGGAATATTCTTTGAGGACAACCAGACCAAGTCCCCCACTTTAAACCGAGGACCACCAGTCCTATGCCGGTTAGCAAACCGCTGGGCCTTCTTCTGAGAGAGGGACAACCTCTCCACCACCTGGTCCCAAATCTGCTGCATACGCTCAACAACAGAGTCAACACCTGGACAGACAGAAGCCTCCGTCTGTCCTGAAGAAAATCGAGGGTGAAACCCAGAATTACAGAAAAACGGAGACATCAAAGTGGCAGAGCTAGCCCTATTATTAAGAGCAAACTCAGCCAAAGGCAAAAAAGAGACCCAGTCATCCTGATCAGCAGACACAAAGCATCTTAGATAAGTCTCCAATGTCTGGTTTGTTCTCTCAGTTTGACCATTGGTCTGAGGATGAAATGCCGAGGAGAAAGACAATTGAACACCCAGTTTAGAACAAAAAGTCCTCCAAAATCTGGAAACAAACTGGACTCCTCTGTCAGACACAATGTTCTCAGGAATGCCGTGTAAACGAACCACGTGCTGAAGGAACAACGGCACCAATTCAGAGGAGGAAGGCAACTTAGGTAATGGCACAAGATGTATCATTTTGGAAAACCTATCACAAATTACCCAGATGGTGGTCATTCTCTGAGAAACAGGAAGATCGGAAATGAAATCCATAGAGATATGGGTCCATGGTCTCTTGGGCACAGGCAATGGCATCAACAAACCACTAGAGCGAGAGCAAGGCTTGGAGCGAGAGCAAGTCCCGCAGGACTGCACAAATTCCCTGACATCGCGAGACAAGGTAGGCCACCAAAAGGACCGACTAACCAAGTCTCTGGTACCAAAAATTCCGGGATGCCCAGCCAATGCGGAACAATGAATCTCAGACATCACACTCTTTTTCCATTGGTCCGGGACAAACAATTTTCCAACAGGGCAGCGCTCGGGCCTATCCTCCTGACACCCCTCCAGAGCAAGTCTCAAATTGGGCGAGATGGCGGAAAGAACTACACCCTCCTTCAAAATAACAGAGGGATCAGATAGCTCAGGAGAGTCCGCAAGGAAACTCCTCGAGAGGGCATCCGCCTTAACATTCTTAGTGCCAGGAAGAAAGGAAACCACAAAATTAAAACGTGTGAAAAACAAGGCCCACCTGGCCTGTCTAGGATTGAGTCGCTTGGCAGATTCCAGATAGACCAGATTCTTATGGTCCGTAAGGACCACCACCTGATGTTTGGCTCCCTCCAGCCAATGTCTCCACTCTTCAAAAGCCCACTTCATGGCCAATAACTCCCGATTACCCACGTCATAATTACGTTCAGTAGGAGAAAATTTTCGAGAGAAAAAGGCACAAGGGTTACTTTTAGAGGTCTCTGGATCTTTTTGGGACAAAACGGCACCTGCCCCATTTCAGAGGCATCAACCTCCACCTGAAATGGCAGAGAAACATCAGGCTGCCGTAGAACAGGAGCAGAAGTGAATCTCTGCTTAAGTTCCTGAAACGCAGAGACTGCCTCAGGAGGCCAATTCACCACATCAGAACCCTTTCTGGTCAAATCAGTTAATGGTTTAACAATAACAGAGAAATTACCAATAAATTTACGATAAAAATTGGCAAAACCCAAAAATCTCTGAAGAGCCTTTAATGAAGTAGGTTGGACCCAATCACAGATGGCCTGAACCTTGACCGGGTCCATTTCAATAACAGATGGGGACAAAATGAATCCCAGAAATGAGATCTTCTGTACGCCAAAAAGACACTTTGATCCCTTCACATACAGAGCATTCTCTCTCAAAATCTGGAATACAGTTCGAACATGTTTCACATGAGAGTCCCAGTCATTAGAAAAAATCAAGATATCATCCAAATAAACAATCAGAAACTTGTCCACAAAATCCCTGAAAATGTCATTCATGAAGGACTGGAAGACGGAAGGAGCATTAGTGAGCCCAAAGGGCATCACAAGGTACTCAAAATGCCCTTCAGGGGTGTTAAATGCCGTCTTCCATTCATCCCCGTGCTTAATGCGAATAAGGTTATACGCCCCCCTGAGGTCAAGCTTGGTAAACCAAGTAGCGTTTTTCACCCTGGAAAACAGGTCAGAAATCAAGGGTAACGGGTATTGATATTTCACAGTAATATTGTTCAAGAGACGATAATCAATACACGGCCTTAAAGAACCATCTTTTTTGGCCACAAAGAAAAAACCGGCACCTAAGGGTGAAGAGGATGGTCTGATATGACCCTTCTCCAATGATTCCTTGATATAAGACCGCATAGCGTCATGTTCAGGTACAGACAAGTTAAAAAGGCGACCCTTAGGGAATTTACTACCTGGCACTAATTCAATAGCGCAGTCATAGCTCCTATGGGGAGGTAAGGATGCAGATTTACTTTCGCTAAACACATCAGAAAAATCAAACAAAAAGTCAGGAACATCCTCAGCCTGGGGGAGGCAGAAAAAACAGGAGTGTTGGTATTAACACATTGGCAGCCCCAACTGGTTACAGACACAGATTTCCAATCCAGAACAGGATTATGAGACTGTAACCAAGGGAAACCCAGCACGATAATGTCATGCAGATTATATAGAACCAAAAATTTGCAGCACTCCTGGTGATCAGGTTCAACCCTCATTATCACCTGAGTAGAAAACTGGGGTTTATTCTCAGCCAAAGGGTAGAATCGATCCCCAGTAGGGGAATAGACTTCTGTAGGGGTATCAAGGGAAATCCACAACGTTTAGCAAAATCATAATCCATCAGGTTAATAGCTGCTCCAGAATCAACGAAAGCCTGAGCAGAAAATGAGGACAGAGAGCATATCAGAGTAACAGTTAATAAAAACTTAGTCTGAACACTACCCAAGACAACTGAGCGTGCAAAACGTCTTCCCCGCTTAGGGCAGACTGAAATAGCATGAGAGGCATCACCACAGTAGAAACATAACCCATTGCGCTTTCGAAACTCATGACGCTGTGCCCCAGACACCACTCCATCACACTGCATGGGCTCAGCAGCTGGCTCACAAGGCAACACCACTCCACGCATACTTCTCCGCTCACGCAAACGTCTGTCAATTTGAATCGCTAATGACATAGAATCATTGAGACCAGAGGGGACAGGGAATCCCACCATAACATCCTTTACATTATCTGACAGACCCTTACGGAAAAGGGCCGCCAAAGCGTCGTCATTCCATTTGGTCAGGACTGCCCACCTACGGAATCTCTGACAGTATAACTCAGCGTCATCAAGCCCCTGATTTAATGCCAACAAGGCTTTTTCAGCTTGATCAGTGACATTAGGCTCATCGTACAATAACCCCAAAGCCTGAAAAAATGCATCAACATCACTCAAAACAGGATCCCCAGGTGTCAGGGAAAAAGCCCAATCCTGAGGATCGCCGCGCAGGAGAGAGATGACAATTTGAACCTGCTGCGCTGCGTTTCCTGAGGACTTAGATTTTAAGGCAAAAAACAATTTACAGTTATTTTTGAAATTCTGAAACTTAGCTCGATCCCCTAAAACACAAATCTGGCATGGGGATCCTAGGTTCCACAACAGGCAACCTAGCAAGATATGCAGCAATACTCTGAACCTCAGTGGCAAGCTGATCCACACGGCCAGACAACTGTGCAAACTCCATTGGGAGAAAAGATCCTCCCCAGCACCCAGAGATACAGAGGAAAAAAAAAAAATGCAACAAACAGAAAAATATCTCTGACAACTTTTCTTCCTTCAAAATATTTTTTCCCTTCTGTGAGTACCATACAATTTTTATGGCCGGTGATACTGTTATGTTTCGGTAGCTGAGGAGTGCAGGTAAAAAAGGAAATACACCAGAGAAGTTGGAATCTATGGGATTGCAGTACCCTGACTAACCACCACAACTAGAGGCAGCCGTGGAGCGTTCCTACGTTGGTCCTAGACGCCTCGTCACAGCCTGAGAAACTAACTACACCTAAAGATAGAAATAGGAAAGCTATCTGCCCCGGAGCAGAACCCCAAAGATAATAGAAAGCCCCCAAACATGTAATGGCGGTTAGACAAGAGGAAATACTGACACAGAAAGAAAACAGTACGAGCAAACGCTGGGGCCCAAACTATCTAAATAGAAAAGGATAGGAAGGGTACTTACTGCAATCCCAGAAAACACTGAAAAAACACCAACTCTACTAATTTCAAAATCACCTGAGATCACACGACCTCTACCACCTAAATTAGTTCTCTGGTGTAACAAAAACAGCAGCCACTGAAAAAACTGCAAAAAGCAAAAGTACAAAACACAGTGGCTGGACTAAACTGAGAGGGCAAAAGCCCCCGGAGGGGACCCTGAAGGCCCCCACAGAAGTGCAGGACAAAATGCAAAAATATAGCAAAAACACAAAATAAGAAATTGTCTTATCTGATAGCAGGAGATGCAGACACGACACAGCAGGCTACAAGGGAAACTGGAAAGAAGGATTCAGACCAGAACAATTGATCACCGGCAACCCTGATGGGAAAATGATTCCCTTAAATAAGACCAATCAGTAACACCTGATTCCCAATCCTCACTAGTACCGCTTGTAACCACCAGAGGGAGCCTCTGCTCAGAACTCATCTCAAACCCATTCACAACATGTAAGTACCTGGATAAAAATGAAAAGATTAAACAGAGTCTGCATGGGTTTGTAACTAATAAGTCATGTCAGACTAACTTAATTTCCTTCTATGACAGAATCACTGACTGGGTGGATCAGGGAATTGCTGTAGATATAGTATATCTTGACTTCAGCAAAGCATTTGACAAAGTATCTCACACAATCCTTATTGAAAAAATGACTAAGTATAGATTGGACAAGGCAACTGTTAGGTGGATTCATAACTGGCTTAGTGATCGGTCCTAAAGAGTCGTCGTAAATGGCTGCACATCAGTTGGAAGAATGTCTCAAGTGGGGTACCACAGGGCTCTGTCCTGGGCCCTGTGTTGTTCAACATCTTTATCAATGATTTAGATGAAGGAATTGAGGCAAGCTGATTACATTTGCTGATGACACAAAGCTAGGAGGGATAGCTAATACTGGAGAAGAGAGAGAGAGGATTCAAAAATATATAAATAAACTAGAGCAGTGGGCAGCAACTAAGAGAATGGTTTTTAACAGGGAAAAATGCAAAGTACTACATCTGGGCAATAAAAATGAAAAAAGCATATACAAAATGGGAGGAATAGGGCTAAGCAACAGCACATGTGAAAAAGACTTGGGTATGCTAATAGATCACAGACTGAACATGAGTCAACAGTGTGAAGCAGCAGCAAAAAAGGCAAATGCAATTCTAGGATGTATTAACATAAACATACAGTCTAGATCACGTGAAGTCATTATTGCCCTCTACTCCTCTTTGGTCAGACCTCATCTGGAATACTGTGTCCAGTTTTGGGCACCACATTTAAAAAAGACATCAACAAACTGGAGCAAGTTCAGAGAAGAGCGACTAGATTGGTGACTGGTCTGCTAACCATGTCCTAGAGGAACGGTTGTAGGATTTGGGAATGTTTGGCTTGCAAAAGAGAAGACTGAGAGAAGACTTAATAGCTGTATACAAATATCTCAAGGGCTGTCACATTGTACAAGGATCATCTTTATTCTCATATGCACAAGGAAAGACTAGAAGCAATGGGATGAAACTGAATGGGAGGAGACACAGATTAGATATTAGAAAAAACTTTTTGACAGTTAGGGTGATCAGTGAGTGGAACAGGCTGCCACCAGAGGTGGTGAGTTCTCCTTCAATAGAAGTCTTCAAACGAGGCTGGACCGATATCTGTCTGGGATGATTTAGTAAATCCTTTGAGCAGGGGGTTGGACCAGATGGCCCAGGAGGTCCTTTCCAACTCTACCATTCTTTGAATCATAGGTCAGAGTCCACAATGTCTTCATCTGCCTCATTATAGGGAATCTTCTGCCATGGCTTTCATCTGAATCACGTATTTCAGAGAATTACATGGAAACCCTGGTGTAAGCGCTCTGCGCAGAGCACAGAGCAAATGTGAGCCGAGCCTTACTGCGATCTTTGGAAGGCAGAATAAACAAATCAACAGCAGGTGAAGGACTGGTTTTATTTATTTTTAATGACGCTCCTCATGTGGTATGTGTGAAGAGATGACTTTATTCTTCGGGTCGGTGTGATTACATAATTCCTGCAGAGCAGTACTAGTACGGCGCATGTCAAGAACGAGTTAAAAAATGCTTTTTTTGCAAATAAAAGATTTCGCATCGCCATGTTTTCAGAGTTAGAATTTTTCAATATTTCTGCCAACAGAGTCATATGAGGATATTTTTTTGGACACATGACATTTTTTGTTTCTCTGCTGACAAAACTGTCTGGTATGTATAGAAATATGATGAAAAAGCATATTTTTTCGCCACTTTTTTTAAGGTGTTCAATGAAGGGGTTAACTAGTGTGACAGTTTTATAGATCATTCCAGAAAAAGTAAGAACAGTGTCCAATACGGGTGTAGTATTAGAAAAGAGCTTTATTCCACCATGGTAAAATAAGACTTTTCGACCCTCAAAGGGTCTTTGTCAAGAATATATTACACTACACAGGGCTGGCTTAAGTAGTGTAGAGCCACAGCAAGCACCAATCACCATCAAGACACAGCTCACACTTGCATAATTCACATAGATTACAAATAACATACAACAAATGTATACAGGATCCTAATACATTACATTCCATATAGTCAATTATATACTTGTATCAAAATAAACCGCAAACCTCATAAATACATGACACGTTATCCCAGTATCAACGAATAGAAAGCAAGCATCCTCATCTCCATGGGAACTGTCGTCGAATCACTGGAACCGAATGTTCCACCTTAATTCTTTTTTCTTTAGTATTTTAAGCCTATCTCCACCCCTCATCTGTACTGGAACACTGTCAATCACTCTAAACCTTAATTCATTCACCGAATGCCTTGCATCAGAAAAATGTTTAGGAACTGGCAAATTCGTTAACCCAGTCCTGATAGTGCTCTTATGCTTACTGATACGGGCCCTGACCTCCATCGTAGTCTCACCTACGTATACCAAACCACAAGGGCATACAATCATGTACACCATTTCTTTCCGGTATGTGGGTGATAGAACACTTCACTTTAACCATTTAACGACCGCCGATACGCCTTTTAACGGCGGTCATTAAGGGTACTTCAACCACAGCGCCGTTATTTAACTGCACTGTGGAAAAAGTGAATAGCGCCCCCCAGAGGCGCATTTTCTCCGGGGTCTTCTTCTGGCGGCAGATTCAAAAAATTTTTCATTCATACTCCTAAAAGTACATTTTGATCACTGTGATAAACTATCACAGTGATCAAAATAAAAAACAGTACATAACTCCCCCTTTATCACCCCCTTAGTTAGGGACATATAATAAAATATAGAAATTATATTTATTTTCATTTTTCCGTTAGGGTTAGGGCTAGGGTTAGGGTTATAATTAGGGTTAGGGTTAGGCTGCGTTCATACTGTGTTATGGCAGTCCGTTAGACGGACTGCGTTACACCGCGGTATAACGCAGTGTAACGCAGTCCGTTAACGCTGCCATTCACCCCCATTTGAGGGCGCATCGCAATGCATGCCGTAAAGCAGCATGCGTTCGCGAAGTGCCATCATTCAGTGACGGAGCCTCGGACGCGCCCTGCAGCGTCTAGGCTCCGTCACCGCTAGCGCAGATGAATCATCTGCTGATTCCTCTGCGCTAGCGGGTATAGCATAACGCGATCGCGTTATGCTATACCGTTACCAGCCCGTCAACGCTATGTGTTGAACGGGCTGGTAAAACGCAAAATGAACCTAGCCTTAGGGTTATAATTAGGGTTAGGGTTACAATTAGGGTTAGGGTTACAATTAGGGTTGGAATTAGGGTTGGGATTAGGGTTAGGATTAGGGTTAGGGTTGGGATTAGGGTTAGGGGTGTGTTGGGGTTAGGATTGGAGCTAGAATTGAGGGGTTTCCACTATTTAGGCACATCAGGGGGTCTCCAAACACGACGTGGCGTTCAAAAAGTGAAATGGCGCTCCCTCCCTTCCGAGCCCTGCCGTGCGCCCAAACAGTGGTTTACCCCAACATATGGGGTATCAGCATACTCAGGACAAATTACACACCAATTTTGGGGTTCTAATTTCTTTTGTTACCCTTGGGAAAATAAAAAATAGCTGGCTAAAAAAATCATTTTTGAGGAAAAAAAAAATCATTTTTTATTTTCACGGCTCTGCGTTTATAAATTTCTGTGAAGCACTTTGGGGTTCAAAGTGCTCACCACACATCTAGATAAGTTCCTTAGGGGGTCTAGTTTCCAAAATGGGGGTCACTTGTGGGGGTTTTCCACTGTTTAGGCACATCTGGGGCACTGCAAACGGAACATGACCCCCATCAACGTCTGCATTCCAAAACATTATTACTTCCTTTCCAAGCCCTGCCGTGCGCCCAAACAGTTTCCCCCCTCACATATTTGGTATCAGCGTACTCAGGACAAATTGGACAGCAACTTTTAGGGTCCAATTTCCTTGTGAAAAATCCAAAATTTGGGACTAAAAAATAATTTTTGTGGAAAATTGTTTTGTTTTTTTCACACCCAGGCATTATAAACTTTTGTGAAACACTTGGGGGTTCAAAGTGCTAACTACAGATCTAGATAAGTTACTTAGGGGGTCTAGTTTCCAAAATGGGGTCACTTGTGGGGGTTTTCCACTGTTTAGGCACATCTGGGGCACTGCAAACGGAACATGACCCCATCAATGTCTGCATTCCAAAACGTTATTACATCCTTTCCAAACCCTGCCGTGCGCCCAAACAGTTCCCCCCCCCCACATATTTGGTATCAGCGTACTCAGGACAAATTGGACAACAACTTTTAGGGTCCAATTTCCTTGTGAAAAATCAAAAATTTGGGACTAAAAAATCATTTTTGTGGAAAATAGTTTTTTTTTTTCACACCCAGGCATTATAAACTTTTGTGAAACACTTGGGGATTCAAAGTGTTCACAACAGATCTAGATAAGTTCCATAGGGGGTCTAGTTTCCAAAATGGTGTTACTTCTGGGGGTTTCCACTGTTTAGGCGCATCAGGGGCTCCCCAAACGCGACATGGTGTCCAATCTCAATTCCAGCCAATTTTGGTTTGAAAAAGTCAAACGGCGCTCCTTCCCTTTCAAGCCCTGCCATGCGCCCAAACAGTGGTCCCCCCCACATATGGGGTATCAGCGTACTCAGGACAAATTGGACAACAACTTTTGTAGTCTAATTTCTCCTGTTACCCTTGGGAAAATAAAAAATTGGGGACTAAACGATCAGTTTTGTGGAAAAAATATGATTTTTTATTTTCACCCCCGGGCGTTATAAACTTCTGTGAAGCCCTTGGGGGTTCAAAGTGCTCACCACACATCTAGATAAGTGTCATGGGTGTATCGCCACGAGGATCGTCGCGATTACACACTCTGACTTCTCACAGCTGAGTTGCTGTTTCTTTGTGTTTGGTAATGAGGGAGTTAATTTTACCTAGCTCTTTGCTAAGACTAGGTCCAGCCTCGCCCGGCTGCTTTTGATTATGTTCTAATTAGATTCCTTCATATACCTGCCAGTCTGCTTGTTAGATGCCAGTGAAAGCATTCATGTAGTCTAGCAGACTGGATCGGTTCTGAGAATACTTAAGCTAAGAGCTCCTTAGTTGTTTTTACTCTTACAGCTTATAGTTTATCTCTGAGACCTTAGGTGTTCCTACTGTGTGTGAGTGTTGTATGTAAGACTTTATTTACTTTATTTCTTGTCTTTCTTGTATGTCTTTCTGTTCATTAACCGTTACCTGTTCATTCCCTTTGGTGGTAATCAGGGTCCTTCTTAGGACTAGATTACAGTTGGCAGGGATTGATAGGAGACAGGGTTTACGCTGGTGGCCTGGACCTCTGTACCTTTAACAGTACCTCCAGGTAGAGGGATTAGTTAGGACCCCAGTTTAGGATCAGCATAGACCCCGGTCACCCTCTAGCCGGAGACAGTGTATAACGGATTCCGTATTGACCCACTGGACATTGTCAGGTAATTCTATGTTATCATATATCTATGCGCATGTTATATAGGATGTTGCCCTTTTGATATAGATTACTGACATCACATATATATATATCTGCTATACAGCGTGACATTTTCACCGGCCCATACTAAAGATTCTCCCCAGCTGTCATGGATCCAGTAGCCCAGCTGGCCCGGCAGTTGCAGGGGTTGTCCATGGAGTTTGCAGACATTAAGTCCAAGGTTTTGTCCCCCCCGGAGCAAACCAGATCTGAACCTAAGGTTGCTCTCCCGGACAGGTTCACTGGTGGGCGGGACAAATTTTTTACTTTCCGGGAGGCATGTAAATTGTACTTTCGGCTGCGGCCTCGGTCATCTGGGAGTGAAGAGCAGAGGGTGGGAATTGTTATCTCGCTCTTACAAGGGGACCCTCAATCTTGGGCGTTCTCTATTCCTCCAGGCTCCCCAGATCTCCAGTCAGTGGATCGATTTTTTACTGCCCTGGGTCTGGTATATGATGATCCGGATCGAATTTCCCTTGCTGAAACAAAGTTGCGTAAAATACGGCAAGGAAATCGTCCAGCGTAGGAATATTCTTCTGAGTTCCGTAGATGAGCAACAGATACTCAGTGGAATGACCCAGCTCTTAGGAGCCAGTTTTGTCAAGGGTTGTCTGACAAATTAAAAGATGTGTTGGCTCAGTATGATTCTCCTCCATCACTGGAGGCTGCTATGGCCCTCGCTATTCGCATTGATAGACGAATTCGGGGAAGACGCGAGGTAACTCCGCCTCCCGTGATGACTCCACCTACTACTAAAGTCCCTTATACTGAGGTTCCCCTGGTCTGTTCTGAGGAACCCATGCAGTTGGGAGGGACATCTTTTTGTAGGAGGGAATCGGCGGTGCGCCGCAAGACTAGAAGGTGTTTCTTTTGCGGGAGAGAGGGACATTTTGTTGGGGGTGTCCATCCCGGGCCTCTTTGAGCAAAGGAGTTAACCTGGGAGTGTGTATTTCGTCCCCAAATCCCTCTCAGTTTCTCGTGCCGGCGGAGGTGGTGATTGGTACTAGAACTGAGAGGATTTCTGTTTTTCTTGATAGTGGGTCCGGGGCTAATCTGGTGGACGCTCGGTTTGCCCAGGTGCATGGTATGCAACTGAGTGTATTGGCCAAACCGGTCCCTATAGTCTCTATTAATTCTAGACCTCTCGGTCAAGGTAGCTTGGTACAAGCTGTTCATAACATAGATCTTCGAGTAGGGCAATACATAAAGAGCAATTGTCTTGTTATGTGTTGGAGGGTCTACCTACTCCTATTGTGTTGGGACTTCCTTGGTTGGCTAAACATAACCCAGTGATTGATTGGCAATCCAGAAAGATAAGCCAGTGGGGTGAATTTTGCAGGAATAACTGCATGAGCACGGTCATCGGTGCGGTTGTGCCTAGGACTTTGTCTCCTTTTCTGGAGGACTTTGGGGAGATGTTCTCAGAGGAGGGGTGTAAAGAGTTACCTCCTCATCGCGCATATGACGGCTCAATAAAGTTGCTTCCTGATGCCTTATCTCGTACTTCCCCAGGGCCGGGAAGACGGATGATCCGGTTCCTATTCCTCAGGAGGGAATTGTAGTGTCAGCTGTATGCTCTGAGCTTGAGGGGGAGGTATTGGGGGCTCAGGGGGACGCCCCTGTGGGACTTCCAGGGAGACTGATAGTTCCAGATCGGTTAAGACTGAAGGTTACGGGGAACCGTTACAAACGGATGGCTGATAGGGGGAGAGTTTTTGGTCTAGATCTGAAGGTGAATGATCTGGTTTGGTTGTCTACCAGGAATATAAAACTTAAAGTTTCCTCCTGGAGGTTGGGTCCCAGATTCATCGGGCCGTACAGGATCAGTTCCATAATTAATCCGTGGCATTTCGTCTGGACCTCCCTCCTACGTTTAAAATTCATAATGTGTTTCACAAGTCATTACTTAAAAAGTATGTGGCACCAGTCATACCGTCACCTCTACCTCCTCCTTCAGTGGTGGTCAATGATAACGTGGAATTTCATGGTCGAAAATCATTGACTCACGTCTCAGTCGCCGATCCCTTCAGTACTTGGTTCATTGGAGGGGTATGGTCCTGTGGAGAGGACGTGGGTCCCTGCGTCTGATGTTAACGCAGATCGATTGGTTCGGACCTTTCATACAACTCACCCGGGCAGACCTGGCCCTGAGGGTCCGGAGTCCCCTCGTAGAGGGGGGGTACTGTCATGGGTGTATCGCCACGAGGATCGTCGCGATTACACACTCTGACTTCTCACAGCTGAGTTGCTGTTTCTTTGTGTTTGGTAATGAGGGAGTTAATTTTACCTAGCTCTTTGCTAAGACTAGGTCCAAAACAAACAAAGACACGCACTGCAGTCAATAGGTCAATGAAAAATAATTATAAATTTATTGTATAAATTATTAAAAATAGACACAATGAAATGGAACCATATGGGACAAATGGCATCACAATGTGCGCATGATGAATGGGCTATCAAGACAGCAAGGCACCGCACATGTATATATGTGATAATACATTTGTCTTATGTCTTATGTCTTATGTCTTATATTTGGACATAAGACAAAGGTACTATCCTTTGTTTTGGTTCTTTTCTATTGTATTATCACATATATACATGTGCGGTGCCTTGCTGTCTTGATAGCCCATTCATCATGCGCACATTGTGATGCCATTTGTCCCATATGGTTCCATTTCATTGTGTCTATTTTTAATAATTTATACAATAAATTTATAATTATTTTTCATTGACCTATTGACTGCAGTGCGTGTCTTTGTTTGTTTTGTATATTCTATTCAGCAGTTGGTCTCTTATAGTCCATTTGGCATTCATGTATTGGCATTCAACATAGGTTATACTTTGTTTTTCATTTTTCCATCTGCCATTATGTATTCTGCAGTGTCACTATTGTTTTACTAAGACTAGGTCCAGCCTCGCCCGGCTGCTTTTGATTATGTTCTAATTAGATTCCTTCATATACCTGCCAGTCTGCTTGTTAGATGCCGGTGAAAGCATTCATGTAGTCTAGCAGACTGGATCGGTTCTGAGAATACTTAAGCTAAGAGCTCCTTAGTTGTTTTTACTCTTACAGCTTATAGTTTATCTCTGAGACCTTAGGTGTTCCTACTGTGTGTGAGTGTTGTATGTAAGACTTTATTTACTTTATTTCTTGTCTTTCTTGTATGTCTTTCTGTTCATTAACCGTTACCTGTTCATTCCCTTTGGTGGTAATCAGGGTCCTTCTTAGGACTAGATTACAGTTGGCAGGGATTGATAGGAGACAGGGTTTACGCTGGTGGCCTGGACCTCTGTACCTTTAACAGTACCTCCAGGTAGAGGGATTAGTTAGGACCCCAGTTTAGGGTCAGCATAGACCCCGGTCACCCTCTAGCCGGAGACAGTGTATAACGGATTCCGTATTGACCCACTGGACATTGTCAGGTAATTCTATGTTATCATATATCTATGCGCATGTTATATAGGATGTTGCCCTTTTGATATAGATTACTGACATCACATATATATATATCTGCTATACAGCGTGACAATAAGTTCCTTAGGTGGTCTAGTTTCCAAAATGGGGTCACTTGTGGGGGGTTTCCACTGTTTAGACACATCAGGACCTCTACAAACGCGACATGGCGACCAGCCAATTCTGCGTTGAAAAAGTCAAACGATGCTCCTTCCCTTCCAAGCTCTGTCATGCACCCAAACAGTAGTTTACCCCCACATGTGGGGTATCAGCATGCTCAGAACAAATTGCACAAAAACTTTTGGGGTCTTGTTACCCTTGGGAAAATAAAAATTGGGGTGAAAAGATCATTTTTGGAAAAAATATGATTTTTTATTTTCACGGCTCTACGTTATAAACTTGTGTGAAGCACTTGGAGATTCAAAGTGCTCACCACACATCTAGATAAGTTCCTTAAGGGGTCTAGTTTCCAAAATGGGGTCACTTGTGGGGGTTTCCACTGTTTAGGCACATCAGGGCTCTCTAAACGCGACATGGCATCCAGCCAATTCTGCGTTGAAAAAGTCAAACCGCGCTCCTTCCCTTGCGACCTCTGCCGTGCGCCCAAAAAGTGGTTTACCCCAACATATGGGTATCAGCGTATTCAGGAGAAATTGCGCAACTAATTTTGTGGTTCATTTTTTGTTTTAACACTTGTCAAAATAAAAAAAACTGGTTCCGAAGTAAAGCTTTTGCAAAAAAAGTTAAATGTCAATTTTTTCCTTCCACATTGCTTCAGCTCCTGTGAATCACCTGAAGGGTTAATAAACTTCTTGAATGTCGTTTTGAGCACCTTGAGGGGTGCAGTTTTTAGAATGGTGTCACTTTTGGGTATTTTCTATCATATAGACCCCTCAAAGTGACTTCAAATGTGATGTGGTCCCTAAAAAAATGGTGTTGTAAAAATGAGAAATCGCTGGTTAACTTTTAACCCTTATAACTTCGTAACAAAAGAAATTTTTTTTCCCAAGATTGTGCTGATGTAAAGTAGACATGTGGGAAATGTTATTTATTAAGAAGTTTGTGTGACATATCTCTCTGATTTAAGGGCATAAAAATTTCAAGTTTGAAAATTGAGAAATTTTCAAAATTTTCGCCATATTTCTGTTTTTTTCATAAATAAACACAAGTCATATCAAAGAAATTTTACCATTAATGTGAAGTACAATATGTCACGAAAAAACATTCTCAGAATCAGCTGGATTCGTTAAAGCGTTCCAGAGTTATAACCTCATAAAGTGACAGTGGTCAGAATTGTAAAAATTGGCCCGGTCATTAAGCTGCAAAATGGCTCTGTCACTAAGGGGTTAACATATTGTTGCAACAAGCACAACCAAGGCAGGGAAAATTTCCCCGTTGAGGATGTTTAGAGTTTGTTGTATTGAAACCTTAGATGTGCCAAAGTCCGATTTATCCAACCTATCTTTGTAATGCAAATTATGGGATACATGGCAGGCCTCGGTGTAATAGGGACCAATGTTTTCTCAAAATCCTTTCAATCTGTCTACTGGCTGGACTAAATGTCGATACAAATGGAATATGTCTAGGTATCTGTCCTGTGTGTAATTTCTTATGGGTCTCTTCATGTATAAGGTTTAGACCCCTATCCTTATACCTTAACAACTCTTTCTTAGGATAACCCCTTGTTACTTACGACACATCTCATCAAGACTTAAATCAATCCTCTCCTCACTTGACACTATCCTCCGTACTCTTAACATCTGGCTCCAAGGTAAAGAGCTCATCATTTTCCTTGGATGGTTGCTATCAAACAGTAACAGACTATTTCTGTCAGTGCTATTAACATACAAGTCAGTCTTTAACCTCTCGCCCTTCTTATATACCAAAGTATCTAAGAATTGTACCTGATTCATTGAGTGTGTCAAAGTGAATTGTAATTCTGGAAATACTTGGTTCAACTCAAATGGAAAGCTAAAAGTTCTTCAAGGTTGCCTTCCCATACCAAAAATATATCATCAATATATCGCCACCAGGCTCGGACATGGCGCCAGAAGATGGAATTGTACACAAACCTGTCCTCGAATACAGCCATATAGATGTTAGCATATGTGGGGGCCACATTGGACCCCATGGCGGTACCCCATAACTGCAGGAAGTAGTCATCCCCAAAGAGGAAATAATTTCTCCTGAGGTTGAACTTCAGCAATGTGAGGACAAGCTGTGCACATTCTGGGGCCCTGTCCGACCCCGATAGCGCATTAGTAACAGCTTGGAGACCTTTGTCATGCTCTATCGATGCATATAATGAGACATTGAACGAGGCCAAAACGGTGGATTCAGTAACCATAATGTTATCAATCTTATCAAGAAAATCATTTGCATTCCTAATATAGGAGTGAGCAGACACAGTATAGAAACGTAGAACACGATCTAAAAAAATAGCAGTCCTACTAAAAAGAGACTCCCTCCCAGACACTATAGGGCGTCCGGGTGGATTCAATAAATCCTTGTGGATTTCAGGAAGTACATATAGTACTGGAGTAATGGGGGTATTGATTATGAGGTAATCAGACAATTTGTGATCAATGAGTCCATCCTGTAAGGAGTCATTGATCACAAGTTGTAATTCTTTCTGAAAACAGATAGTTGGATCTTGTGGTAATTTCCTATAGACAGACTCATCCCCTAGCTGACACATTACTTCAGCCCTATATTTACAGCTGTCCTTCACAACCACTGCTCTGCCCTTATCGGCCGGCTTTATAGTGATTGTAGTATTGTTGGCCAAATCTTTTAAGGTTTTCCTCTCAAGAGCTGTTAAATTCTGTCCCGTCTTTGGCCAAAAATCAATTTTTAATCTTTCAATATCCTTCTCAACCAGTTCTATGTATGATTCTATAAAATGTTTTTAATTAAGTGGCTGAAAATTGCTTTTATTACATAGGCCCACTTCCTGTTAAGTGAAGCACTGGGTGGAACCTCCATTCTTACCACTCATGTTGGCCTCTCTACCTGAAAAAAATGAGGTAAATTTTAGCCTTCTAAAAAATGCATAAAGATCACCTTCAATTTCAAACAGTCAGGATTTGATGGACAAAATGAACCTTTAGATAAAATATCAAGTTCAACTTTAGACAGAATCATTGATGAGATATTTACCACCAAGTCCCCGTTATCTAATTGTCCTTCTGTTTCCCCTCCATATTCCGTGTTCTCATTGTCGGATTGCGTACCACTCTCTCTTCGCAAGGTATACCTCCGCCTCCTGTACTTGCGGCCAGCCCCCTCTGCGACCCCACCTCTTGGTGTAGTTTTGTCCACTTTGTCCTTCCCTAAAAAATGGGTAACTGTAGATTCTGATTTTCTGCAGTAGTAAAACCAAACTTTTCCTGGTTTCTATCCTGTGGTCTCTTACGTCTACGCATCTGCATAGATCTTCCTCTCCTATCATTCGTGTATCTTTGAGACCCTGTATACCGTGAAAAAATACAGCCTATCCTATAGTCCTCTGCATCACGGAACCACTTGGTCCTTTTGGTCATCTCAATTTCACCACAATACTTTATCAGATTCTCATCCAATTTAGTCTTCAGAGAACCCCATTCCTGTGCTGCATCTTCAACTGATTTTCCAAGTCCAAGTCTTTCTTGACTGTCTCCATCTCTATACGTAGAAATTCACTGTTAAGTAACATAATATCAAAGGCAAACTTGTCAGTAATTGATTCGAACTTAGCACAAAACTGCACATTATCCGGCATAACGTAGGTCTCAAATGTGGTCACAGTCCACGTGGAATCCTACGTGCCTTATGATATTCAGTAAGTGTCGTGACATGTAGCTCAAAGGAGATGAATTCCTTTTCTCATTTTCCCAGTTTTATAGATCATGTCGTTACCATTGCGGCATTACCAAATATGCATATTTTATTTGTTTATTTTTTACACAAATATATGTATTTATGGGTATAATATTTTTTTTCATTTTTTATTATTTTGTGAATCTCAATTTGCAGACACTGTGTTTCAGGGCATTATCCCCTTGGATCTCAGTCAGACACCTCTCACACATCCAAAATAGATCTCACACTTTGCACTGATGAAGGGCAGTACCTTTGAAACACAGTATCTGCAAATTGAATTCTGGTTTTGGCTTTTATCCTAAGTCACGTGGCAAGGCTCATTAAAAGGTCGACATTGACTTTTAGGTTTTCTGCTTCCTATAGGTGGCCCTAGAGTTCTAGTCCTCGTCCTCTCTGAAGAGACAGTTTGCGATTTGTGTAGTGTAGATTAAAACTGAAGGCAGCAAAACCATGACAGAACACACATGGAAACAAGGAGTAAAGAAACACAGGTGAAACAAACCAGAATGTGTTAACCTTTAGGGTATGGTTCCACGTTCAGGAAGACTGGCGTTTTGGACGGAGCGGAAACCTCGCTCCGACCAAAGCCCCGCCCCCTTCTGAACGCGCAGTTAATCCGGATGTATTCATTGAATGCATCCGGAATCGCCGCAGCGCTACATAGGACTGTGCTATTTACCTTGCGGCGACGAGGTAAATAGACATGCTGCGGTCTAAAAAGACGCGCCGCATGTCCGGTTTCGCGGGTGTATCGCCCGCGTAATCGGACGCATAGTGGAGACGGGATTTCATAAAATCCCCTCCACTATGCTGGAACATCTGGCCGCTGCGGATTAAACGCTGCGGTAGGACACAGCGTTCAATCCGCAGCTATTATAGTATGTTTCTGCTACGTGGAAACATACCCTTAGATTTCTCAATGAATCCCCCCCTTTTACTTTGATAACAGCTTTACACCTCTTTGGCAAGTTCTCAAGAACAGGTTATGCTGGAGACTGAATTGGTTACAGTGCTCAGAGCAACGCCATCTATAATACTGTGC
This sequence comes from Oophaga sylvatica, assembly GCA_033576555.1. Lineage (NCBI taxonomy): Eukaryota > Metazoa > Chordata > Amphibia > Anura > Dendrobatidae > Oophaga > Oophaga sylvatica. The sequence continues at coordinate 861,774,575 of JARQOD010000001.1, read as the reverse complement.
CAAAGGAAGACACATACTGTGAGGAATGTACATTTTATCTTTGAACTCGCTTTGTGCACTTCTGGTATTTTTTCCATGATTTCCGCCAGACATGTGTCTTTTATTTTACCGCTGCTTAGAGAATCTATACTGTGAAATGTGTTACCGTGAAATTTCAGCACATTGGCAGCCCCTGTTGCCTTTAAGGAAAAAAGGGACACATAAGATTATTGTGACTCCCTCCCATCCTGCAAATGTAGCTGTTCTGGTGTGTTATTTATGATTATTTTTAGGTGCTTTTTAGATTCAATACCATTTTGTTTAATACATTTTATCAACATCAACTGAGATTCCTCCCAACCTTTTGGATCTCCTTTCTGTTGCCTTTAACTAGAAAGTGGCAGACATATTAAGTCACCCAGATTTACCAGGAGTCACAGAATTTTGGTCCACCACACGCTTTCACCACCACAGTTCACAAGATCAACGTCTGCAGCACCTGTGATGGTGGGGGGGATATTTTCCGTGAATCACCGCTGCTGTGATAGTATTGACTGATGCATAGCTGTGTAGAGCTGCCAACTAGATATACGCTGTTAGGGCACATTCAAGTCAGTGATTTTTCTCGGACATCAAAATTGTTCATCATTGTTTTTGATCAGAGTGTCATCAGAGTTTCATCAGTTTTTCTCTTATGCAGCAAAAATAAACCTCTCTGAAAAATATTTAGTGTTAGGCACTTCAAAGTTCATCGAATAACAAAATCAGGTGGGGGTCTCCTCAACTGATAAGACGCAAATCCAAACGGAGTTACAATAAAACAATGTATCTTTATTAATCTACCAAAAATATAAAACCAATTTAAAAAGACAGGGAAAAGCACCTCGAATAAAGGAGGGAAATGACTGCAGATCGTTATTAAAAGATAATGGTGGGGAGGTAAATGGAGTGAAGGATGGGGGTCCTAATATTCATGCCATGCTTGGGCTCTGCAGTACACATATGCCGGAGTGCTTCATAAGGCTGTTTTCACACTTGCGTTGGGCAGAGCTGCGGAGGGCTGCGTACTTCCTCCGTTAAGCCCCGCCCACTGCCGCACCTCTTCCGTTCAGCTCTGTCTACGTCTGCATGCGTCCTGTGTACCTATCTTTAACATTGGATACGCAGGCCATGCGGATGTATGCGGATGCATCTGCATACGTCGTTTTGACGCTGCGGCAAACTGCGCCGAACGCAACATGTTGCATTTTGTTGCGGTCGGCGCAGCATCAAAACACATCCGCATACATCTGCATGGCCTGCGTACCCAATGCTAAAGACGTAGGCGGAGTTTAATGGAAGATGTGCGGTAGTGGGCAGGGCTTAACGGAGCAAGTACACAGCCCTCCGCAGCTCTGCTGAACGCAAGTGTGAAACTAGCCTAACAGAGAATTCAGCAGGGAAAAAGTGGCTTAGAAATCATATCCTTAACTTAAAGTCCTACATCTCATGATCCAGGCCGGGGTTTGTTTCATGTTTTTCTCTCCCCGGTCTGGTCATGCGGGGATTAACTTTCTCTGCCTCATTTTGGGTTCTGTGTGGCTCTTTCAGTCTGCTGTGGCCTGCAGACCAGTGTCAGTGATAGTTCAGGCTCCCAGGCTAGAGCAGCTGACCCCTTGATATTATATTTTGTCCTCTGTCCATTTACTCTGTTCCCGTGACTTACTTTTCCTGCCACCCCTCTTGTCTTAGTTTTGCTCCCTGTGCTTGGACCTCTTGGCATGTGACCCGGTTTGTCTTCTGACCTGTTTGACTGTCTCTCGTCTCGGTTATATCTTCTCCCTTCTGGCTCTGACTTCTGGCTTGTATTTGACCATGTGTATTACTGTGACCTCTGGTACTTTTTGCTCTGACTGGTTCTGACTTGGCTGGTCTGACCTCTCTTTCCCCACCTTGTGGCGCTTGTGCTGCTGCTCAGTGGTGTTACGCTGTGTGTGCAACCTCTCTTCCCTCACCAGCATCCCCTGGTGGAGGTTGCGCTATACTGCACTACAGCAGCATTACTTATCACTGACCATACATTTAAAGGGGATTTTGCAAATTTTTTTCTCTGATCATGGATCCGCTTCATAACCTGGCAGATCAGGTATCCAGTTTGACACAGATGTGGGATTTTATCGGTGAAACATCGGGCCCTAGCCATGTCCCATACTCAAACACAAAAAAGAGTTGATTGAGACTGTTAAGACCATGCAGGGAACCACCCTTCATGCTGTTAGTCGACCTGGTGATTCCGTAGATGTCGCTTTGCAATCTCCTGAACCCTCGGTTAAGCTTCCTGACACCTTTTCTTGCAAGAGAGATAAATTTCGTACGTTCAGGGAGAATTGTAAATTATTGTTTTCTCTTAGACCTCGATCATCGGGGAATGACACTCAGCGGGTGGGGATTATTATCTCCTTATTCAGGGAGGGTCCCCAATCTTGGGCTTTCTTGCTGCCCTGCACTGCCCCTGAATGGATGTCGGTGGATAGGTTCTTTGAGGTCCTAGGACTTATTTATGACGAACTGGATCATGTCAGGGTGGCAGAAGACACTATCATGTGTCTGTTTCAGGGAAAGCACACAGCCGAGTGGTATTGCTCAGAGTTCAGGCAATGGTCCCCTGAGGTATCATGGGACAACTCAGTTCTCAGGTGTCAGTTCCAAAAGGGACTATCGGATCATCTGAAGGAAGCTTTAGCTCTCCATCCACCACCTAGTTCCTTGAAGGAGGCTATGACTCAGGCCATCCATATGGATCGTAGACTACGGGAGAGGGGTGTTATGCAGCGAGAAGTCCCTCTCCTTCCGAGTAATCCCGACGCCACACCTCTTTCTGAGCCCATGGATGTGGGGACCACCACCATCAAGGAAAGGGAGAGGAGACGACGACAGGAAGAGAGACTTTGCTTCTACTGCGGTAATCCAGGACACTGGAGAAAGGACTGTCTTTCCTGTCCTCCTATTCCCAAGGTGCCGGGAAAATGCCTAAGTCTGGGTAACTATTGAGGAGGTTGCCCAGACTCTCAGGTACCTTTTTCCTCTCTACGTAAATTACAATTGGAAGTGGAACTTTTTGTTGAAAACTGTTGTACTCCCACTTCAGCCTTTGTGGACTGTGGGTCATCGCTGAACTTGATTGACTCTGATTTGGTGGCCAAATGTACAGTAAGTTAGGGACAGTCAGGTTGGAAACCCCCATTAAAATCGTGGCCATTGATAAAACTCCTCTTGCTAAGAATGTGGTTAAGTGTGTCTCTGAGGAGTTTATCCTCAAGGTGGGGTCTTGTCACCAAGAACGTATTACGTGTTTTGTTCTAGACAATCTGCCAGCAGGATAGGTATTGTGGTTCCCCTGGTTACTAGTACATAACTTGGTCATTGACTGGGAAGCTCAGAACATTGTGAAATGGAGTCCCAATTGTTCTAAGAAATGTATTGTTTCTGTATCTGTGTCATCTGTCAGTCTGGAAGGTATTCCGGAGTACCTGAAGGACTTTGAGGATGTGTTCTCCGAAAAGGAGGCTGAGGTTCTACCACCACACCGCCCATTCGATTGTGCTGTTGATCTTGTTCCTGGTGCCAAATTGCCCAAGGCCCATCTGTACAATCTCTCCGGCCCTGAGCAAGCTGCTATGAAGGAGTATATCTCTGATAGCCTTCGCAAAGGGCACATTCGGCCATCTGTTTCCCATGTGGCGGCAGGGTTCTTTTTTGTTAAGAAAAAGGATGGTGGTTTACGCCCATGCCTCGATTTTCGAGAACTGAATAAAATCACTGTAAGGAACACTTATCCCCTCCCACTTATACCTGATTTGTACAATCAATTGTCGGGGGCCAGGTGGTTCTCTAAGTTAGACCTCAGGGGAGCATATAATCTCATCCGTATGCAGGAGGGGGATGAGTGGAAAACTGCATTTCTCACCTCTAAGGTTTGTTTGAAAATTTGGTTATGCCCTTTGGCCTGACTAAGGCGCCAGCAGTATTCCAGAATTTCATTAATCATGTTTTCACAGATTTTATTGGGCGCTTTATGGTAGTTTATCTGGATGATATCCTTATATATTCGTCAGATAAACAGAGTCACATGGGTCACATCCATGCGGTTCTCCAGAGGCTCAGATAGAACTCATTCTTTACTAAACTGGAGAAGTGTTCATTTTTTGCTCAAGAATTGTCCTTTCTAGGGGTCATTTTGTCTCCTGAGAGGTTTCGTATGGACCCTAGAAAGGCACAGGTTATTGTGGATTGGGTGCAACCCAGAGATCTCAAGGGTCTTCAGCGTTTTCTGTGTTTCGCCAATTACTATAGAAAATTCATCAAGGGGTTTTCTCAGGTGGTCAAACCCTTCACTGATTTAACTCGTAAGGGGGCTGATCTCAAAAACTGGTTAGCTCCAGCTTTGGCGGCATTTTCTTCTTTAAAAAAAACTGCTTCATGACCGACCCTGTGCTGATTCAACCTGATTTGTCTAAAATGTTTATTGTGGAGGTGGACACCTCGGAGGTGTTAGTCGGAGCGGTGTTGTCCTAGGGGCCCACCACGTTAACCAATTTGACACCCTGTGCCTACTTTTCGAAAAATTTTTCCTCTGCTGAAAGGAATTATGATGTGGGTAACCGGGAGTTATTGGCCATTAAATTGGCGTTTGAAGAATGGAGGCATTTTTTGGAGTGGGCTGTCCATCGTATCACTGTTATTATGGATCACAAGAACTTGTCTTACATCGAGTCCGCCAAACGTTTAACCCCGAGACAGGTGAGGTGGTCCCTTTTTTTTCTCGATTTCGGTTTTCAATCACTTTCAGGCCGGGGTCCAAGAATGTTAGGCTGATGCCTTATCTCACAGCCTGGATCCAATATCACCTCCTGAACCTCCTTCCTCCATTCTTCAACACGGGGCAGTGGTGGCTGAAGCTTCCTTGGCATTGGAGCTGGAGATTCATGAGACCCAATCTCTTGCTTCTCCGTCCATACCTAATAATAAGTTTTTTGTGTCTGTCCAGTATCGGTTAAGGGTGCTTTGGGAGTTCCATGACTTGGCTCTGAGTGGTCATCCTGGAATCTCGGCCACGTGTAAAGCCATCGCTAGGCTGTTTTGGTGGCCCTCGTTGGCTTCTGACGTCACTGGGTTTGTGAAACTTGTGCCTGCACAAAAACCTCCCATAACCGGCTGGCCGGGGAATTGGTGCCACTGCCAATTCCAGAGAGACCTTGGATTCATCTGTCCATGGATTTTATCACCGATCTTCCCTTCTCTAATGGCAAAACCGTTATCTGGGTAGTTGTTGATAGGTTCAGTAAACAGACGCATTTTGTACCATTGGCTGGTCTTCCTAATGCTAATACTCTATCAAAACTATTCATTGAGAATGTGGTCCAATTGCATGGTGTGCCTGTCATTGTGGTGTGTGATAGAGGGATGCAGTTTGTGTCGAAATTCTGGAGGGCTTTTGTAAAAGGCTGTGTATCAGTATGACCATTTCGTCGGCCCTTCATTCCGAGACCAACGGTCAGACTGAAAGGACCAATCAGTCTTTGGAGCAGATATTGCGGTGTCTGGCCATGTCTAGACAGAATGATTGTTGCTCTTCGGTACCCAGGGAAGAATTTGCTTTCAATCAATGTGTCAATCAATCCACTGGTACTTCCCCGTTCTTTTGCAACTATGGGTTTCATCTTCACTTTGGTGAGTTTTCCAGGCTGGATTCGGGGTATCGAGGGGCGGATTCGGCCTTTCAGCGGTTGGGGGAGGTCTGGAGGGAGGTTCAGGGAAACATTGGGGAGGCTCAGGTCAAGTACAAATTTTTGTGGATAAACGTCGTTCGGTGGGCCGGCTTTCCAGGTGGGGAATAAGGTATGGTTATCCACCAAGAATATAAGGTTGATCATTCCTTCAGCTAAGTTGGTTCCCAAGTTTATTGGTTCTTATGAAATGTGGCCTTTCGCCTGCACCTGTCTTCGTCATTGCGGATCCCCAATGTGCGCTTCTGAAGCTGTCGGTGTCTTCCTCAGGTAAGTCTCCCTTGCACTCGTCACCTGTTGTGGTATATGGCCAGACCGAGTATGAGGTGGAATGGGTTGTGGATTCTCATGTTCTCCACCATTCTCTTCAGGTCCATTGGAAGGGTTACGGTGCTGAGGATCGGTCATGGGTGCCGGCATGTTCGGTCCTTGCGGATCGGTTGGTCCGGGCCTTTCACGCTCATTATCCAAGTAAACCTGGGAGTCCGGTGGCCCCCCTTTGAGAGAGGGGTACTGTCATGATCCAGGCCGAGGTTTGTTTCATGTTTTTCTCTCCCAGATCTGGTCATGTTGGGGTTAATCTCTGCCTCATTTTGGGTTTTTTGTGGCTATTTCAGTCTGCTGTGGCCTGCAGACCAATGTCACTGACAGTTCAGGCTTCCAGGCTAGAGCAGCTGACCCTTTGATACAGTGTTTTGTCCTCTGCCCATTTACTCTGTTCCCGTGACTTCCCTTTCCTGCCACCTCTCTTGTCTTAGTTTCGCTCCCTGTGCTTGGACCTCTTGGCATGGGACCCGGCTTGTCTTCTGACCTGTTTGACTGTCTCTCGTCTCGGTTATATCTTCTCCCATCTGGCTCTGACTTCTGGCTTGCATTTGACCACGTGTATTGCTGTGACCTCTGGTACTTCTTGTCCTGACTGGTTCTGACTCAGCTTGTCTGACCTCTCTTTCACCACCTGGTGGCGTTTTTGCTGCTGCTCAGTGGTGTTACGCTGTGTGTGCAACCTCTCTTCCCTCAGCAGCATCCCTGGTGGAGGTTGCGCTATACTGCACTGCAGCAGCATTCCACTACATAGACAAAGTAACCATCATTTACCTGCCCAGGGATGGTCACAAGAAAGAGTGCAGTGTCCCCCCCCCACACCCGACAGGCACTGTTTCGCTGCTCACTTCTTCTTTAGTGACAATTCCCAAACCCTTAAGAAAAGACCCCAAATATGATAATTTTAATAAATTGAGACCCATAATTTCCTCCCTAACAGCCTCATAGTAGTTGAGTCCCTTATGGGCTGAAAAGGCCCTTTTCTTTCTGCCAATTCATTCCCTCCAAGCGAGCCAAATATGGAATTAAATTATACAAAATGTGTGAGAGCACAATTGGGTACATGTCCACGTTTTTCATTTATAGAGCTAGAAACCACCAAATAAATTCACCAAGCTACCCACAGACAATTGGTATCCTGGTTAAATTGTTTGGCAACTAATGATGCCATTTCTGGATACCAGGTATACATTGTTAATTATTTCACAAGTATCCCCCTATGTAAATCCCTCCATGTTGCAAATACAGGGGCCTGTGGGATAGTCTATAAAAATCGAGTAGGTTTTCCATCACAGTTGATATCTAGACGTTTGGAGAATGCAACCTCATTCATACTGCATGTGACTAAATTCCTGCAGTGAAGTAGAATAACCGAAAAGACGTCCACCTGTTGACCATGCTGCATACGGACACCACTGTGACAGTCAGAGACAGGGGCACCACCAGGGACAAACAAAAACCGGTCTGTGTACCAGACTACAACAAATTTATGGGAGGTGAAGAGCTGTCAGACCAGGTGCTTCAAGCATATCTAGTGAAGTGAAAGACTAGGGCCTGGTGTAAAAAGGTAGCAATTTACCTCATCCAGAATGCCACCTACAACAGTATTGTTCTGTACAAAAAGTCTCAAGAAGCACTCACTTTTCTCCAGTAATAGGAGAAAATTATTGAGTGTCTGATTCAATGGCACACGACTCAGCCTACGAGTCTGAGGATATCTGGAGACTTTCACAGTGACATTTTACTCACCCCGTCCCTGCCACTCCCAGCCAAAATCCCCCCTCCAAAAAAATATGACAAGTTGATATTAAGTACGGTAGAAGGAGTGACTCCGGGTATTATTGCCCCGTTTTCCCATCACAACTAGGTCTTTTTGTCTCTCCCTCTTTTGAGACCCACCACACATCTTCCCATTATTAAATTACTATGAATGACACCAAATCGTGTGGTATGGTCTTTTTTTTCCTCAAATAATTAATATTTAGATTTTTTTTGCACAAAGAGAAAAAAAAAGAGCATGAACCGCACATCCAAAAATCATACTTTGATCTAAAGCTGCTAGGCAAAAATTATGTAACTGAACATGAGGTTCTTAGTTTAACATTCTGATCACACTGTATGAAGCCCACTGCCACGTCACGGCAAACCTCATAGTGGGTCCTGACCACCCTAACGGAGCGGAGCCATGCGGCGACCACCACAACAGCACCAATGCACCAACAGGGCAGAAGGCCTGTTGCCCCACAGCAACCGTGCTGCAAGACTGAGTCCCCAGTTTTGTTAAGAGAGCCCCAGTAGAGGGGAATTTTTACTGGACAAGTAATAAAAAGAATATTTTTTTATAAGTAAAACACATTTTACCCCATTTAACAATTAATTCCATTCCGCAGTCATCACATACCAAATTATTATTCATAAAAATTCTCGTCCATATGCCCACATCTGCATACTCTAAATTGTGCCCCCCCACAAGTGATCTTGAAAATTCATCTAACAATTCCAGGATTTGATCACTTATCAAACTATTATTCAGGCAAATTCTCGATCACGTGCCCATGTCTCTGTACTCCAGAATGCGAACTCCCACACATGTTCTTGAATTCAGGTCCATGTTCCCACGCGTGTTTACTTCAGAATATGAACCCCGTGAAGTGTTCTTGAAAATTCAAGTCATTTGAAAATTAATTCCAGGGCTTGATCACTCACATAAAAATTTGACAATTTATCTTAGCGTGACTTCTTACAACTGTGCCTTGCTACACAAGACTTTTCTTTCCATTTATATTACTCTTTGAGGATACAGGCATGATAATTTTATTAGAGGATCTGTAATAATGAGGCTGATCCATATTTATACACTATGGGCTTTATTGCATGGTCCTATACCAGATAATCAGACAATACTTTTAGAATTCTGTAGGTGATTGGTTGTTTTGTGCACATAGCATCTCCTGCCTTGATGGGCAGAAGCCTGTTACGGTGTAACACGGCACTTGGCACATTCCCTTACATATAGATTCATGGACATTGTATGACCAGTCTTGCTTTAAATAGGTCCTGGAATTCTATCAATTCTACCCTGAAGACCAAATGATGCGCTAACTATTATAGGCACAATTTTTCTTTTTTTCATTCTCCATTGCTTTTAATTCTTGTGTAGCACCTGAAGGGTTAGGAAATTTCCTGACAGCAATTTTGAAGTATTTTAGGGATGCGGTTTTTAAAATGGTATCACTTTTGGGGCGTTTCCATTATATGGGCTCCTCAAAGTTAATTTAAAATTGAATAGGTCCTTAACCCTTTTCTGACATTAGACGTACTATTCCGTCCATGTGACCCTGGTCAATTTGACCATGGAAGGAATACTACGTCATTGTGATCGGCCATGTGTCAGCTGATTCTCACAGCTGACATCCAGCACTAAGGTCACGGACTGCTACCGGCACTTTAACCCCCGAAATGCTGTGATCGAACACAATCGCAGCATTCCGGGAGCAGGCAGAGGGTTTTGGATCGGAGACCCCGCAGCTTGATGCGGGGTCCCGATCGCTCTCATGGTAACCCGATGTCGTCATAATGACATCCGGGAAACCAGAGCTGAGAAACTTCCTGTCATGTGCAGTGCATGTGAGGAAGTCTCTCAGGTCAGTGTGCACAGAGTGCAGCGCTGACAGCTTCTGTAACATGCAGATGCTGCTTTATCTGCATGCTACAGAAGCGATCAACCTGCAAAAAATGATTGTCCCATAGTGGGACAAAGTGTAAAAGTTAGAATGAAGTAAAAAAAAAAATGTAAATAATTGTAAAAATATTAAGAAAAAAAAAAGAAAAAAAACAATATTTATACGATCACTAAAAAGATATTTGAATGAAAAATAATTTAAACAATAAGAGTACACATATTTGGCATCGCCGCATCCGTAATGACCCGACCTATAAAACTGTCCCACTAGTTAACCCCTTTAGTGAACACCATAAAAAAACAAGGCAAAAACCAATGCTTTATTATCATACTGCTGAACAAAAAGTGGAATAACACGCGATCAAAAAGCCGGATATAAATAAACGGTACCGCTGAATACGTCGTCTTGTCCCTCAAAAAACGACACGCCATATAGCGTCATCAGCTAAAAAATAAAAAAGTTATAGCTGTCAGAATAATGTGATGCGAAAACAATTATTTTTTCTATAAAATAGTTTTCATTATATAAAAGCGTTCAAAACATAAAAAATATAAATGAGGTATCACTGTAATCGTACTGACCCGAAGAATAAAACTGCATTATCAATTTTTACCACACGCGGAACATGAATTGCTGGTTTTTGCTCATTCTGTCACCCAAAAATTGGAATAGAAAGTGATCAAAAAATGGTACCAATAAAAACGTCAACTCGTTCCGCAAAACACAAGACCTCACATGACTCTGGACCAAAATATGGAAAAATTATAGCTCTCAAATTGTGGTGATGCAAAAACTATTTTTTGCAATAAAAAGCGTCTTTTAGTGTGTGACAGCTGCCAAACAAAAAATCCGCTATAACACTTCTTTAACACGTCCTGATATTTCCAGTACCGGAGATGTCAGGGTCCGTGTGTGTAATATTTGCGGCACACGCGTACCACAAGGACGGGCGCCAGGGAAGAAGCATTACAGTAAGCGCTGTTCCCCGACGCCGGGTGCTGAACACTGCTCTCATCATTCTCCCCTGCTCTGCCGGCGATCGGCACAAGCAGGGAAGAATGAGAGTTACATTTAACCTCTAAACGACCACCGATATGCCTTTTAACTGTGGCAGTTAAGGGCACTTAAACCACAGTGCCGCTTTTTCACGGCACTGAGGTTTAAGGTTATAGCGCCCCCCAGCATCGGAATTTCTCCGGGGTCTCGGCAGAACATGATTTGGGTCGGTTTTTACCGACACCGGTGTTGTGATCGCCGTTATTATCGGTATAACGCGACCGCAAAAAAAAGTCAGATTTTCCATTTAATTTCTCTCTCCTCTGATGTGATTGCACATCAGAGGAGAGAGAAATAGAGTCCTCCAGTCCCCCGATCATCCCCCCCTCCGGTACCTCCGTTGTCCCTGCAGGCTCCCCTGAAGTCACCCGGGCCACCGGCTTCTTCTTCCGGAGAAAATGGCAGGCGCATGCGAAGTGCGCCCGCCGAGATTTGCAGGCCGGCAACTGACAACAATAGATTTTTTCCTATTGATTCATTTTGATCACTGTAATAGACCCTATCACAGTGATCAAAATAAAAAAAATATTAAATCAATCCCCCTCTTAGTTAGGGAAAACTAATACAATAAAAAAAAAGTATTTATTTCCATTTTCCCGTTAGGGCTGGGGTTGGGCTAAAGTGAGTTGGGCTAAAGTTAGGGTTAGGGTTGGGGCTAAAGTTAGGGTTAGGATTGGGGGTAAAGTTGGGGTTAGGAGGATGTGGTCTAGCTCTTGCCATGTGAGGAAGCAGGAGACTGGAGCTCCCACAAGACTTCCCAGAAAAGTGACTATATAGCGGACTTTGAGGTTCCAAACTATCCCCTTTTACTGTGGGACTATTGCTACTTGCCCTGGGGACCTAAATCAGACCTTTAGGACCAAGCAAACTGAAGTTTTCCATCATAGAAAGTAACAGGATTACATTGCTTCCCTATCCAAGATGTCTGCCATGCTGTCCTTGTACAGCTAAAGCCAGGAGGAACGTTCCCCCTCCCCTTATGTGGGTGAGTAGCAGAATTTGCCTATATACATCAAAGTACTTTGCATTACCTTTCTGAAGAAAGAAGATTTGTATATATGTAAAGAGACTTAACTTGTGTATTGAAAGCAGTCAGATAAATATTCCTGCCTAAGGTGAATGTGCCTCCATCTGCCTAGTTTGCAGAAGGGACATAAGGAGCATTAGACTTTATTGATCTGCTTTATTTACAGCCAATCTCATATTACATAAACTATAGAGCTCACTGTGGTATATACTGTGATCTGTACTAAGTCAGCACGGAAGCCACATCAGCAGGGAGTCCCAACTTGTGACCTGAGGCATAACTCCTAAGGCTCTGGATCACAGCTCTCCCCTCTGTTTCTGCTCCGGAGACCCTGTATAGCCCTCTGCTTTCCCTCTGGCCAGGGCCGGCGTCAGCACCCGGCACACCCGGGCAAGTGCCGGGGCCCTGAGCAGGCGGGGGGGCCCACTCGCCGTCTGGCACCCCCGCGCCGTTAGCGGAGGAGAGCGGAGTCAGCGCCGCCGCTGGGCCCCCCCCCCCCGCTTGCTCAGGGCCCCGGCAGGAGCTGGCACAATACTTACCTCTCCCGTGCCTCCGCTGCCGCAGCTCCGGGCTACAGGGGGCGCCGGCGCTTCCTCTCACAGCAGGCCGCTGAATGACGTCATCATTCAGCGGCCGGCTGTGGCAGAGAGGGCGCGATCGCCAGACAGGTGAGATGTGTCGTGTGTGTGTGTGTGTATGTGTGTATGTAGTGCGGTGCTTTGTGTGTGTGTGTGTATGTGTATGTATGTATGTGAGAGAGTGCTTGTGTGCTGTCTGTGTGTGATGATGGTCAGGCATTGATGATAATGGGCAGGCATTGATGATGATGGGGAGGAGATGATGATGATGATGGGCAGGCATTGATGATAATGGGGAGGCCATGATGATGATGGGGAGGCCATGATAATGATGGGCAGGCATTGATGATATTGGGGAGGCGATGATGATGATGGGCAGGCATTGATGATAATGGGCATGCATTGATGATGATGGGGAGGAGATGATGATGATGGGCAGGCATTGATGATAATGGGGAGGCCATGATGATGATGGGGAGGCCATGATAATGATGGGCAGGCATTGATATTGGCGAGGCGATGATGATGATGGGCAGGCATTAATGATAATGGGGAGGCCATGATGATGATGGGGAGGCCATGATGATGATGGGGAGGAATTGATGATGATGGGCAGGCATTGATGATAATGGGGAGGCTTTCCACAGCGCCCTTTCCTGAGCCGTAACAGTGCAGAACGCAGTACAGCGCAGAGGAGAGCTCCATATTTTGTATGGAGCATTATATGGGGACCAGTATCCTGTATGGAGCATTATATGGGGACCATTATCCTGTATGGAGCATTATATTGGGTCCAGTATTCTGTATGGAGCATTATTTTGGGTCCAGTATTCTGTATGGAGCATTATATTGGGTCCATTATTCTGTATGGAGCATTATTTTGAGTCCAGTATTCTGTATGGAGCATTATATGGGGGATGGCGGGGTGACATCCTGCATGGGGTATTATATGCAGGGCCGGCGTCAGCACCCGGCACACCCGGGCAAGTGCCGGGGCCCTGAGCAGGCGGGGGGGCCCACTCGCCGTCTGGCACCCCCCCTCCTTTAGCGGAGGAGAGCGGTGTCAGCGCCGCCACTGGGCCCCCGCTTGCTCAGGGCCCCGGCATCAGCTGGCACAATACTTACCTCTCCCGTGCCTCCGCTGCCGCAGCTCCGGGCTCCAGGGGCGCCGGCGCTTCCTCTCACAGCAGGCCGCTGAATGACGTCATCATTCAGCGGCCGGCTGTGACAGAGAGCGCGGACGCTGGACGGGTAAGACGTGTGTGTGTCTCTGTGTGTGTGTGTGTGTCTGTGTGTATGTAGTGCGGTGCTTTGTGTGTGTGTGTGTGTGTGTGTGTTGTATGTGTGTGTGTGTATGTATGTGAGAGAGTGCTTGTGTGCTGTCTGTGTGTGATGATGGGCAGGCATTGCTGATAATGGGCAGGCATTGATGATGGGGAGAAGATGATGATTGGCAGGCATTGATGATAATGGGGAGGCATTGATGATGATGGGGATAAGATGATGATAATGGGGAGGCCATGATGATAATGAGCAGGCATTGATGATGGGGAGGAGATGATGATGATGGGGAGGAGATGATGATGATGATGGGCAGGCATTGATGATAATGGGGAGGCCATGATGATGATGGGGAGACAATGATGATGATAAGGAGACAATGATGATGATGAGGAGGAAATCATGATGATAATGGGGAGTCTTTCCACAGCGCCCTTTCCTGAGCCGTAAAAGTGCAGAACGCAGTACAGCGCAGAGGAGAGCTCCATATTTTGTATGGAGCATTATATGGGGACCAGTATCCTGTATGGAGCATTATATGGGGACCAGTATCCTGTATGGAGCATTATATTGGGTCCAGTATTCTGTATGGAGCATTATTTTGGGTCAAGTATTCTGTATGGAGCATTATATGAGGGGTGACATCCTGCATGGGGTATTGTATGGATGATGAGGGGGAGACTATGTGGTGCCCATAATATTGTATGGAGGACTGTACTGTCCAGTCTGTACTGTGCGCTGTGAGGATTTGGCGGTTTTTGAGCTATTGTACAATTTACAGTAGGTATCAGTCATGTAATGGAAGAAGAGAAGTGTTTGGCATTGTACTATACCCATATTTCTCTGCTGTATCTGTGCATCATGAATCGTGGTCTGTGTTAAAGGGGCCCACTGAGACTCTTTCGCCCGGGGCCCATAAAAACCTGGAGCCGGCCCTGATTATATGGGTGATGAGGGGGAGACTGTGGTGCCCATAATATTGTATGGAGGACTGTACTGTCCAGTCTGTTCTGTGCGCTGTGAGGATTTGGCAGTTTTTGAGCTATTGTACAATTTACAATAGATATCACTCATGTAATGGAAGAAGTGAAGTATTTGGCATAGTACTATACCCATATTTCTCTGCTGTATCTGTGCATCATGAATCGTGGTCTGTGTTAAAGGGGCCCACTGAGGCTCCTTCGCCCGGGGCCCATAAAAACCTGGAGCCGGCCCTGCCTCTGGCAGCCTTTACAGCAGAACTGCCTCACACAGGAGCCGCCTTCCTACCAGCACACAGGATTCAAGACTGGATCTCCAAAAAAGTTAAAAGCCACATCTCTAACCTTTTTTTTTTCTTGGTACAAGGTAACCCAGGACTTGTCATACTTTATATAATAAGATAGAGACTTGGCTTTCCTTTTTTGTGAACTTTATATTTTACACAACTGGAGCACTAATTTTTACTTTTATACTGAGATCTGGCGCTTATCCTTCATTATTGTGACTCTGGTGCCATCTAGTGGCGATACCTAGAATAGTAGTAAATTTTGATATTTTTTTTTCCATTGACTTTCTCCATTATCATTACTTATCTCTCATATATCCCTATCATCGCAGTTTATTTTTTGGAGAGGATTGCAATATAGCAGCTATAGAGACGTTGGATCAAATTACTCTAAGGTCACGCTGACATCTGGTGGACCGTTTCAGTATACCATATACACCACTTAAACAGAGCTGCTCCTGCTGAGATATCTATATATGCACCACTTTGATCGGTGCAGACACCCTCCAAGCCATATCACCTCACAGACACTTAGCCTAGAAGGGGCTTGCGGATGAAGGGCCTAGTCGGTTAGATACCCCCATGCTCTCTCAAAGTGTCATTATTGAAGAATAACCGCAGACATTTATGGGCAAATCTAGACGGGTCATAGAGAATAACACAAACTCATTTAGAGGAGACTCTTCGGAGGAGATTAAGCATTATTTAAATTCCACCCCGGAAGCCAGAAACACAAGGTCCGCAACATCCCAAATGGCCACTCGAGAAATTTCCCCTACTGGAGGGACAACAATAACAGACTGCTCTACCACAAATGTACCAGATAGTGTTGAGCATTCCGATACCGCAAGTATCGGGTATCGGCCGATATTCGCGTTATCGGAATTCCGATACTTAATTCCGATACTTTTTCAATATCGTATACCGGAATCGGAAGTTCCCATAATTCTTTGAGAGGCAATGTGATGTTAGTCAGCCAATGATGAATCTTATGAAGTGTGGGCACATCCTGTAATGATGCGGTCATCTTAACTAATGGCATGGCTGTGATTGGCTGCTGAAATGATGTCAGAATGCACTATAAAAGGCGCCGCAGCCATTTTAGCGTCACTGTGCTGTGAACTCAGTTAGGGACAGAACGCTACTCTGCTCACTCTGAGGGACAGTTAGATATTGCGATTTTGTGTACTACTGTGCTTGAGGCAGGCTAGTTTACCAACAGGTCCTGCCCACATCCTTCTTCCTAGTGAGGATTCAACATCATCAGCCGGCGTTCCTGATCTGGCCACGGAGGCCAGAGATCACCGGCTTTCATCAACGGATGTAAGTTTCGTCTGCGGGCCATAGGAGGCTGAAGTCGGACTTTCTACTGCAAGTGACCCATCGGGGTTGTCAGCAGGCCAGAGGAGGCTGAAATTGGACTTTCTATTGCAAGTGACCCATCGGGGTTGTCAGGTAAAACCTGTGCAAACAGGACTATTTTCTCCACAGTGCACCACTAATACTCATTCATCTGAGCTGTCACCGGCGGGACAGTGTCAATTTCTTCTGACCTTTCTGCATAAAAGGTTTTTTAGGATTTCTGCAGCGTTTTTCTGCTCCATCGTTAAAAGAGGACCTCTTTTACTTTTTCAGGGTTTGTCCATATTAATACCCATATGAATAAATACCTTATGCGTATTATGACTATTTAGTCCTTTGGTTTGGGGTTTACTACATAATAGACTACAGGCTTTTCTCATCACCTTTTTCTCACGGGTCTTAGTGCAATATTTATTTATTACTGTATTATTACATCTGCATCTCAAACTGTTCTACAGAGTTCGTCTGAATTTATGTATTGTTTTCCATTTGACACATGCATATTCCTATTTTTCTACAGATCCTTTTGTGTCTTGTAGTTTTTATGTGCGCAAACTATTTTTATTTTCAATTATAGAGGGCCATGTTATTGACTTTGCATTGACGTGTAAAAGATTTATGTTGTGCCACTGGCTATATGTATTCTAAAGGTGTACCCAGTCTCAACAGATCATTAGTCTGATTGTTCTTTGATTCTCCTAAATGTGAATTTGTCTGATTTGGTGTCAAACTTGACTTTGTCCCTATTTTTGTTTTGCCATGTGACCCAATGATTATACAAATCTATATAGGGTTTGGCATCATCAAAAGTAACAGAATATTAGCATGCATGCATATTTAGGATATAAAAGAGAAGTATCTTGTTGTGCCAGAGTGTTCCTAACTCCTGAATGGATATAAAACAATATGGTCTACGGATCAGGTAAAATCGAGGGTCCGCATGTCTATATTTTATACAATTTGAGTGGGCAAGGGTGGGATTTAGAGATTAGCCCATTCATGAAAGTTTTGGGAGCTGAGAACCTTCAGGAGTTGTTAACCATGCTTTGAGGTCGATTGAATGCCATGTCACTCAGGCAGCCAATCACTGCTGTCAAGCGCAATGGAAAGCAACACACGGTTGGTCCTGTGGCCAGCAGCACAGGAGGGGTAAGGGTAAAACATGAATATATTAGATTATGTTTTACTTTTTGGAGCAAGTTTGAAGTTTTCTTTAAGGATTGGAAAACCACCTTCAGTTAGGAATCGGATCAATCAAACAGGGCACAATATGGAATAATGTGCGTTGTTATACACAGTAACTTACAAACGTGGTTCTCTCTGGCATCTATGTACATGGGCAAGTATTACTCTAATTTGGGTCTAATGTGTAGTTTATTGGGTGCAATATAGGCTCATTGTAGGACTGCAAACACACAATTTGGTTCTTTGCAGGTAGAATATGGTACTTTATGCAAAGTATATGGCTGTGTGCAGGCACAGAATCGCACTGTCCTATGAAAACAAACTATGGGACTATTGTGGCATGGTATGGCGGTCTCTGGCCACTGTTTAGCATAATATAGTACTATATGGACATTGGACAACAACAACTTTTTAATGTGCTGGTATTGTTGTGGTTACAATTAAAGAAATATTCTCAATTTGTCTCTGGAGCAGGTCAGAGCTATGTTGCTCTTTACTTCTTTGTTTCTGATAGGATAGGCTGAGTTATAGTATTAGTAGAACTATAAAGTTCTGCTGTAACACATTCAGCTATTAGTGATTTTTTTATAATGTACACTGCTATCACTGTATTTACGGCACATATAGAGATAATGGCACTTGAACAAGCACATAGCTCAGGATAGTCAGAGCTGTGATTAGGAGAACTCTCTTGGAGAAGCTAGTGCTATAGATTGGTGATTTTGCAAGTAGAGATGGGCGAACCCGAACAGTAAAGTTCGGCATCCAGACCGAACACCTATGACCTATGACCCGACATGAAATGACACTTGGTGTACATAGGGTTAACCATGTCTTTTCATGTCCTTTGCTATCTAATTTGCACAAACAATTAAATCAGACTATGTGTGCAAAATTTCACACCTGTAGGGGTTAATTAAAGGTGTAAATTCGTAGCAAAAAAGTCCGTTTTTTTTACAACGAATTTACACCTTTAATTAACCCCTACAGGTGTGAAATTTTGCACACAGACTGATTTAATTGTTTGTGCAAATCAGATAGCAAACGACATGAAAAGACATGGTTAACCCTATGTACACCAAGTGTCATTTCATGTCGGGTGCTTCTGTCTTTTCACTGAAGCCGGCTTTACCGGGCAATTGAATCAGAGGATATTTTACTATGTAGAAGTGTATAAACTATACATATATGTATATATATATGTCACAATGACATGTATATATATATATATGTATTCTATGTGTGTATATTTAGTGTTTACAAGGAAAGAATGGGGTTTTTTTAGTTGCGATATTTTGTTCCCATAGACTTACATGGGACTTCCGGTATCGGTATCGGGTATCGCCGATATTTTAGTGATATCGGCGATACCATTCCGATTCCGATACTTTAGGATATCGGAAAGTATCGCTCAACTCTAGTACCAGATGATTATGATGGAGAAGACGCAGTTACTGAAGAAATGAGCTTTGCATAGCTCAGTAAATACATGAAAGCCCTCCCTACAAAGAATGACCTTGAAGGTTTTGCATGCAGGTTGGAAAATCCTATAAACAAGAAATTCACAACTTGCAGAAAGAATTTACTACTCGAATAGAAGATGTAGAGAAGTCCCAGGAAGATTTACTCCAAGAACTACAGGCTCACAGAGATATCATAATAGATCATACGCTTAAACTAGAGGACCTTTCATATGGCCTGGAGGACCTGGAAAACCATAACAGACGGAACAACATGCGCATACGAGGCCTACCAGAATCTATCAGTCCCTCTGAGCTAGATCATACTGTGCAGAAGATCTTCTTGGACATTTTAGATGATACTGAAGGAAATACTATTGAATTTGATAGAATTCACAGATCACTTAGTCCCAGACCCAACTCCGATACTCGTCCCCGAGACGACATTTGCAGAGTTCACTTTTACAAAATTAAAGAAGCCATAATGACAGCCTCAAGGAAAAAGGGGTAGATTACCTATGATGGTCATTCAATTCTAATCTTATCTGACCTGTCCAGGCACACACTATTATTGCGTAGAGCCCTAAAACCACTGCTTTCTGTACTCAAAGAAAAAGATATTCCATATAGGTGGGGATATCCCTTCCAGCTAACAGCATTTAAGGGCGGCAAATCGACGTCTTTCAGAAGGATCAGCGACCTGACCAACTTTCTGGGAACTTTTGAACTTCCATTAATAGGTCTCCCAGATTGGCCCATGAGTCCTATGCTTCCAATTACTCCGCCAAGGTGGCTCAAAGTTAAACAGCCTAACAAGAGGAACAGTGGTGGAGACTCATCTAGCAAAACATGAAGTTTCTTCTTTATCCTTTATTTGAATTATTTGTCAGACCCGATCTATTATAGTTGACTCTTCTGACTGATGTTTTCAGTTGGTCCAGAAATATCTAACAATGTTTGCTGGTTCATATAACATGTTCTCCCCTTTTTTTTTCTTTTCTTCTTTTTCTCTTTCCTTACGGAACAGGTTGATTCGTCGGTATTTACAGTTATTTAGTTCACTGTTATGATTTGGTAGCTGAGGAGAGCAGGCAAAAACGGCAATACACCAGAGAGGTTGGAATCTACTGGATTGCAGTACCCTGACTAACCACCACAACTAAAGGCAGCCGTGGAGCGTTCCTAAGTTGGTCCTAGACGCCTCGTCACAGCCTGAGAGGTTAACTACACCTAAAGATAGAAAGAGGAAAGCTATCTGCCCCAGAGCAGATCCCCAAAGAACATAGGAAGCCCCCAAACATGTAATGGCGGTTAGACAAGAGGAAATACAGACACAGACAGAAAATAGCAAGCTTCAAAGTGAACCAGGAACCACAGTTGAGACAAGAACAATTGATCACCGGCAACCATGATGGGAGGGAACCTCCCTTATATAAGACCAGTCTGTAACTCCTGATTGCCAATCCTCATTGAATGGTTCAGTACTGTTTGTAACCACTAGAGGGAGCTTCTGCTCAGAATTCATTTCTAACACATTCACAACAGTACCCCCCCCTTGAGGAGGGGTCACCGAACCCTCATTTGGGCAACCAGGTCGGTCAGGATGAGCTCTGTTATACGCACGGATCAGTCTCCTAGCATGGATGTCCGAAGAAAACACCCAAGAATTGTCCTCCTGATCATAACCTCTGCACTTAACCAAATACTGGAGTTTCCGTCTAGAAAAACGAGAATCCAATATTTTCTCAACCACATACTCCAGATTGCCCTCAACCAAAACAGGGTCAGGAGGCGCAGCCATAGGAACCACTGGCTCGACAAACCTCTTCAATAAGGACTTGTGGAACACGTTATGGATCTTAAATGTCCCTGGAAGAAGTAAACGAAAGGAAACAGGATTAAGAATCTCCATGATCTTATAAGGTCCAATGAACCTAGGCTTAAACTTAGGAGATGCAACTCTCATAGGGATATTTCTTGAGGACAACCAGACCAAGTCCCCCACTTCAAACCGAGGACCATCAGTCCTATGCCAGTTGGCAAACCGCTGGGCCCTCTCCTGAGAGAGGGACAACCTCTCCACTACCTGGTCCCAAATCTGTTGCATACGCTCCACAACAGAGTCAACACCTGGGCAGACAGAAGCCTCCGTCTGTCCCGAAGAAAATCGAGGGTGAAACCCAAAATTGCAGAAAAATGGAGACATCAAAGTGGCAGAGCTAGCCCTATTATTAAGAGCAAACTCAGCCAAAGGCAAAAAAAGAGACCCAGTCATCTTGATCAGCAGACACAAAGCATCTCAGATAAGTCTCCAATGTCTGGTTTGTTCTCTCAGTTTGTCCATTGGTCTGAGGATGAAAAGCCGAGGAGAAAGACAATTGAACACCAAGTTTAGAACAAAAAGTCCTCCAAAATCTGGAAACAAACTGGACTCCTCTGTCAGACACAATGTTCTCAGGAATGCCGTGTAACCGGACCACATGCTGAAGGAACAAAGGTACAAATTCGGAGGAGGAAGGCAACTTAGGTAATGGCACAAGATGTATCATTTTGGAAAACCTATCACAAATCACCCAGATAACGGTCATTCTCTGAGAAACAGGGAGGTCGGAAATGAAATCCATAGAGATATGGGTCCATGGTCTCTTGGGCACAGGCAATGGCATCAACAAACCACTAGAGAGAGAGCAAGGCTTGGAGCGAGAGCAAGTCCCACAGGACTGCACAAATTCCCTGATGTCACGAGACAAAGTAGGCCACCAAAAGGACCGACTAACCAAGTCTCTGGTACCAAAAATTCCGGGATGATCGGCCAACGCGGAACAATGAATCTCAGACATCACACTCTTTTTCCACCGGTCTGGGACAAACAATTTCCCAATAGGGCAGCGCTCGGGTTTATCCTCCTGACACCCTTCCAGAGCCAGTCTCAAATTGGGCGAGATGGCGGAAAGAACTACACCCTCTTTCAAAATAACAGCAGGATCAGATAACTCAGGAGAGTCCGCAAGGAAACTCCTCGAGAGGGCATCCGCCTTAACATTCTTAGTGCCAGGAAGAAAGGAAACCACAAAATTAAAACGTGTGAAAAACAAGGCCCACCTGGCCTGTCTAGGATTAAGTCGCTTGGCTGATTCCAGATAAACCAGATTCTTATAGTCCGTGAGGACCACCACCTGATGTTTGGCTCCCTCCAGCCAATGTCTCCACTCTTCAAAAGCCCACTTCATGGCCAATAACTCCCGATTACCCACGTCATAATTACGTTCAGTTGGAGAAAATTTTCGAGAGAAAAAAAGCACAAGGGTTACTTTTAGAGGTCTCAGGATCTCTTTGGGACAAAACGGCACCTACCCCAATTTCAGAGGCATCAACCTCCACCTGAAATGGCAGAGAAACATCAGGCTGCCGTAGAACAGGAGAAGAAGTGAATCTCTGCTTAAGTTCCTGAAACGCAGAGACTGCCTCAGGAGGCCAATTCACCACATCAGAACCCTTTTTGGTCAAATCAGTCAATGGTTTAACAATAACAGAGAAATTACCAATAAATTTACGATAAAAATTGGCAAAACCCAAGAATCTCTGAAGAGCCTTTATTGAAGTAGGTTGGACCCAATCACAGATGGCCTGAACCTTGACCGGGTCCATTTCAATAACAGATGGGGACAAAATGAATCCCAGAAATGAGATCCTCTGTACGCCAAAAAGACACTTTGATCTCTTCACATACAGAGCATTCTCTCTCAAAATCTGGAACACAGTCCGAACATGTTTCACATGAGTGTCCCAGTCATTGGAAAAAAATCAAGATATCATCCAAATAAACAATCAGAAATTTATCCACAAAATCCCTGAAAATGTCATTCATGAAGGACTGGAAGACGGAAGGAGCATTAGTGAGCTCAAAGGGCATCACTAGGTACTCAAAATGCCCCTCTGGGGTATTAAACGCCGTCTTCCATTCATCCCCGTGCTTAATGCGAATAAGGTTATACGCCCCCCTGAGGTCAAGTTTGGTAAACCAAGTAGCACTTTTCACCCTGGAAAACAGGTCAGAAATCAAGGGTAACGGATATTGATATTTCACAGTGATATTGTTCAAGAGACGATAATCAATACACGGCCTTAATGAACCATCCTTTTTGGCCACAAAGAAAAAACCGGCACCCAAGGTTGAAGAGGATGGTCTGATATGACCCTTCTCCAATGACTCCTTGATATAAGACCGCATAGCGTCATGTTCAGGTACAGACAAGTTAAAAAGGCGACCTTTAGGGAATTTACTACCAGGCACTAATGCAATAGCACAGTCATAGCTCCTCCGGGGGGGCAAGGATGCAGATTTACTTTCGCTAAACACATCAGAAAAATCAGTCAAAAAGTCAGGAACACCCTGAGCCTGGGGAGAGGCAGAAAAAACAGGAGTGTTGGCATTAACACATTGGCAGCCCCAACTCGTTACAGACACAGATTTCCAATCCAAAACAGGATTATGAGACTGTAACCAAGGGAAACCTAGTACAATAATGTCATGCAGATTATACAGCACCAAAAATTTGCAACTCTCCTGATGATCAGGTTCAACCCTCATTATCACCTGAGTAGAGAACTGGGGTTTATTCTCAGCCAAAGGGGTAGAATCAATCCCCAGTAGGGGAATAGACTTCCGTAGGGGTATCAAGGGAAACCCACAATGTTTAGCAAAATCAAAATCCATCAGGTTAATAGCTGCTCCCGAATCAACAAAAGCCTGAGCAGAAAATGTGGACAGGGAGCAAATCAGGGTAACAGTCAACAGAAATTTAGTCTGAACACTACCCAAGACAACTGAGCGTGCAAAACGTCTTCCCCGCTTAGGGCAGACTGAAATAGCATGAGAGGCGTCACCACAGTAGAAACATAACCCATTGCGTTTTCTAAACTCATTACGCTGTGCCCCAGAAGCCACTCTATCATGCTGCATGGGTTCAGAAGCTGGTTTACAAGGCAACACTATTCCATGCATACCTCTACGCTCACGCAAACGTCTGTCAATTTGAATCGCTAATGACATAGAATCATTGAGACCAGAGGGAGCAGGGAAACCCACCATAACATCTTTTACATTCTCTGACAGACCCTTCCGAAAAAGGGCTGCCAAAGCATCATCATTCCATTTGGTCAGGACTGCCCACTTTCGGAATTTCTGACAGTACAACTCAGCGTCCTCAAGCCCCTGATTTAATGCCAACAAGGTTTTTTCAGCTTGATCAGTGACATTAGGTTCATCGTACAATAACCCCAGAGCCAGAAAAAATGCATCAACATTACTCAAAACAGGGTCCCCAGGTGTCAGGGAAAAAGCCCAATCCTGAGGATCGCCGCGCAGGAGAGAGATGACAATTTGAACCTGCTGTGCTGCGTTCTGTGAGGACTTAGGTTTTAAGGCAAAAAACAACTTACAGTTATTTTTGAAATTCAGAAATTTAGCTCGATCCCCCAAAAAGAAATCTGGCATGGGGATCCTAGGTTCCACAACTGGCAACCCTGCAAGATAGGTAGCAATACTCCGAACTTCAGTGGCAAGCTGATCCACATGGCCAGACAACTGTGCAAACTCCATTGAGAGAAAAAAAAAATCCTCCTCAGCACCCAGAGAAAAAGAGGGAAAAAATGCAACAAACAGAGAAAAAAAATAAAATAAAAATTTCTAACAACTTCCTTTTTTCTTTTTCCTCTTACTATTTTTCCCTTCTGTTGAGTACCATATAATTTTCAGTTTGGCCGGTGATACTGTTATGATTTGGTAGCTGAGGAGAGCAGGCAAAAACGGCAATACACCAGAGAGGTTGGAATCTACTGGATTGCAGTACTCTGACTAACCACCACAACTAAAGGCAGCCGTGGAGCGTTCCTAAGTTGGTCCTAGACGCCTCGTCACAGCCTGAGAGGTTAACTACACCTAAAGATAGAAAGAGGAAAGCTATCTGCCCCAGAGCAGATCCCCAAAGAACATAGGAAGCCCCCAAACATGTAATGGCGGTTAGACAAGAGGAAATACAGACACAGACAGAAAATAGTATGAGCAAACGTTGGGGCCCAATCTTCCTAGAAAGAAAAGGATAGGAAGGACACTTACTGCAATCCAAAAAACCCTAAAAAATACCAACTCTACTAATTGCAAAAACACCTGAGATCACACGACCTCTACCACCTAAATTAGTTCTCTGGTGTAACAAAACTAAGCCGCAGCCACTGAAAAAACTGGAAAAGGCAAATGAACAAATAACAGTGGCTTAGATAAACTGAGAGGAGCACAAGCCCCGGAGGGGACCTGGCTGACCTCCACAGAAGTGCAGGGAACAATGCAAAAAGCAAGCACAAAAATAAAAGCAGAAAATATCTTATCTGATAGCAGAAGATGCAGGCAAGACTCAGCAAGCTTCAAAGTGAACCAGGAACCACAGTTGAGACAAGAACAATTGATCACCGGCAACCATGATGGGAGGGAACCTCCCTTATATAAGACCAGTCTGTAACTCCTGATTGCCAATCCTCATTGAATGGTTCAGTACTGTTTGTAACCACCAGAGGGAGCTTCTGCTCAGAATTAATTTCTAACACATTCACAACAGTTCACCGTATATGAATGTTTAAATGGATAAGGATTTATTATTTTGCATTTCCAGATTCCTTCCTACTAAACTAGAATAGGGATCATTTCTCAGGTACTGTTGGAATATACCTGGCAAGTTAATATAGATGGTACTTGACCAACTGGGGCAAAATACAAGTATCAAGAATGACTTAGTTGATAATTTTGCTCTCAACACTGAATCATCTCTATTTTTATTGCCTGCTCTGATGTTGTGTTTTTCACTCCCCACCCCCCTTCTCCTCCCCCCCTTTTTTTTATTTTTTTTTTATGATTATTGTTGTTCTTCATCCTTCTTTTATATATGGGCATGGGGGAGAGGCGAGACGCCTATATGAGCTTCCTCTCCCTTGGCAGAGTGTCTAGGTAGAATGCTACCGAAATGTTAGCAACGCAAGGTTCTTGGAGCTATCGCTTCCATATAACCTTGACGGTCTTTGCACTTTTTCCTTCTTTTTATGCGATTTTCTTGATCACCTGCATCCAATCCTTTCTTTTGTCTCTTTTTCTTTTCTTACCCCTCCTACGACTTATCTTTTCTTCGGTGTCTGGGACTCCCTTTCTGAGGGGCTCTCTAGAAATTAGCAATGTCAATACCATCCTAGATAATGGATAAGATAAAATTTTGCTCCTTCAATGTGAAAGGGGTAAATATACCTGAAAAACGACGACAAGTTATGTTTTCAAACCATAGACAAAAAGTCGCGGTTTTGATGCTGCAAAAACACATTTCAAGACTGGTTCCATCCCACAATGCACCTCCACCCACTACCCTAAGTGGTATCACAGTTCCAATCCATACTCCAAATCCAAAGGGGTCTCGATAGCTTTCCACAAAACTTTTGTGCCTGAAATCCGGGATTCCTTAGTTGATACAGAGGGCAGGTTTATTTTTCTCCGTATTTCATGGGCTGCGCAAGAATTGGTTTTATCTAACTTATATTTCCCCAATCAAAGGCAGAAGTTTGGAGCGGAGTGTAAGAGGCGCCTTGGGACCTTTGCGGGCTCCTCTCTGTGATACTAGGCGGCGACTTCAACGTCCCTTTGGACCCTTCAGTGGATGTCTCCTCGGGTAAGACCTCATACTCCCCATCTACTGTTAGTCAAATAAAGAGGCAGATGCACAGCTTGAGACTGGTGGACATATGGAGAATCACACACCCTGACACTAGGGATTATAGTTTCTTTTCTTCAACACATAATATTTATAGCAGGATAGATAATTTCTTTATATCCCACAACTTATTAGATTTACCTATAGAGGCTGGCGTGGATTCGATTCTTTGGTCAGATCATGCCCCCATATACCTTACAATTGCACTGTATTCAACCATCAGAACGGGTTTCTCCTGGCGTGTGAATGAAAATTTACTTCAAGACGCCATTTGCAAAAATGAGGTGGAACAAACCATATCTCACCTTATATCTGACCATGGAATCGACCCAAGTCCCCCTCTGTCAAGTGGGAGGCCCTAAAGAGTGTGGTGCGAGGTACATTTATTTCACATGGAGCTCGCTTAAAAAAAGAGAAAATTGCTGAGCTTGCTGCCTTGTCAGATCAATTACATAGGCTGGAAATTAAGCATAAGCGAGATCTAGATCCAAGCACATTCGCGCTCCTCTCTACAGTAAGACAAAAGATGTTTTCAATACTAGATCAGAAGTTGAGGTGCTTTAGAGAGCGCCTTAGAAATCGTTTTTACCAGCTTGGCAGCAAAAGTGGCAAGTTGGCAAGTTACTGGCCAGAGCGATTAAGCCACGTAACCCTACCACATTCATCCCCTTTATTAAAAATAAGGAGGGAAGAAAAGTTTACAGCACTAAAGATATTCTTTCGGGATTTAGCGATTATTACAAAACACTATACAATATAGAGAGCCATTACAAAGACATGCCGGTCTCCTCACTTCGTCATAAAATTAGTACTTATATGCAGCAAAATAAAATCCCCTCTTTATCAGAAGATGATTTGATAGAATTAGAAAAAGAATTTTCATTAGAGGAAGTGTCCGAAACCATTGGTGGTCTGAAGCAAGGGAAGAGCCCAGGCCCGGATGGGTTCTCAGCTGGTTTTTACAAACAATTCTCTACTTTGCTGAGCACGGTGTTTTTGGAAGTATGTAATTCTATCTCTTCAGGGGGAACCTTCTCCTCTCAAACATTGATGGCCCATATCACAGTATTACCCAAAACTGGTAAAGACCCCTCGCTTTGCAGCAACTATCGTCCAATATCACTGATAAATCTAGACATTAAAATGTATGCAAAGTTGATTGCGAGGAGACTGGGTCTTCTCCTACCAAAATTAATAAATCAGGACCAAGTTGGTTTTGTTCAAGTGAGAGAGGCTAGAGACAATTCCATAAGGGCCATTTCGGGAGGGGGGGGGATCCCATGTGTATCCTGTCGATTGATGCCGAGAAAGCCTTCGACAGGGTACACTGGGAATTCATGTTCCAAGCCTTAAGGGAGATCGGCCTGGGCGAGGTTATGCTTCAAAAGATCTCGGCTCTGTACACCTCCCCTAGTGCCGGGTTAAGGTTAATGGCTCACTCTCAGACCCTTTCCCTGTTGGAAACGGCACGAGACAGGGGTGTCCTCTCTCCCCGCTCCTGTATATTATAACAATGGAATTTCTAGCTACAGCAATACGAAACAATCCCTCCATCAAAGGTATTAAGCATAATTCTAAGGAACATAAACTGGCTCTTTTCGCAGATTACGTGCTCCTGTTTGTCAGTTCCCCCATAATAAGTCTACCAAATATCATGTCAGAACTCCATACCTTTGGCCTCCTAAGTAACTTCAAAATAAATACGCACAAATCCGAAATACTAAATGTATCTTTACGACCGCCCACGGTGGAACAGCTGAGTACAGCTTTTCCTTTTAAATGGCGCTCCGACTCTCTCACATACTTAGGCATTAAGCTAACAGCTAAAACCTCCAATTTATATGTCACGAATTATAAATCTGTTTTACATAAAGCTGAACTAGACTTGGAAAAATGGCATAATCTTAAAATATCATGGATAGGGAGAGTCAACGTGATCAAAATGGATCTCTTACCACGTATCCTATACTATTTTCAAACAATCCCTATGCTTCTCACAGCCTCTTTTTTCTCCCGTCTCAAGAGGGCAATCACTCGATTTGTTTGGTCACACACATGGGCACGCTTTTCATATTTATTACTCAGTTGTTCCAAACAGAGTGGGGGACTTGGACTACCAGACTTCTTAGTGTACAGCTGCGCGGCGATTGGTACCTGTATTCTAGACCTTTAACATAACAGAAACTACAAGAAATGGGTAAAACTAGAAAGTGATCTCGTTGGTCATGATCCGCAAATAATCTTATGGTCGGCCAAAGGAGGGGTGGGGGGTCTTGGGAACCTATCATTCTTAACCAGAAACATGGTCTCATTCATTAGGCGAAGGGGGGGTCTTCAGGTCTCTACAGCACCTGGACCATTAACTCCAGTTTATAACCCTGACTTTCCAGTGGGCTTACAACGGGAGTTATTCTTAAATAAACGCAGAAGCATGCGACCTATCATATACAATTACATAAATCAGTCTAATATAAAATCACTAGCTGAAATATATCAGGCTGAGGACCCACCCGCAGGGGCCTGGTTTTTCCATGAACAATTAAAAAGTTTCATCAGTACAGCTTCCAAGCAAGTAGATGTCTTTAGACCATTAACTCCCTTTGAGAAGCTTTACGTCTGGGGGGGGGGTGGATCCTCCTGTCCACACGATCTCATTGCTGTATAATTTGTTTCAAACAACTCAACTACCAACACGAGGCTTCCCAATATTCTTCGCTAAGTGGGAGTGTGATCTGGGAGATCTCTAGACCAAGAGGAAAGAGACAAAATCCTTTTATTCACGTTTAGGGCGTCTCTGAATGCTGTGTCGCAGGAGAGGAGCTACAAGGTTCTCTCAAGGTGGTACAGGTGCCCGTCCATGATACACACTATGTTTCCGGTGATTCCAGATACATGCTGGAGATGTCTGAAAGATAAAGGATCGTATACACACATGTGGTGGAGCTGTCCACCTATAAAGAATTTTTGGCTATCTATTTTTGATCTATATAACAGACTATCTCTGTACAAAATTAGACCTACCATGGAATTGGCTCTCTTGTCATTATGTGACATGTCAATCTCTAGATTCAAGAAGAACCTACTCAGACATTTCCTCACAGCTTTAAGGAATTTAATACCTAGATACTGCAAACTCTTCCAGGGCAGAGTTTGTAGCAGAACTTAATATATATCGTATGGAACAGCTGATACAACAATCCACAGGAGACTTTGATAAAATATGTAATACTTGGATTCCGTGGCTGGCTTTTAGGGAGTCTCCAGAGTTGGAGGCCTGGATCTCCGGACCTTAAATAACCTTTGAAGTAGACCTGGATAATTTTGAAACGAATAGTGGGCTCCCGGAAAAGACTTGTCGTCAAACTTACAACCCAGCTCAGTCATCCATTTTTCATATGTTTTCCTCTCTGTTTCAGAGGGGGGAACTGGGGTGCCCCCGGGGGGGTCTCGGACATTGATATCTCTATCTCTTTCCCTTCTCTACTCTACCTCTTTTCTATCTCCCTATCCCCTCTACTTAATCTCTTCCCCTTGTTGTATTTTTCTCTATCTTACTCCCATCATTGACCCTAAACCCTTGGATCATATAATACCACGAGTTTTTTATAAGTGTTATTGCCTTCATGAGATCTACGAATGAAATGCATTAACAGAGATAACATTTGAGTATTTAATAATTAGAAACGACATGTCTGTTTATTGTTATATTGTTTATTGTAAGCTTTTTGGATCACATACTTATTCAGAGTCATGATTGTTCTTTATGATTCTAACTCAGCTATTCAATAAAGCTTTATTTACACAAAAGTTGGGGTTAGGGTTTGAATTATGGTTACGGTTGGTGTTATGGTTGGGATTAAGGTTAGGGGTGTGTTAGGGTTAGGTTTGTGGTTAGGGTTATGGTTGGGATTAGGGTTAGGGGTGTGTTTGGGTTAGGGTTGGAGTTAGAATTGGGGGTTTCCACTGTTTAGGCACATCAGGGGCTCTCCAAATGCGACATGATGTCTAATCTCAATTCCAGCCAATTCTGCATTAAAAAGTAAAACGACACTCCTTCCCTTCCGAGTTCTGCCATGCGCCCAAACAGTGGTCTACCCCCACATATGGGGTATCAGCATACTCAGGACAAATTGCACAACAACTTTTGGAGTCCAATTTCTCCTCTTACCCTTAGGAAAATAAAAAAATTGGGGGCTAAAAGATCATTTATGTGAAAAAAATATGATTATTTATTTTTACGGCTCTACGTTATACGCTTCTGTGAAGCACTTGGGGGCTTAAAGTGCTCACCACACATCTAGATAAGTTCCTTAGGGGATCTACTTTCCAAAATGGTGTCACTTGTAGGGGGTTTCCACTGTTTAGGCACATCAGAGGCTCTCCAAACGTGACATGGCATCCGATCTCAATTCACGCCAATTTTACATTGAAAATTCAAACGGCGCTCCTTTCCTTCCGAGCTCTGCCATGCGCCCAAACAGTGGTTTACCTGCGTATAAGAGGTATCAGCGTACTCAGAACAAATTGTACAACAACTTTTGGGGTCCAATTATTCCTATTACCCTTGGAAAAATAAAAATTGGATCTGAAGTAAATTTTTTGTGAAAATACCATTTATAATCGAATATAAGCCGAGATTTTCAGCCCATTTTTTAGGGCTGAAAGTCCCCCTCTCGGCTTATATTCGAGTCATATACCAGGGGGTCGGCGGGGGAGCGCAGCTCTCCTATATACTTACCCCTCCGCCGGCGCGGCCTCTGCAGCCCCCCTGCTTCTCCCACGGTCCCGGCGCCAGTGTTCAGCGGTCAGTTGGTACCGCTCATTAAAGTCATGAATATGCACATATTCATGACTTTAATGAGCGGTAACACATGACCGCTGAACACTGGCGCCGGGACCGTGGCAGAAGAGCAGGGCAGAGACCGCGCCGGCGGAGGGGTAAGTATAAGCGATATTTACCTGTCCCGTTCCGCTGTGTCCTTGGCCCTCTTGCTGCGATGTTCAGGCAGAGGACGCGATGATGTCATTAGTGAGTGCCGCGCCCTCTGCCTGATCATTGACTGCTGGAGGACCCGGAAGACAGCGGCGTGCACCGGGTGACAGGTAAATATCTTAGGTGCCGGGGCCCTGAGCGAGCGGTGACACCGGCACCTGTCCCCCATAGCGCGCCGGTGTCCCCGCCTGCTCAGGACACCGGCACCTGGCCCCCAACAACGAGAGGTGAGTATGTCATTTTTTTATTTTTTTCGGATTGCAGACATGCAGCGGCAGCAATTGAGGCCCTATACTATGGGACATCTATGGGGGCATAATCTATGGGGGCACAATCTATGGAGCATATATGGGGGCACAATCTATGGAGCATATATGGGGGCACAATCTATGGATCTATATGGGGGCACAATCTATGGATCATATATGGGGCATAATCTATGGGGGCACAATCTATGGATCATATATGGGGGCACAATCTATGGGGGCACAATCTATGGATCATATATGGGGGCATAATCTATGGGGGCACAATCTATGGAGCATCAATGGGGGCACAATCTATGGGGGCACAATCTGTGGAGCATCTATGGGGGCACAATCTATGGAGCATCAATGGGGCACAATCTATGGGGGCACAATCTATGGAGCATCTATGGGGGCACAATCTATGGAGCATCTATGGAGGCACAATCTATGGGGGCACAATCTATGGAGCATCTATGGGTGCATAATCTATGGAGCATCTATGGGACACAATCTATGGATCATCTATGGGGGCACAGTCTATGGATCATCTATGGGGCACAATCTATGGAGCATCATACATGGGCAGCATATAGGGCATAATCTCATTTCCACTCTAGGCTTATACTCGAGTCAGTAAGTTTTCCCAGTTTATTGTGGCAAAATTAGGGGGGTCGGCTTATACTCGGGTTGGCTTATACTCGAGTATATACGGTAAGTTAAATGTTCATTTTTTTAAAAACTTTCCAAAAATTACTGTGAAGCACCTGAAGGTTTAATAAACTTCCTGAATGTGAATTTGAGCACCTTCAGGAGTGCAGTTTTTAGAATGGTGTCATTTTTGGGTATTTTCTATCATATAGACCCCTCAAAGTGACTTCAAATGTGATGTGGTCCCTTAAAAAAAAATTGGTTTGAAAATGAGAAATCGCTGTTTAACTTTTAACCCTTATAATTCCTAACAAAAAAAATTTTGGTTCCAAAATTGTGCTGATATAAATTAGACATGCAAAATATTATTATTTTCTCTAAATAGTTTTTATTGTATAAAAGCGCAAAAACATAAAAATGATTTTAAATGAGGTATCGTTGTCATCATACTGACCTGAAGAATTAAAACTGCTTATACAATTTATACACACGACGAACAGGTGTAATACCCCCTAAAAGAATGCATGAATTGCTGTTTTTTGTTCATTCTGCCTCCCAAAAATTGGAATAAAAGCGATCAAAAATGTCATGCGCCAAAATGGTACCCAAAAAAAGGTCAACCTTCGTCGCAAAAAACAAGACCTCACGTGACTCTGTGGGCCAAAATATGGAAAAATTAAGATCTCAAAATGTGATGCAAAAACTGTTTTGCATATAAAAAGCAATCTTTTAGTTGTGACAGTCTTCAAACATAAACAACCGCTATAAATAGTAAATCAAACCCCCTTTCACCCTCTTAGTTAGGGGAAATTTAATATATAAAAAAGTGTTTATTCCATTTCCCATTAGGTTAGGTTAAGGTTAGGTTAGGGTTGGGCTAAAGTTAGGGTTAGGGTTGGGGCTTAAGTTAGGATTAGGTTAGGGATGGATTAGGGTTAGGGATGTGACTGGGTTGGATTTGTGGTAGTGTCATGGTGGGATTAGGGTTAGGGATTGTTGGTTAGAGTTGGAGTTAGAATTGGGGGGTTTCCCACTGTTTAGGCGACTTCAGAGGCTCTCCAAATGCGACATGACATCCATCTCAATTCCAGCCAAATTTTGCATTGAAAATTCAAACGGTGCTCCTTCACTTATGAGCCCAGGCAATGGCCCAAACAGTGGGTTACCCGCATATATTGTGTATCAGCGACTCAGACAAATTGGGACAAACTTTGGGTTCAATTTCCCTGTTACCCTTGATTAAAATAAAACAAATTTTTGTGCAAAAAAAGTTTAAATGTTCATTTTTTTAAACATTCAAAAATTCCTGTGAAGCACCTGAAGGTAAAACTCATGAAAACTGGTTTTTGAGCACCTGGAGGTGTGCAGTTTTTAGAATGGTGTCACTTTTTGGGTTTTTCTATCATATAGACCTTAAAGTCACTTCAAATGTGATGTGGTCTCTAAAAAAATGATTTTGTAAAATTTGTTTAAAAAATGAGAAACCGCTGGTCAACTTTTAACCCTTATAATGTCCTAACAAAAAAAAAATTGGGTTACAAAATTGTGCTGATGTAAAGTAGACATGTGGGAAATGTTTGTATTAACTATTTTATGCGATAAACAGGCTGGGTCGCGAAGGGGTTAAGGATATAACAATTAAAAGTTTTACAAATTTTCTTCAAAAATTCGATATTTATTTGCAAAACTATCAACCAGAATTTACCACTAAGATAAAGTACACTGTGTCACGAAGAAACCGTTTCAGAAACCCTGGCATATATAGAAGCTTTCCAGGGTTATTACCATATAAAGTGACACTGGTCAAATTGAAAAAAATTGGGCTTGTCATTAACCCCTTATTGACATCCGCCTTACATGTATGGTGCCAGTTGGTAGCGGGTGTACGGAGCAGGCTCATGAGGTGAGTTCACTCCATACCTTGCAGGTAATGACTTTGTTATAGCCAAGACCTGCCTGTTAATGCCAATGTCAAACGCTAAATAGACACAGAATGATGGCAGGAAAGGGGCGTATCATTCAATGTGACCATCGGCGGCCCCGTGACTTGATTGCGGGTGGCCAATGGTTTACTATGACAGCAGGTCTATTGAAGACCTCCATGCTTGTTAGTATGGAGCTTACTTGAAACCCAGCCTGTGGCCGGGCTTCTAAAGGAGACCGTGATTTTCAATAGATGCAGCAATACTGTGGTACTGCTATGTATAGCAAAAGCGATCAGATGATCGACGATTAAAGTCCTTGTGGAGAAACGGGGTCAGTGGGTGCTCTTGTCCGCTGGCCTGGCTGCCTTTAGAAAGACTGCATGGACCAGCGCTCATACCACTGAACGCCTGCTCTATCTCCTCGTGGGCAACATGCTACACAGACAATGCAGGGTTACTGTAAAACAGTGTGGCAATACTTTATTGAACCACAACACCCAACAGCAAACAGAACAATCCCAGCAATTACCCGCAACATGGTGCACATTACAGGGCCTAACCCTTCCACTGACTCGCCCGGATAAAGGTAAATGTTACATCAGAGCTCCCAGGGTCGATATTCCACCTTTGATATACACACAGAGAAGAGATAACAACAAGCATAGGGAGACGACAGTCCATACAAGGTCCAAAGCCAGTTGACACGAGAGTCACCACCTGGCTTATCCGACCATCTCCATGGAACCAGGCGACCAGGGGTCCCAAAACCTGGCTTTCTCCAAACATATCCATGGTTCAGAGATGGTCACTGGATCAGATCTGTGTCCTTCCAACCGAAGCCGAAAACCCCTAGGCTGTTTCCCTTAGAATCATAGATCCGTGTCCTTCGTGATGGTGCCATGATGAATTGGCTGCAGTCCTCTCGAGTGTGATGCGAGAAACTTGCGCATCAATACCCGGCACTGCCACCAGCACTCGGACTGGAGTGTGTAGCTGTATTTATTTCTATGCAGCAGCACACTCCAGTCCCGAGTGCCGGCGGCAGTGCAGAGAATTGACGTGTGACAATAAGGACACAGGCATGCCTGTCTGTGAACCAATGGAAGAGAAAGAGGTGTTTGTAAAATAATAAAACATGGGCGCATCTTTCTGATGCAGGGAACATTTGACTGAAGCTCTGTTCTATATTACACTATAGGATGGAAGATGAAGATGAGACACTGGGAGGGCCCTCAGATGCATCTTCCAGGGCAAGGTGAGAATTGATAAGCAACACTATCTGGTGACATTATTGTGGTGGAAAATCATTTTGAAAAAAATAAAATAAATGTTGCTCTTGTTGCCGTTTTCCAAGACCCATAACGTTTCCAATTTTTGTGACAGATACAATGTATTGATGTCCTCGTACTGCATTTTATTGCAATGTTGCAGCGTCCAAAAAAAACAATTTTGTTTACCAATTAGATTCAAATTTACTGTCTTTAATATTTTGATAGAACAGGCTTTTCTGAATCATGGAGATACCAAATGTGTATTTATGGTCTTATTTTTAATGGGCCAAAAGGAGCCATTTGAACATTATTTTTTTCGAAAACATTCTTTTCTTATATTTTATTGTATTTCTTAGTCCCCTCAAGGGACTTGAAGCAGCAATTGTATCATTGCATGCGCTATACATAGCAGTGGATCAGCACTGCTACGTATAGCAGAAATCACAGTCTCCTATGAACACCAGCTATACCCTGGCTTTCACAGAAGAATTGTCATGACAAACATGGAGGTCTTCAGCAGACCCCCTGCTGTCATGGCAACCCATTAGCACCCCGATCCACCCGCAGCTGTTAGATGGCTGAATAAATCAGTCAGTCACCACCTGCTGGGTAAGATGCGGGCTCAGCTTGTGAGCCTGCATCAAAGGCAGGGACATGACGTATGGCAAATGCATGTTACATGCCATTAAGGGGTTAATACATTTGTGAACCTTTGGGCTGTATTTAAGTCACAATATAAGTTTCCATTCACCACCACAGTCAAATTTTCTGCTATAATTTGCCATTTTCGTGAATAAACTATAGGGAATATGCTAGAACGCTGCTAACCCTGACCCTTACATTACGCCTCACCCATTAAAAAGAAAAACAACAAAGACCTGTGCAAACAGGACACCAAACATTTACTTTCTAAAGCAGAAGACTCTAAAAATACGTGATGGATCTTCTCTGCCATGGACATGTCTCTTGCTGTCACTTTTATGGGGCACTGTGGTGGTCTTTGCCATGGGCTGAACGACTCACTGTCAGTTGTTCTAGGCACAATAAATGGTTGTAGGTTTTTCATTATCTACTATATAATTGTCTAACATAACTTCCATCTGTAACGAAAATCCTGCATGGCTGATTTGTCGCACCCGGCCGGACGCGACCAATCAGCGACAGGCACAGTCCGGCCACGAATTGGCGCAGGATTTCAACCAGGCACGCCACATACTCACCTTACCTTCCGTCCCTGCTTCTATCCTGTGCGGTGACGTAGCACCGCTAATTAAGGTCATGAATATGGACGCGACTCCACTCCCATAGGCTTGGAGTGCATATTCATGACCTTAATGAGCAGTACCACGTGACCGCACCACAGAGGAAGAAGCTGACGCACCGGGATAGAGATGCAGGGACGTGCAGCGATGGTGTCAGGGTAAGTATGATGGGGGAGCCCAGTGGAGCCATGTATATAGGATGGGAGGGTGGAAGCACGGTGGCTCAGTGGATAGCACTGCAGCGCTGGAGTCCTGGGTTCGAATCCCACCAAGGACAACATCTGCAAGGAGTTTAGCCATGTATACAGGATGGGAGGGTGGAGCGGAGCCATGTATACAGGATGGGAGGGGGAGGCCATGTATACAAGGATGGGAGGGGGAGCCATGCATACAAGGAGGGGAGGGGGAGGCGGAGTCAAGCATACAAGGAGTGGAGGGGGGAGCCATGCATACAAGGATGGGAGGGTGGGAGCGGAGCCATGCATAAATAAACTACATACATATTCTAGAATACCCGATGCGTTAGAATCGGGCCACCATCTAGTATACTATATTTGACATGACATACAAGCTGCGACTGAAATGCGAAGTGCGTTTCAGCTTTAAGGGATTTTACAAAAATATTAAATTAACGATTTAGTATTTACAGCTGTTACGTTTGTCCTTGAGTTTCACTGACTCTAAAGTAAATAACCACTTGGCCGCTGAGCTGTTTTATTGCCCACTGTGGCCTGTTACCACCCTATTTTATGACACATTAAAGGAGATAAATTTGCTATTAGTAGCTGGAAATACTGAATATGTGTCCAAAGAAGTGTCAGTGCGCGGGAAGGTGGCGATCATTAGGCTGAAAAAAAATATTGAATCATTTATTAATCAGAACTATTTTTACATGGTCCTCTTGTATTAACTTTGGGTCAGTGACAACACAACAATTCTCACATAAGCTGCTTTATGGTTCAATGTGGATGGTTTCCTCATTATCTAATGACAAATTAACCCCTCTCTGCCATCGGACGTACTATCCCGTCCATAAAACCCGTGCCAATCTGCCCATGGATGGGACAGTACGTCCAAGGCAATCAGCTGCGCTCCCGGGGGAGTGCAGCTGATCGCCGCCAGGTGTC